>VWZE01023941.1:36075-92740 GCA_013396675.1 Eubucco bourcierii | reverse complement strand
AACTTGGGTGTCCTCCCCCTCCCCCCCCCCCCCTTACTGCCTAAACTCTGAGCTCCAACCCGGTTAGGGAATTACCTTTTGAGACATATTTTTCATTTACAGTCTTAGAAAAAGTTTAGAAAAGAGAAGGAATAGTTCCCCCATGAAGAAAACGCTCTAGATTGCTAATACCCAAAAGCTGCAAAGCATTTGCACAAATCTGTCTGACAAAAAAAGCAGGGGGCACAAGTAGCTGTGTGGTGCTTAGCTGCCAACTGGGGTTAAACACAACACCCCTCTATACAAAATTTCAGAATTCAACATTGATTTATGACCTTATCACTCATTAAACAAAACAGGTTACATAAGAAGTTTAAACAGGGGTAATCTTAGTAACTGAGGGACAAGAACTTGCCTGTTATCTCCACCCATCTACCAATTCTACTCACATCCATATATTGATACATTATAACCTGGAGGCTTTTACTACAGCAACCCCAATGACCCATCTACAAACAGGATTTGTAATAAGGCTGTTTGGACACTTCCTGAAAGAACTGTCCACTCCATTATTCCATGAAATTGCAATACAAATAGGATATGGGCACTACTATTTGCCCTAGGAGAGGTTGTTATGTCTTTGAGAGAAAATATTCATGAAGAAGCTATAAAGACACAATTCTGTCTGCAGAACATCTGTTCTTCATGACATGGAAGGGAAAAAAAAGTCTGTATTCTTATATTTCAGGTTGTGTTCACATGCCAAAAAGAGTAATGAAACAGAATTGGAAAGAATTCAGGTTGTGGTCCATACCCACTGAGATTCCATACTTTGATTTAAATATCCTGCATCCAAGCAGACTGCCTGTCTACTCAAAATAAATGGTTTCTAAAAATGAAAACATCCTTTTCTTTTTCCCTGTTTTTTTTTTCTTCCTTTAAAATGAGGACACTGAATACATGATTTCTTTAATTTGAAAAAGTGTAATAGAAGCCACTAACATATATTATGGGAGCATTTTACCAAACACTCTACACTGAGGAAGAAAACAGAGGAAGGGAAAAAAAAAAAAAAAAAGTCAAGAATTGCATTCGTCTCTACAGGTATTGGATTGCCATACTTTGCATAAGTTTGCTAGTTAAAAAAAAAGTACAATTTGAAGTCATTAACATTGAAAAGTCAGTCTTACCATTTCGATTATTTGTACATATATTCCTACTGAAGATTTTACTTACCATTTCCACGCCATACTTCAGCCAGATGACAGCTTCCTTCTCCAGGCTCTTTGCAGAACTCTACTACATCACGACAGGTTGTTTCTGGTGTAATTGGAACTTCTGTCAGAATCTGTTCATTGTTGCTCAGAAACACAGTTAATATCATCTAAAAAAAACCAACAAAACAAACGAACAAGTAGAATAGTTTTTAAAATGGGAAGAACAAAATTATGGGTGAGATTTATAATACACTTGTAAACGGAAACATATGCTTATTGTTTGTTGCCATGATCTTTTAAAGTAGATTTCAGTTCCTTGTAACTTTGCCAAATCTTTAGTCCTTTGTGTCAAATTTTTTTTGACAGTGCATTGAATTGACTTTTAGAAAAAAAAACAAAAAACAAAAGCCCACTTCGGTTTAAATGGTTTAGTTATGTCTGAAAATAATGCTGGGAGGAAAGCGATGAATGTTGTGTACATTATATGCCTGAAATTATAGCATTTAAAGGTTACAAATAGATAAATATTTTGGTAAAGTAACCTGAAGCTTCACAGATAGGCAACCCTTTGCAGGATAGATGTCATTTTGGCAAATTTCCTGAAGATACAGTTTGGTTGAATTGTAAACCTTTGGTTAAATAGTAAATCTCAGAGTTTAAAAAAAGAAAAGTTACATTTTTCAAGGGAGTGCATTTGCTTAGTATACTTTCTACAACTACAAGCCTCTGAAAAGTTGGTTCTTTCTATACTACCCCCACCATAATCACACTGTACACGCAGCCTTCCCACAGCGGTACTAAGTGGCCTCTCTTCATTCAAAAATATAACACCAAAAGACTACTTTTTCTCTAGCAACTGCTCCCAGCTATTCTAGTTGGAAAGCAGCTACAAANCTTCACATTAAGGGAAATAGAAAGATGAAAAAGAGACGAAATCTGTAAAGGAAAAACCCTAGCACTAATTGCTACTGCTGCTAATCTGGGTCAATGTAAACTTCTGTTCAAATTCCTTGCTCCACCTGAAATAAATGTGTGTACAAATACACATACCCAGAGACATTCCCATTCCTCTTCATGCTAGCAGGTGTAAATTGCTGCAAAGTTAAACACTCAAAAAAATGTGCAAATGAACTTAACTGAGTTTCACTCCCTTGGTGCATACATATCATACGATCATTAGTAACATGTTGAATTGCTACACTATTAAGTAGAGGCCCTGTTAAGGGCCTCTACTTTATACAGTATCCTCAATGACTTTGTTCTGTAGGTCCTCACATAAATTACTACAAAAGCTCTAAGCAGATAACAGTTGAGGGGCCTGCAGGAAGGAAAGATAAAAAAGTATTCTACCAAGGAACAAACTGATAGTAAGATGATGCTAAAGTGATTATTTTTTTCATTACTGAGACTGGTGGCGGAATAATAAAGGTTGCATTCATACACAAGTATTCCTATGTTACACAAAATCCTCTGAAAGATACTTGACCCTAAGCTCCTGCTTAAAATTAAACAGATACTTTTAACAATTCTCTCTGCAATCCAATTTCTCATCTGTAGCCACAACAGTGTTCTATAAACTCACAAGGATGGAACAGAGAGAATGTGATCTTTAAAGGACAAAGATACCATAACAATAGATGTCCCTAAAGAATGGGACAAAATTAGTCATTTTGTCTGCAAAAAAAGTTCTTTCAGATATTCGCAGTAAATAAAATATGTCATCACATATTGAACCATGAAGAGTAAACCTAAGTATTTACAAGCTCTTCAGTAAATGAGCACTCTGCACTTAAGAGTTGTGCTTCAACTGCATAAGCAATTCTTTCCACCATTTGTAATACTTTTATCTATGGGGCATATAAATGTACCAAACTGGAGATGTGTATTACTAACAGGTAGACACTGAGCAAAAGTAGCCTCTGTGCTTTAGAAGCAGGCACAGGACAAACTCCAAGAAAGCTTAGGCTTCAAATGCTGTGTCTCCTCATCAGTCCTCCAGGCTTATTTTAGTGCATGTTTCTACTCTCCCTCAGCCTGCCAAGTATGTACACTGCATCCTTAAGTTTTCGAGGGCCTATACTTGAACACAAGAAGCAATCATCCAGGACTGTAAACACACTAGAATTCACTCCTAAGTTTCTCCGACAACAGCATTAAAGGAAGCTGTAGTAAAAGATACAGTACAAGCTAGGAGGCAGCCATAGGATGCAGTCACAGATAATACTTGAAGTGCCTGTAACCACCAACTGTAAACAGCGCACGATACTATTATTTGCTTGTAGAAGATTCAGACAGTCTCAATATTCAGTGGCTGTGGAATCTTCTATGGAATAAATATCTAATGTGGAAACTAGTACTGGAATTTGACCCTAAACTTAAGAAGGAAGAGTCATATATGAACATAAAATAACACAAACCTTAAGAGGGCATCTAATAAAGTCTCTTGGCCTCAGGCAGGATCAACTACACATACACTACTGCCAGAGATGCTTGTTTAACCTGTTCTGAAAAGCCTTTCATGATGGAAGTTCCACCACTTCCCTGAACCATTCACCTCAGAAATCCAGGATTCCTTTAGCAAGAAGTTTCTTAGTCTAGACAAAACTTTCTTTGACAGTATTTAAATCCACTAGCTCTATCCACAAGGATGTTAGAAAACACTTTTACCCCCCCATCCTTTCTTTTGTTCTCCCTCTGCAGTTAAATTTAAAGAACACATAGTAAGTAAGTAAACTGAGTAAGTTAAATTAAACATTACCAGTCTGACAGAGTCATTAATGTCAGTATTCTAAATAGTTTCCCCATAACACTAGATAGCAATTTTGAAATAAAACTCAAGTTTCCCAAACTTTGTAAGAATACCAAGAGATCCGGGCTTCAATGAAGTCATGATATTATGGATACTGATTTTCTATCATTCCTCTGAATGATGTTATCTTTTTGTGAAAGGATAAATGGAATGGTTTAACACTACACAGTTAGTTCTACAAGGTTCCCACGTTTCTACTTTTTTGTTGTGGTCCAACACTGGTCCAGAAAACTTGTTTCTTGTATTCAAGACTACCCGTTCACATCTGTAGACATGCTGAAAAAGAAAGAAAAGCTTTGGAAGTGTGTTGTCCCATATATATGAGTCGATTCTCCATAAATTCAAACCTTAACTACTATATCAACTCAGTCCCCTTTGCAAGATCCAGTCAAAATCTGAGGTAACTCAACCATATCACTTTCTTCTCTTCACTCAGAGTGTACAAGTACTGTCTTCTCCAAAGCTGGGTGTCGCTCATAATATCACCTCCTAAACCGCCCAAAGAAATGTATGTCACAAATGAGGAGGGTAAGGTGCTGTAGCAAACCATTGTCATACTACTTGTCAGGCAAACTAGGTCAAATAAAGATTTATTTTTAACAGATCGCATGAGTAATAACAAAGGAGCTGAAACAATGTCCTGAAACATAGAGAACAAGATTCAAAATACTGATGATTATTAATATATTACAGTATTAATTCACTTTCCCAAGTCAGTGTCATAGTTGTCCCTATTTGTGGTGGGGGAGTAAAAGGTATTTCATAGTGATAGAATAGAAAGAAGCATCGACAGAACCTGGAAATCTGCTGCTTCGGAATACAAATAAGAGGTGAACATTAAATACACAGTACACCCACTGAAGAAACTGTTTGATCATTCCAAACTTTTAATACTTGGACACGTTGCCATACAACAAGTTCAATCTAACATTCATAAGTCAGTCACCTCAGTGCTTCTAAAATCATGTATTTTTTCCACAATGAATACCAAGTTCCAAATCTTACACTTCCCTCCTTCTCCTCAACCCACATATGAATGTTACTTGTCACTCCCTGCCACTTCTGCTACCAAACCAATGCCTTTATTCCAACCTTCATGAATTCTCATTTCTTCTTACTCCTCACAAACTCTACTTAAGCTATACTAAACACCACAACCTGCCTTCAAAACTACTCTCCTCATCTCAATCATTTCCCAGATTTCAGATTACCTCATTCTAGGACAGTCTCAGAATCAGTACTTTACACAAACCTTCTCTGCCTAACTAGACCACCACCATAAAACCAGAAGATGATAGCCAACATAGCATGTTGTTTTTTACTTAAGAAATAGCCTAGAATGCTAAAACTCCAACTACTGAGGTCTTTCCCCTATCATTTTTCTATAATCTTACTGAAAAAAACCCCAAACCAAACCCACTATTTTTTTACCTTCAGCCAACATCCCAAATTAAAAAGGAAAATGCCATTAGTTATGTCCTTATTCACAATACACATGAAGATAAAAAAAAATACATCTTACAGAACTATTATCTTAAGCTACCGAGACCAGAAACACTGCTGTTTGAGAAGAAACAAATTGCACACACACACCTCCAATGCCTTATGCTCATGTTAATTTAATAACTCAGACAGCTGGCATAATAAATGTTGTAAATATCGTAACAGTCCATGTAAGTATGTAGCTCCTGATACCCTACTCCCAGAACAGTGATTTAAGCTATCAGAAGGCAATCAGGTAAGTACTATTTCAAGACATTTTGATACATTAGGATTTAAAACAAATCCAAGATTATTTTCTTACAGTAATGTGTGTGTGTGTATAGTGTGTATACACACACAGAGATATATATAAATTAGGAAAAGATAAACAGTTCAGAGGATGAAGATGATAAATTATTCAGCTGGCTTTCTGCTTTACATATAACTGATTTTTAATTAAACCCCACATTTCCAACCAAACCAAGGTTCCTCGTAAAAATGGACAAGACATTCATTACTTTTCATTCAAATAACCTACTCTATGTCCACAACAAAGTAATTTAGAAAAATCTTATCTGTGAAGGATTAGAAGACTATTCAAGTAGTGAATGAAAGGTTGAGAAAAAACAAAACAAAACAAAAACCTAAGTAATGTTTCCTTTTGTGCTATCCACTGCTCTCACTGGCCAAATCTAGATATATAAATGACTACCTGATATTAAAAGCACAGTAAATCATAGAATAATAGATCTTTTAGTGTTAATAAGTTCAGCCAATTTAAGAATTATCAAGCATGTGATTATGAGTTAAGAATATATTAGGTATTTAATATGGTGAATTCACACATTGCTATTTAGTCTCGCTAAATTTCCCCCTTGCTTTTCTGTAAGCTAACATATATTTCATAACAACAAAACCCCAAAAAATGTCTCTTCCAGAAGAACAGTGACCAGACATTTCAAATGTATCAAATGTTTAAAGGCTGACACACAATGAATTTGAAAGTACAACATTTATTTCCCTTAGAAATGCCAACTTCATTCTGTTTCATGGAAGCTGGAAGGCATTATCTTCTCACCACGTGTTATCCTCTAATAAAAATAGTTCCAAAATATTTATGATCTCGTGCTTTGCTATTTCAGAGCACTTAGTGGTGCCTCTAACTCCAAGAACAGAACAAGCAGCAAAGTAAATCTCTCCTGCACAGTATAAACCTCAATATCTCCCAGGAAGTTTTATTACCTTTCATCCTTGGTTTTGGTGACTGAGGAGCCCCAGGGGCTTGCTATATTTAAGATGTTACTACAACAGAATTTCAGCCAAAATGTCCAAACCCATATCTTACTGAAATGTCAAAGCCCCATCAATCAAATATGAACTTTGAGTAAGACTGAGGTTTTCAGTTACTCCAAAAATTACACAATGAGATGCAAGGGAAATGTAAAGAGGTGAAACATCATCCCTTTGGTGATGAGACATACAATGATGCACAGCTCTGCATGTGGAATGGTGAAAGAAAAAAAAAGTTATCAATTATCTCATGCAAGTTTGCTTGCCTGGAATTCATGCTATTACATAAATCTTGCATCAGCGACAGCTGTAGAAATTCTCACTTTGCATGTCAAGCACTAAAGCAGAATTTTATCTGCAGTATGAACACTGTCCCTTTTTAAGATTTTAGACTTAGTAAGGTGAAGCTTTAAACAACTACATTTAAAAAGGAACCAGACTATGAAATTATTATCACAAAAACGTTTTAATTAAAGCCATCTAAAGATACATTCTTGACTCATCATAAATACTTATTTCTACTGTTGAGATTTCAGAACAAACAAATCCCAAATAAATCTCTGATTATGTTTAAATCCCAGAAAAACAGTAAGATTAAACCATTTCACTTCCTTGTATTAAAAAGAAACATTTAAAGTCCATCTAATAAACAAGTAATTCATCAGTACAATTTGCTCCAGTAATTAATTACCTTTGGAATATAGCTATTATTTTAAAAAATAGATCTGTTGAAGACTTTCTTGCAATATGTTTACGTCTTATTTCAAATAAGAGCATCACAACACACAACAAATTTATTATCAGTGACTGTGGTTCTCGTCAGGACGCTTATTTCCATTTACATTTATTCCTGTTTGCCATATTCATAGATTTTGTAGAATACAACCTAGCCTTGAACCACCTCCAGGAAGGGGACACCCATGATCTCTCCAGGTAACCTGTTCCAGTGCCACATCACCTTCACTGCAAAGAATTTCTTCCTTAATATCTAGTCTAAACCTACCCTCCCCAAGCTTCTATCCATTGCCTTTTGTCTTGTCACTATAGATGGGGTGAGAAATAACTGTGTCCAGTTTCTGTATTTCTAAACAAGTGTACTCACATCCAAGCTCTGTGAACTTTGACTGTATTAGTAAAATTCACAAAGGTAGTGCAACCAACAGACTTCAATTCACAAAGAATACGAAAATAAGTAAAGGTTTCTGCCAAAATGCAGACTTGTGAAATCAACAGCACATTTTCTACTACACTTTCAAATTTGAAGCCAACTTCCTCCATATGTCTTGCAAAAAAATTCACAAAATTGGGAGCAATTCTCAGGCACTGAAAATGTACATCATTCAGCTATGGGCTACTAACAAATATTAGAACCATTAATTTCACTATTTATAAACTTAAGCCTGTATAAGGTTGCTCACAAATACTAACAAGCTACTATTATTCTTGGATAACATTTGCAATTTTGATCAAACCTGAAAATAAATAATGTTGCTTAAATGTATTTTAACTATAGTTACCTCANTTTTTTTTTTTTTTTTTTTTTTTGCATAAGCTTATACACTAGTGGTATCAACTTGCCATTTTGTAATCACAGAAAGAAAAAAACTCTAACTGATCCATCTTGAGATCCACCTTTATCAAGCTCTGCACAAGACAACCTGGTTGTAGCAAGCATAACTGGAGACAATAGTTGTAACAACAGAATTAGTGATGGGATATAAAATTAATTACCTAACTGGAAATGTAGAAGCACAGTATTAAAAGAAACCTTTGAATATGACTTTCCTACATTTTTATATGGTCTACATGTATGCAATGGTTTAAAAATCTTACAAAAACCACGGACATTTCATCTCAGAACTTTCAGGACTGAAGCTTTTGCCCTCTTCAGTAAACAAGTTTTTATATGTAGCAGCAGGTGTTCAACAGGATTTAGATTATTTTTTAAAATCTACATCTACTTGATAGTTATTTACTAAAAGATATTTATGACTTTTTTGCTCTTTGTTACTGAAAGATAAAACACTATAGCACCAATTGTAGATTTGGAAATTGTAGCCTCTTACTCTTTCAGTGGTAGGCTTTTTGTAGGGCAGAAAAGTAAGTCAACATTTCTGGTAGAGGAAGGAAGAAGCAACTCTCATTACATGTTGAAATATATTCAACTAAACAAGATAAATCCACAGATTATTAAACGCAAGGTATTGTAGTAGTTAATTGAAAGACTTCCAAAGCTCTAAGAAAACAATACCTAATGAAAACAATAGGAGCTAGAAGTTCACTTGTGTAAACAACACAAGCAACCCACAGACTCCAATGGGTGTTCTACAGTCTGTGAGGTGCAAGACATGAACAGGGATGAAAACACATTGTCCTTAAACCATGGAATCTTGCTGAACTCATCCCAGAAAACTGTAGCAAGTGCTGCATTTGCAAATGCATGTGATGCTAGTAATCAGCAGGAAAAGTCACAAGTTCAGGGGACAGTAAAACTCCAGACCAAAATAACAGATTGACACAGTTTTGTCTTTCCTGAAGTCCATTTGCCCATAAACTGACAGCTCCATTTTGATAAAATATAAACTTGATGTCCACATTTTTACTGTTCTTCATGTCTCCAACCCAGGCTCCTCCAAAGCAAGTGGTTCAGAGAATTAAATGGAAACCCACAGTGCAGGGTCAGGTATGACTCCAGAGTCCCCAGGGAAAAGGAATGAGGAATCACTGTGACACTACAACTGCCAGACCATAAACACAATCTAGTGCTAATGTTCAAAGATTTAAGCCATTCATAACTGCCAAGGTAAGCAGCACATCATACATCAAATGGATGACAAGCTTGCAACAACAGTTCTAAACTATTAGTTGCACATTTCATGACATGGAAGTAATATTCATCAAAAGAAAATGTCTAAAAATACCTACGACCACCACCACCCACAAACTCAACCAAAAAAAAAAATAATAAAAAAAAAAATCTATACATCATACACACAAAACCTCCTAAACTCCCAAACCCTACAAAACAGGACACTTCCCCAAAGAGTCAGGAATGAGATGACAGATAACTAAGACAAAAAATGGAATATTTTACTTTTATTGGGTGGGCAAAATGTGGAGAAGTTCTACTTGAGGATTAGCGATACCATCACTTGCTTTGAAAGAAAGCTTATACTCACAACAGAAGGCAAAGCTAAAGAGCAGGGCAGGGCTAAGTGCTGAGGTTTTGAGTTAATTCTCCTGAAAGACAACTTAGTCTTCAAAATCCACATGCAACAAGAGCCCCACAAAATTTCTATCACAGAACTGAGTGTTCTCAAACTATTAACAATGTGTTGGCCAAGGCTAAGGAAAGAGAGGTACTAATGTTTCCATAGTCTTCAGTTTGACCTTGTCTACTGCCTTCCAAAGTCATCCAAAATCCACTGAGTTCCAGAAAAGTCTGACCCAACTACTGCATTAAAAATAGTCTCCTCAGAAAAGTACAGGATACAAAGACAGGCATTTGTGTCTTTCCATTTACAGTTTTTCAACAAAACACACACAAAAAAATAAGCAAAAAAAAAGAGTGAAAACTGAAACAAGTCCAACCAGCCAATACAGTATTTTTGTTAAAGATATGTCAAGTTTTGTCCATTAATAAAGGTGACTTGCATCATGGAGCATCACTTTTTCACTTTAGAAACAAAGAACAACTTTTGTGAAATCTACAGACGCACACTCCTAAGTAATGTTGCAACTGGAATCAGCTCTACTCTTTGAATAGAGTGAAAGAAGGAGCTACCACAGCTTTCTCCCACTGAGCAGAAAGTATTAACAAAATACTGCTTTTCTAGTGTATTGTTTTCAGGGAATACCAACCATTCAATCTTAGAGGTAATGTTACCTGGCTTGACAAAAATATAAGAAGTGACAAGTGAATGAATCCTTTGGGATCCAACAGGCAGTCTGCAGAATTTTCCTTCCATCAGAGTGGAAATTACACAAAACAGAAAGTAACTCTTTCCAATGTATTTTTATAAATGACATATTAAAAAATGAAACTCTGTCCTGTTTCACTGTAAGATCTCAAATTTGCCTGAATTAAAGAAATTTATGAATAATTTTACAACTTAAGCAAAGTAAAACAAAAAATTAGAGACATTTCATGTACAGAAGAAACCCATATAAAGCATTAATCTCTGATCTCCAAGTAAAAATCCTACATACGCCCACTCTAACCCACTCTAAGGCTATACTTGCATTACAAAGAAATCCCAAAATCCTTAATTTTGGAGAGAAAAAAACCCACAAAACCAAAAAGCAGTACAAACCCACCTTCTTTTTGATAATTCTGTCCTTCGTCCAGCTTTTAGAGTTAAGTCCAGTCTTTGTTGGTAGCAAAGATTTCTCTTTTGATGTTTTTATAATATTCTGAAGAGTCATCCTTAAAATATTCTTCATGTGGACAGTTGTAAATAGCAGTGAATATAAAAATATTGTGTATAGCTAAAAACTAAGAGAAGTTTTTGCGCAACAACTACAGTGAAAAACTACTTAAATGGAGTATTTTTGATCTACTGGCATATGAATTCAAGCAGTAATGACGAGCAGTGATAAGATGTTCTAAAGAAACAAGACAGGCCACAGTTGTGACAGGAACAAGATAGGCTATATCAAGTTTCACCTAATTAGGCAAGGTTGCAGTGGAGGAGTTCTGCTGTTCTCTTGTTGTGCAATAGTAGTCTTTGTTTGCTGTTATAATAATGACAAACACTTAAGTATTCATCCTAAATTTACATATAAGGCTCTGACTGTCTCAAAAGAGACAGAAGTGATTTTCCTGCTGGAGGGAGCAATGAATAAGTCCCAAGAACAAATAATCAAAACAACTACCAAGGGACATTCCTGGGACACATTTTCTTAAAACAGGAAAGTGTTTTATAAAGACCAACAAGTTTAAAAACAAACCAAAACAACAGCAAACCCACCATGTGTTTACGCCTAAAAATATTATAGTTCAAGTACTAGCCCATTCTTGGCAAAGACTGTCTTCTTCCTAGAGAAGAAGTAGAGACTATAAACCAGTAAACTATCTTTCCGATTCCCTCTTCATGTCAAGGGACAGTGAATGTTTATCATCATTCCTGTCAACACTATACAGGATCCAGAGAGGAGAACAGATAGAGGTGGCACCAACACTGCATTTAGGTCTCACTCCACAATTACCGGAGGAAAGCATATTCTCCAGCCTGATCCATTCCCGTAATGGATGGAGACAGTGTGATCAAGTTACCCAAAAAAACCCCCACCAAACAAAAAAAAAAAAAAAAAAAAAAAAAAAAACACCAAACCTAAACAAAAATCCACAAACAACAAGCAAACAATACAACTCTGAAACAACAACCCTCCCCAAAAAACCCACCACCACCAAAAAAAAAAAATAAAATCCAGCCCATACTATTAAAGATCAACCAAACTTGAACAACTCATAGCTAAAAGATGTAGTCATGAGCTACATTTTTTGTGTAGCATCTCACATATTAACTGCAGGAAGGGAAAAGTAAGGTGTTCTCAGCTTAATTTGAGAGACGCAGAATTGTTATGTTACCCTTCCCTACAAGCATCAAAGACGAAAAATCTGGCAAGATACCATATTTAACCTGCTTCAACATTCAAAAATAGTTCTGTCCCCCCTTAATGCATTCAGTAACAAAGCCACTCTGATCCCATGAAGTATTCCTTCCTCCGCAGAAAACATGTTGAGAGGTTTATTGAGAACATAACTGGCAGAATAATTTGCAATTTATTTAATGCTGCAATTTTTTAAAAAATTACTTGCTAGCAACTGAGAGCGCTGTAAATAAATGATGAAATGAAGGGTATTTTTTAAAACAGAAGGATTGTTTACCTTTTAGAAGGATGGAAAAATCTAATCTGGTTCTTCTCCAAAACCAGATTGTATCTTTATCTGCCAGAAAAACAAATGTATCACATGAATAAATATTTGAGAGAAAAAGCTGGGCCTGTATTAACACACACTGTGCCATTCTTCCAATTACAGTTAATAATTGAATTCTTTTTAACAAACCCTCACAACTTATCACAGTTTTATTTGCAGTAGAAAGGTGTGACATACACATGTAGATAGCATACAGGATGGTCCAACTCTAAAGGCTGCCATCCCTATTGGGTAGTTAGGTTCTTTCAGAAGAAGAAAATGTACTAAAAAAAACATGTCACTGAACTTCCCTTTTGTCCTGTCATCCACTCTCCTGAAAAAAATGAAAAAAAAACCCCCAAAACTCTGTGTTGTTTATTAAAGCCAGCGTAGGCTCTTACTTTCCCTCATGTAGACTGTCAATGTATTGTTTCCATATTATCTGATCCAGTGAAGCTATTCGGCTGACTGATTTCTAACTGCTACTGCTAGGTAGGTAAATACAAATCTATATGTAGAGAGATGAGTATACCACAGTCTCTGATTGATATATTGCCAGCCTGAAGCTCCTAAATTAAAGACAGGGATTTTTCTTCCCATAGTGAAGAGATCAGTGGTCAAACTGAAGGATGTAATGTAAGTTATAAACCTATATAAAAGGCAAAAAACATGTGAGTCTTACGAGGACTTGCCTCTTGTGACAAAGCCTGTGCTTAGCAAACCTGTATATCCACAGCTCATGTAAATCATTCACTAGCAAGGTAAATGCAGTCTATGATCCTACTAAAGTATTTAAACATGAAGACACACATGACTCCTGAAAACCACATGGAATGATGCAGGAAAACGAATATAAAGTAAAGGTGAAAGTATAATTCCCTATAACGTACAGAACTTCACATCAAATATCTACACAAAACAAAAAATTACTTAACATAAAGCTAAAACATGCTAAGTCCTTGCACGTCTGTGGAAAATGAATTCAACAGACAAGATTACTTCCAGATGAAATCTGACCTACCAGAATTTACATACAAGATAAAGATGAAAGAAAAACAGCTTGTTTTCTCTCTATATATTTTCTTTCAATTTCTCAAGTAGGATCAATCAAAAAATCCATGGATCATACTAGGCAAAGTAAAATAAACAAAAAAACAAAACAAACAAAAAAACCCACAAAAAGCCCCAACCAAACAAACAAAAAAATTAAATCTGGAAAAATCTTAATCTAATTTCTCGCAAGTCACTGAAAATTAATAATACTTAAAGAAACAGGTACTTAGGTTTATTTATTTCCTGGGTATGGGGCTGGGGTGTATGGAAGGTCTTTTATCAACTCCTCTCCAAATTACATTTGAAACAGTAGCATTTCTAATTCCCTGTGTATCAGGCTGTTGATTCAAGCATGACTACAGACACTTACATAGCTACAAGGTAGCATTCACTTCTCTGTGTTCTTTCGAATATTTGAAGACATCTTTTCTCACAAGCATACTGCAGTATTTAACAAGGCGAACAAATGAATGAACCTCTTCAGGTGGGGAAAGTAAGTCAAAAGGCTTATAAAAAAATTGAGACACAATCAGAATATTCTTACCCCTGAGCACTGGAAGAAAAGGGGCTCCTGAGACCTCATTGTTTGAAAAATTTGTATACAATTTGTGAGATACTGACAAAAACCTGACCAAAAGCCTATTCCTGTTTCTGAAAAAATGCAGGCAAGTACCTGTACACTCCAGATCAAACTTACTTCCAAAGTTTCTCAGTTCTTCAAGACTCTGGAGGAGAACTGAGCAGTATTTGGTAGCTTCACATGACTGAGAGAAGGGAACATCAGTAAATATGAGTAATCCAGTAGTATGCCGAAGACTCAAATCACCAAGTATTAGGCTGAATGTTATAAAACATCCAGAAACACAAAAATACCACATTAGAAACACTGTTTAGTAAATTCTTCAGTTTATTGTGTCTTTTATGTCCCTTATAAAAAGGATATCAAAGTAGTCTAAAGGTTGGTAAAGTGGATCAAATTCTGAAGTTCTTTATGTTTATCTAAAAATTAATAAAAGCGCAGTAGTTGATACATAAATACTTATGTTGGAATAATTTGATTTGAGTTGGACTCTAAAAATCACTCTGAAGTAAACAAAGCAGCTTATAATTCAGAGTTCAAATTGATTTAAAGCTTTTTCATCATCTTACCTCCTGTAAGTGCTATAAAAACAAATACTACTGCTCACCATCATCTGATTAAAAAAAAAAAGGAGTGAAAATAAAGTGCTGTATTGCAGTCTGGAATTTAGTTGAAGGGGGGAGGGCACTGCAAACACCAGACTTGAATCTGAGTTGTTTCCATGTACAGCTTGCATTTTTATAGCATATCCCCTACCTAACAAGCTCTTGTTGAAATGGCGATAAACGACAATAAAATGGTAAGTACACTGCGCTAAAGAAGCTATTCAGAAAAAGAGACTGAAAAGGTTTCCAAGCGATATGGGCTAGAAGATACATCAATCCATGTGACATCATTTAAAAATAATTGCTTTGATCCTGACACAATTTAGAAGTGTAAAGGAGGTCAACCATTACAGATCTTTTTTATTCCCCACTATCAGAAGTTCATGATTCAGACTTACAGATAAAAATTTTTTAAATTTAGAAAACTTGGGACAGCAAAGTGGTATGCAAGAAAATTAAGCATTAGGCATGCTGAGACATTCAGAGCTGCATGCAGAGATGAAGCTGCATACAAAGATGAGTTTCATAGTTTATTTTTATAAGACACTGTTTCAAGAATTCAGTCATCTCCCAAAGTGCACATGCAGTCCAACTGTTTGGAGCCTGAATAGTAATTAACCCATTCATTAGCCTGCAGAGTTATTTGAAATTTCTTTCCTAAGAACTTGCTGGTTTCAAATACACAGCAGGGAAAATATAACCACTTCTCTGTCAACATATCTGAATAGCAGCTTTAACACTAAGAACCCTATTTGTCTATTTCTAAGTACGCATTTGACTAAGCTAAGTATCTATCATATGCATGTATCAGAAAAACTGTTTTATAGGATTTGCAAGAAATAGTTCTTGGTCTAGTACTTTCTCAGATGCCCAAATAATAACTTTGCTAAGCTCTCAGTGGGTAACTTAAGAGTTTCAGGCAAGTAATCAGTAGTTGAACTGTTTAAACTTATTAGAGATACTAGTTTTCTATGCTCCCCACATCATCACACAATAGATACTCCACATTCCTCTCTCAAAACACAAACAGCCTGTCAACTGTTTTATTACAGACATCAATTAAACCATAATGATGAACAAATACACTCTCCTTATTCTATATATTTTCCAAGGAAGTGACCCAGATACTAGTAACATTTCATAGAGATATTGAATGACAATATTTTGAATTAAAATAATTTGAAAACCCCCAAGTTTGGCTAGATGGGATATATTCAAGTCAGGTTTCAATCAACACACTAGTTACAATTTCACAAGATATCCAGATATATTTTCTGAAAGTGGTATTATTATTTTTCCCTATGTAGTAAGCAAGGTGGGAAAGGTATAAAAGAAGAGTCTGAAGTATGTTAAAGCATCATAACTATGTTGAAAGTATCACATTTAGAACAGAAGTAAGAATGCTAACAGATGCAGCACTGTCTTGAATCATAAATTTAACAAATTGTATTAGGCAACAGGATTACAAGAGGATTTTCTCATGCAAATATGCATTCAATGTATGTCTCCTCGACTTAAACTGTATCTGTTATTCTAAACAAAGATTTAACCCAGCTTTGATAAGTTAAAAAAATATATTTACATGCAGGTAAGCCTGTACTTAATGGCAACGGCAAATTATGTTCTATTTCTTTCCCTTTTAACATGCAGGCAATACTTTTCATATATCACACCACATTAATTCACCACCATGGAGTTGTTTAAGGCTGAAAAATTCTAACAATCTAAACTGAAAAAAATTATTACATCCTTCCTGCAATTTATGCATTTCTGTGCTTTCTTGTGCTGGTTCCAGTATATCGAGTTAGTTTCGGTGTGCTCAGTTGGCAGAAAAGTATCCTGGCAAAGAAAAAAAAAAAAGCAAACAACTTCTGGCTGAATTCACATACTGAAATAGCTCAGCACACATTCAGATAAATACCAACGTCAACACACGAGAGGGGGCAGCACGGACGCAGGACTATAACAGTCCTTACAGTTACATCCAGATCACCTACACAAAACTGAAACCTCGGTTCCTTCCATTGTCAATTTGTAAACAATAGTTCAGTCATATGAAAGCTGAGATCCTTTTGTAAAAGGTTAAATACAGTATCTGCAACATATGCAAGTTTGGATTAGATAGCTTCCTGCTGAAATTGGAATTCCTTAAATAAAACGGTTTTATTCTACAGTCTCCTCACACATAAATAGGATTCTGTTGCTATGCAAAGCAATGAATTGGAAACAAACAAACAAAAAAATCTTAATTGTACTTCCACTACCAAAGAACTAGGGTAAATTACACTATGAATCTTAGATGATAAAGAAATAATGGGTGGAAATCAGAGGGAATGCAATATTGCAAGTGGGGTTAAAAACGATTAGCAACTGTCACCTCAGGTTTATTGGTTTTCCTTCTATTTTCATCCCAACTTAGTTTCACAAGAGTTCCCCGAAGACCATACATTTTAACAGAAAACCTAATACCCCTTACTTTCTTCCTTTTCAGGGAAAATGTGAAGTTTTACTAGATACCAAATAAAGATGGTTGATGAAAAGCTCAACATGAGCCAGCAATTTGTGTGTGCGACCCAGACAGCCAACCGAGTCCTGGGCTGCATCAAGAGAAGTGTGGCCAGCAGGGGAAGGGAGGGGATTCTCCCTCTTTATTCTGCTCTCGTGAGACCCCACCCAGAGTACTGTATACAGTTCTGGAGCCCCCAACATAAGAAGGGTATTGAACTGTTGGAGTGAGTCCAGAGGAGGGCCACAAAGATGATCAGAGGGCTGAAGCACCTCTCCTGTGAGGACAGGCTACAAGAGTCAGGGCTCTTCAGTCTAGAGAAGGCTTCGAGGAGATCTTGTACTGAAAGGGGCTTACAGGAAGGCTGGGGAGGAACTATTGACAAGGACATGTAATGACAAGATGAGGAGTAATGGTTTTAAACTGGAAGAGGGGAAATTTAAAGAGGNGGAGTGAGTCCAGAGGAGGGCCACAAAGATGATCAGAGGGCTGAAGCACCTCTCCTGTGAGGACAGGCTACAAGAGTCAGGGCTCTTCAGTCTAGAGAAGGCTTCGAGGAGATCTTGTACTGAAAGGGGCTTACAGGAAGGCTGGGGAGGAACTATTGACAAGGACATGTAATGACAAGATGAGGAGTAATGGTTTTAAACTGGAAGAGGGGAAATTTAAAGAGGGGAAGAAGTTATTTACAATGAGGGTGGTGAAAACACTGGAACAGGTTGCCCAGGGAGGTTGTGGATGCTCCCTCCCTGGAGGTGTTTGAGGCTAGGCTGGATGAGGCCTTGAGCAACCTGTTCTAATGGGAGGTGTACCTGCCCATGGCAGGGGGTTGGAGCTAGATGATCTTTGAGGTCCTTTCCAATCTAAACCATTCTATGATTTTACATAAAAACTGCTGACACTATAACTTAGCTCTGAAGTAACAATGTTACTGCACTGCAGAGATCTTTAGTTTCATTTCACTGTCCTACTCATCTGCTAAACAGAGCAAAATTCAAAATATGTTGCCTGGGTTCCAGCTCCACAATAAACTAAATTGAATGAAAAAATAATAATAATAATAACAATAAACAAATGAAAACCAATAAATCCCATGGAAAAAAAAATAAAGGAGAAATTCCACTTCTCTATCCCCATATCTGCTAATATCAATCAAGCAGTTTGCTTTCTTCTGTACCAACACAGACAACACAAGTCACAACGTTACACAACGTAAGCAGATTTAGTGCACTAGCCCAGTACAATACATGTATATATTTATATGTATGTATGTGTACACATACATATCTTCAGCATTCTTTGCATACTTTTTTTTTTTTTAAACAATTTTAGTGACCTGGATCAATTTACTGAGACAATGAAGTGAAGTCCACTCAAAGCAAATGGTGGGAATGAGCAGTGAGGAAGAGGAAACAGCCTCTTCCCCTGGCCACAGGAAATGGTTAACCCATCTCATCCCTATTGTGAAATCTCAGCCCTGAAAGGAATTAAGTTTCTCCCACATCCTACTGCATCACAATGATAAACCTGCATTCTCCAAAGCAAGCGAGGTTACATGTACTTCTAAGGAGATTTAAGAAAATGAATGGAGTGACCTAAAATCTAAGTGAAGTGGCTGAAAATTGATGCTCAAAATTATTCTGCGCTAAGCACTTCATATTCTTGCTTGTCCTTTTGAGTTACAAAATTATCTTTGTCCTCCCATTAGCATTGTTGCTTTTGACACACAAATCTACTTCTGAAAGGTGTCTACTATTGCATAACAACTCTATTCTAGTTGATCATAAAAATATTTCGAGCTTCTGAAAGCAATTTAAGTCCATTCCATTAATCTATTGCCTAATAGAGACTATTACATGCTTCCAAGTTTATTTGATGCTAATGACAGATTTCCAAACTGCTGGAAAAAAAACCAAACTATTTCAAGTGTTAAAATTAATATTTTGTAGTATTTTTAACAAAAAAAACCCTTATAACTAAATTTTTTTTAAAAATCAGCAAGACACAGGATTCAAGATAGGTGGAAAAGCTGTTCATAAATGAAAAATAATTTTGAAGGTATTTGAAATCACATAGCAATATAATTTTCCAATTTCAAAAAAAAAAAAAAAAAAGTTAAAATCTTGATTTGCTGAGGTATGACACAAGCCCAAGAATAAATCCCCTCTATATTCAAGCTAACATATTCAATTAGAGTTAAAGTATTGTGAGTTATCCTGTACCAGTAAGTTAATGTGCAGTCATACTAAGCTTTTAATTTAGGTAAACACATAAGACTTGTAAATTCCAACAGTGAGTCATGATGGAAAGGGAGTAAGACACCTTTCCCCCACCCCTCAAATTAGGCAGTAATTTGTTTGCTTCTTCAAACCTCAACAATTATTTTTTAAGATGCCTCCATCTTACAAGGGGAAAAAATAGATCTAAACCACTCCTGAATATTTAGAAAGATAATAAACATGAGCTTTGACTTTATTACTAAACATACTAAGCATAACTTAAGTACAGTCAACTATTAGCATTATGGAGGCTGCTCCACAGCCGTATGCAATCTTAACATCAGTGAAAGAACAAGCTACATTAGGTTTTTTTATAATATAATTCGCATCAAACTTGGACTCCTTAGATTAACATAACTCAATCTGGGAGAATGGAATTTTGTTGTCAAATAAATACCTATTCTCTATGAAGACTGCAATGGGCAACAATCTCATCTATGTTAATATATGAAGAGAATCTTGAGAGTATCCATTACCTCAACATTATCAAATATATTTCGTTATAATCTACAAATATCTATTAGATATAACTATTCTATTATCAGAGTAGCCTATGAGGCTGATGAACTACTTTTTAATCACAAAATACGGCATATTCTCTTATCCTAACCAAACCAGTGACATGATCCAAAAATACATGAAATGGCCTTTAAGCTTTGTTGCAATAAATAACTTCATTAATAATGGCTGATAAACTTGCAAATTAGTCTCTACAGTCAGTTTGGATTTATTTAGCAAATCAGGATGATAATAGTACTGCTGTTAACAGAAGGTCTGAATTAACTGCAATATAATATATCTCAATATCACCGAAAATTCCTAATATTAAGTATATTAAAGTGACACATCTTCCCTTAGACTTTACAATACAGAATTCTATTAGTAGTGCCTTCTTAAGGGAAGAGAACAGTGTATACTGGGCTTGAAAATATTTTCATTTTACATTAGGAATAAGCAATGCCCACCCTGGACTTTGGGGGGAAAGGTTTTAGCCTGAATACATAACAAATGTGTACTCAATTTGGAAAAAACAGACACCATCAAACAACAAAAAGAAAAGGGGGATTTAATTCACCTGAAACATAGTTTAATTCAAGAATAACTACTGCAGATGCACATCTTTAGTTTGTATTTTAATCAGCCATGTCATCTGTCTTCATAGGTCAGGAACATATTTAGCAATTAAGATATTAACCCATACTGTAATACTTGAGATCCACTTTTACATCGTCTAAGGATAAAATATCCATCAGTCATGATCACCTGTGGGGAAGAGCTGCAGTGCCACACAAAACTAACTAGACAAAATAAATCACTGAGCACTCTCCAAACTTCGACTAGCACTTCTGTTAAAGTGCCAAACAAAACCACCGAATCCTACACACAAACAGATGCACTCAACAAGTTTTTGACTCTAACTCTTGCACAAAGTCCCAGAGTGCTCCTCCCAGATGTGTCCAAAAACATGAATGCTGGCTGACACTTCACTGATAATGATTTCTCCTGGTTAAGTTAAAGAGAAACCCAGAAAAACCCTTGAGCAGTAGGTGCCAGGAGAATATGCAATATTAACTATTCCTCCTAAAAGATTCAGTCCATAACGATTTCTTACAGAGCATTCACCATGGCTTTATGGGTTGGCGTACAGACTCTTCATAGTTCTATGCTTCTACCGCTCATACCTGCTGTGAGATAACAATGCTCAAAATTCAGGTAAAAAGTAAGATGTGCTATATCCTTCTCAACCACAAAACCTTGTTGGGGCAGAACAGAAGGGGGGAAAAAAAAAAAAACAACAAAACAGTGGTAGTGGTGTTATACAATTAGGCTTCTCCAAATAGGTTACAGATTACATAGCTGAAAGAGGAGTTATATCTGAAATATTTATTTTTGCAAACAAAATATGGCCATGGCGACTTCGACTCAAAAGATTTCCTGATTGAAAAGGATATCCCATACTCACGTTTTATTCTAAGAATGCAATAAATGCTAATCTTATTTTAATTGAACAAAAAAAAATCATTATATTCAAGGCATACTTAAAGTAACTTTTATAAAGTTCCTTGGAGATGATACTCAGTGTAGCATCCATCATAACATCTCACACAGCCCTTATATCCTGAAGGCAATGAAAGAGTTTATGATGGACATGCCTTGCCAGCAAAGAAAAAAAACAATGGGCGATGAAAGTGCAGTCCATATCGTTATTACTTCTTGAGGCCCAACTGTGTTCAGGGTCAAACACAGAATTATTTTTATATTTTTCAAAAGCCAAGCAGAGTAAGCAACATGAACTTATATGGAAAGGATTCTAAAGAACAGAGAGGGAGGTATCCTGATCACAAAATAAACAGTAACTGATAAAACCCTCTCAGAAGTAACCCTGTTCCCCATGTTTTAAAACAAAAGGAAGAAAGAAAAAACACCTTCACCAAAACACAGAAGAGCAAAACAGATATTTCCATTCTCTGTGCTTCAGATATGACTTCATTCTTTAAAATGATCGTACAGAAAACAAAAAGAAAAAAAAATTCAAAAAATGGTGTCAATTACTTCAAGTCTGATAAATACAGGTCATAAGAAAATAAAAAAGTCTGATAACTGTTCATTTCAATTTGCTGATACAAAACTGTTACCCACTTGTTACAACACTTTGAGTCTAGTAATATGGAAGTATCTCTTCTTGCGATCATACACTTTTGTTAATTATGAAAAAAACCCCAACAAACTCAACCCAACACAAAACCCCACAGCATCAAGGAGAAAAAAAGCTTCCATGAATATGAATTCAAGGAATTCCCTCACATAACAACCTGGATCATTAGCTTTTCTCTTTTCAAAAAACAAATTCTCAAGTAAAAAAATCGAAAAAAAAAAAGGTCCTGTTCTACAGTCACATGTTCCCATTATTTTGATGTTTTATGTTGAATATTCCAACTAAACGCTCCTCAGAAAGGTAAAATATTTATTACAGGATTCAGATTGAGTAAACTCCAATCTGCAACATTACTACCATTGCAGCAAGATAATTTGTTTTTATAAAAATTCAGCCATCAGTATAAAAAATGCTTTGAAGTGTGTTTCAAAAACATAATAAAAAGTTTGAATCTTCTAATAACTTTCAATAAGCACAAACAACTGCTACACTGAAACAACCATGAAGGTAACACAAGTCACTGGTATAAATAAATATGAAAAAAAAAAAGTTAATCACTGCACTACACAAGTTACTGCGTTAGCCTGAAATCTCACATATGGTTTAGTAACGGGAAGCAAATACAGTTGCTTTCACTTCGCCTGTCATTAGCATACTAGGTTTTCCATAAGAATTCAATGAATGTAAAGCATAACCCAAGTCACAACAGAAGCTAAAAAAGCTGACAGCCACCTTGGTTTTGCTTTCACAAGCTAGCATCCATACGCTTATGGCACAAGCCTCTAACGCAATTAACTTTGTTGCTTGTTTCTAGTACATCCAGTGCACTGAAATTCTTACACAGTATCAACAGAGTAGCTAGCGGGTGGAAGTTAAGAAACATGTCATATTAGTCTGTTATAATACCTGTTTTTTAAACACTAGCTGTACTCTTCAATCTGAAATTTTACATCTAATTTGAGGTATTGATTTCCTCTTCTCAGTCATTAAACAAAGTCAGAGCACTGAAATTCTGTAAAAGACGTATTTAAGATTCTCACTGAGAAGCATTGTGCTGCAGTGCTTCACATGCAAATACTGCAGAGAAACTGTAAATAAAATGTTTACTTCTACTGGAATTAGAGAAAACATGGTATGTACTCCCTTATATGGAGTATCTCATAACTCCACATTTGAAATCTAAAAGAAATCAGCAAAAAGAATGTGATTGTTTATTACTCAGTCTCAGAGGATCCTGTCATAAAGCGAATAGTCATCAAGAACAACTCTCCTCAGACCACTGCATCAGCCCACAGCCAAAGGGGGAGGGAAAGAGAAGGGAAGGAAACTGAGATTCTGTCACATTAGACAATAAAGGTCGTTTGCCCGAAAATGAAAGGTTTTATCCTCGATAAAGCGGTGGTTTCCTAAAAGAGGTGTCTGAAACAGAGGAAGGAGATCGCCTGGCCCGCAGAGGTGGCGAGGCTGAAATGAAGCTGCTGTCTGCACTCACTTGACAACCGGCCGAAAGGCCAGAGCTGCCTGCCCCGGGACTACTTTAACCCTTCCTCGCACCCGAGCAGCAATGAATCGGTGTTTGGAAGGGAAAACAAACAAACAAACAAACATACTCACACACCCACTCATAAAAACACAGAAAACGCACCCACACTTCACATCGGGCCTCGGCGGGCGGGCGGCCGGGGTCCTCCCGCCGGCGACCCAGCAAAACCTGCGCTCCCCTCTTCCTCTCGTCCAAACTGCCGCGGGCACAAGGGGGCGCCGGGGGGCGGGGAAGGAGGCTCGTCAGGCAGACGCGAGGGGAGAGCCCAAGGGGATGTGGCCCTCGAGCTGTCACGGCCGGTGCAATGCCGAGAGCGGGTCAGCTGGCGAAGAGGGGCTGCTCCGCCTCACTGAGGACAGGAGACGGAATAGATTGTGTCTACCTCCCGAAAGACAGGGACGGCGGAGGACGGCGGCCCTAGCTCTGCCGGGAAGCCCGGCGGTACCTTCGCAGTACTGCCGCCTTCTGCCCCAGCTGGCCGGGGCACGGGCTAGGATGACGGCGGCGTCGCGCACTCCATCCGCCGCCAATGGCCCCGCAGGAAAAAGCGAGGCGTCCCACTGCCCGGCAGACCGGCGCCAAGCTAAGAAGGTGACGACGCGAACTCAACCCCTTCCTACTCACCGGCATCATCTCCGCTGCTGTTCGTCAGCCAGCCCCACGAAGGATATCGCCGTACCGGGCCTCCGCCGCCGCCTCTCACCGTGGCGGACGCCGCGCTCGCTCTGGCGGCTGTGACAGGTGCCTCCCGCGCGCCTCAGTCCTCACAGCGGGCGGGCGGAAGGAAGAGGCGAAGGCGGCGGCCGGGCTCGGGCTCCCACCCCCAGTCTTCTCCTCCGCCTCTGCGCGGCGGCGGCCTCCGTGCCTGCCTTCCCTGCCTGCTTTCCTCGACGCTTCCTGCTCCGCTCCGCTCCGCCCGTGCCGCCCAGCCAGGGGTTAATCGTCGTCACGGCCCCATTGGCCGAGCCGGGAAGAGCCAGGGGCGTGGCGGCGGGCGGTGCGCGCACGGTCAGCGTGGGGAGGGGGGACGGGGGACGTGCGACGTGCGTGTTTTACTGATGCACGTAATCGTGGGCGCTGTGCGGGCCTTGGGCTCGTGGCTGCCTTTGGCCGCCGTAGCGAGGGGTGGGTTGCGCGCCGGACCTGCCGTGACACCCCTCTGTCACACTCATTGCCGTGTTTCGCGTAGACCTTGTCCCGCCGGTTATTCCCGCGGCTACGCTCTGGGCGTGGTCTCCTTCTGCTCCCGGTGTTGTGCCGCCCTGTCGCCGGACCGGGCCCCCGGCGGGTGTTGCCTCCTCTGGGCGGGCTGCCCGGAATGGGTTTCCCGCGGGCCCGGAGGCGGAGGAAGGGGTAGCGCCCTTGGGCGTTTTCTGCCCCCGGAATGCGGGGAATGCTGGGCGATTCGGCCCTGCCCGGGTCACTGCTGCACGGGTGAACAGCCGCTGTAGCTGAGCGTTAGGACGCGGGTGAACGGGGTGCGACACACTAAGTGTGCGGGACTTTGCGGGGAAGGCAGGGTGGGAACACGGGGGTGGTTGTGCTCCCGCGGGATCAGCCTGGGAGCTGAGGCGAGTAGGCCTACAGGGGAAGTCGCTTTCTAAGAGTTTGTCTTGGTCTACTGAAGCACCCCATGGCACTTATCTTGGTCTTTGTAGCTATAACGTCACGTATAGCGTCACCGTCATTATATCGTCCTTTCACCCGTGAGTTGTGAAATGTGTTTGATGCGTAAAGCTCTACTTAACAGCGGAAGAGAAAGGGCCCAGGACCTTAATGCCAACTACGGGATTTAGTTTCGTGTTTGAAAGTAAGGTTTCGTTTCTTCGTGTGCTGGCGTCTCATTCTGTAGAGCTACAATAGCAAGATGAAAGTTAACAGCTTGAAAGAATTCAAGCTCAACTCGTAAGGCAGAACATCACCATATGTTATACTGTAGGCAGATTTCACGTTGTCGACTCTTAGATTTTATCTACAAACTACGTGGACATATCCAGTGCTTCATCTGTTTCTGAAAATGGCCTTTTTCCAGTCTTTGTTACTTTATTTGTTGAAAACTTTGACAGCAAGGAGTGGAAAAAAATTACAACTGCTGAAGTTTTTGAGAGAAATTTAGATTTTTTGCGTGTGTGTGTAAGCCTGTGAAGATAAGCATAACAACATTAATATCAAATAGAGTCTTGTATGTTACGTTTAACCTATTAATATAAGATTCCATGACATAATTGTACAAGTTATCTTAACATGCGTGCCTGAGATTTCATTCTGTATCCTTGTCAGTGTATTTGTAGGCTCTGGTTATCAGCTTTGCAAAAGGTCAAAACTTCTGTTGCTCTTAATAAATTGGTCTTGTGGAAATAATCTCAGCATCACAAGGTAATACTTTGTTGGTTCAAAATTACTATGCAAGTACTATTCAGAGTGCTACTCAGTGGCACTACCATTAGCACACTCAGTATGTTGTAAACTGTAATTTTATGTTGCACACTGCTTTGGAAACAGGTTAAGGCTATGATGCTTCAGAGCCAGTAGTTATATATCTTAAGAAAAAAAAATCATACACAACTTTACTGAAAAAAAGAATGGCAGTGAATTGAAATGTCCTTGTCCTCTTACAATTTAAGGTGAAATTCTCATTTTTAACAAAAGAATCTTGTACCTTCTGTCACATACCTACTATAAAAAATTATAGTTTTAGTAACCAGGTAATCTTTTTGCTAGCAAGACTTAAGTGATGGTCTAAGATTTCTTTGCAGGTATACTTTACAACTGTCTTCTCCCTGTTTTCAGTGATTGGTCATGAAACCTAAATTACTGTAAACATTACCTCGCTATTACTTTTCCATCACAATAGCAGGAATGCTGACAAGGAAAAGTGAGGGAATATGGTATAGACAATTGTTACAGGGAAGGGAGGCATTCCATGCAAGACCTCTGTCAGAATCATGGCTTCTAGTATAACAGTTTGTTGGCCTTGCCTTGCTTTTGGCCAGATGCACGTTCAGCTAGTGCAGCAGCCAGACAGACTGGATACTGTGGACTGAGAGGAAAGGTCTTTAAAAGGCAGAGTATGTACTTCATATGCAAGTCTGTTCTTAGTCCTGTTGTTTCCCTTGAAAACAAAGCAAACCAAAAAGCTAACCAAACAAAAAAACACTATGAAAACAACCAACCCCTTGTCTCTTTCTTTCCCATCAATAATTTCCCACTGAAAGCAGGGAACAATGGAAAAAAACAACCAGTATTTGCAAATGTAGTAACATCTATGCTACAGAAGAACTTTTCAGGAACCACTCTTCTAGCACTCAAGGGACAAAGCAGCCATTATAAAATCTGCTAATTCCAACCTGAACTACAAATGTTTTTGTGAGCAGGGAAACAGTCACTTGGAATAATCCAGATTTTTTTTCTGTATTGCCCATGCACTGCCAAACCAAATGATTAGTCCAACTTTGTAGAAATTTGGTTGGTTGGCCAAAGGAGTCAGCAATAACTATGAGTTAACTATCTGTTTTAGATAAGTGAGGTTGTGCAAAAGCAGTCATGATTTGAGGAACGCTTAAGAAAATGAAAGCTTGGTTATGGAAACAGAAAAAACCAGAGATACAGAACCCAAATTACTTGCTTCCAAACATGATGCCTTTTGGAGAGACACTCTAATTTTGTCACCCTTTTTCTAAATGAGAAGGTTTGTGCTTATTTGTTGGTATAAGTATTGAACACGTTAAGTAAAGACTTTTCACACTACTCTCAGCTCTTAGGGGAAAAAAACCAGCAATACTTTTCAACTTTACAAACTGAAGGCACTACAGCTTTACAGACATTTACTCAAAACATCAAACATCTGTGCTGAGCTGCTGTTTAGGTAGAAATTGAAATACACTTTAGCAAAACACTAAAATGATGTACATTTTAAAATACTTGAAATGCATGGGTAGAGAAAAATTACCAAAGTAAGTCTGTATATAACCTAGAGTTACTTTAAAAAGGGATATTAGCCGAAGTTAATATAGCCAGGCCTATTATTTGATTGTGCACAATGTTATTCTTAGGACAAGCACTGATTCCCAAAGATACAGGTGGGGAACTAGTGACATTTTCAGGAATGCTCTTGATGAAGTTTCAATTTCTACTTGAGTTAAAATTTTAAGTATCTTCTAGTGAGATTTTCAAATGTATTTAAAAATCGTTTAAACTACCAGGTCTCAATCTCTTCTACGTTTTTTTATGCATAGACAAAAGGAGGAAAATAATATTTCCTGCACTCTGAGACAGAGGTTTTCTTCGGTTTTGCAGTAACTTATTAAGATGCTTTTCTGAACATAGGAAAATGTTTTCAGGCTTCGGAGGTGTCACAGGAAAATAAGTGTTGAATTAATTTACCGCTCTTTCTTTTCATGTGGTATTATTTAAAATAACTGGTATTCTTATTTATAGCTACAAAGAGTCTCAGAGGTCAAATATTTAGGGTGGGATCCATCTTACCCCACTTTCAGTCATTTATGCTCCTTCTGTAGATAAACTGGGATGGGGAGGGAAAGGAGAGAGGCAATCCATTCCATGCTGAGATACTCATCCCACTATCTAAATCTCTAGGTCTTTGAAGGTGCCTATCTCTCTATTGATTTAAGATGGAGCCTGGATGACTAGCTTAGATTAGAGATCAGACTTTTTGGGTGGCTGCAGTTAGGATGGGTCTCCTCACAAATGGCACAGTAAAATCTCTACAAAGTGATGGAGGGGAGGTATATGTGTATTACATAAAAATGTATCCTTTCTAAATGGATGAGTGGATTATTATAAAACTTTCAAAAATCACATTTTGCATTCATTGTAATGCAGGAGGAACTGGTCTTGAGTAGGTAAGTGATTTTAGAAGTCAAGTCACAGAAGTATTTCTAATTTGCCAGGCAGTAAGCGTGCAGATGCAGTGCTAGGTAACAGATGATACAAACATAAGATGATAAAAACAGTTAAGTATTTCAAGGAGAGTTTCACAGCAGGTAGTCTAAAAATCTTTAGTGAAACACTGTGTGAAGGAACTGTGTATATTTAAAGGAAAGGTATTTTAATTAGTTGCTGTGGCCTTATGTGACCTGTCATTCAAGAATCAAGGTGACTTCCTAAGGCTGCAATAAGGAATTCATACAGAACAACAGTTATGTACTGCCATGTTTCAATTCATATACAGCCAAAGTATTTTAAATCCCACTAGACCTGTTCAGAAATAAACCATAAATACTAATCTAAAGGAAATGCTTTGATGTCTGTTTTGTATACAGTATTTGAGACACGTGAAGAGAAGAAAGATACTTTTTCATCACTACCTTGTAATATTCTAAAGTAATGTATGCTGGACTAGATGACTAATGTTCTAAAGTTTCCATAGCACAATCTACTCAGTGCATCATTCTGAAAAGGAGTATAATAATTAAAGGAGTGAAGCCATCTGAGTTGTATATAGCAGAGCTGTGTGCCCTGCTGGGGATTTGACTGATACGTGTTTCAGCTCTGCACTTGGTGGACTAGAGATGTCATTTATTCAAACAATAACCAAAAGTAGATGTTTAATCCAACACAAGAGTGTACTTAGTGGAGGATGCTGTGGCCTCAACTCAAATGTGTTGATATACACTCAGATAGTATTTTCTAGCTACAGAAGATCTAAGCTTACATGGCATAATTTTTACAGTCAGAAACTCTTGTTCTGCTGCCCTGTAATTTATAATTATGAAATAATTAACTCTTATTCAGAGGTGGGGGCACAAAAGCTTAGCTGTCCTGCGAGAGCTTCACTGTGCTTGTACCTTTAGAGTTATAACCATCTGGGTTCTTTAAAAATATTTTTTTTCTTTACAAAAAAATTTGTAGTTTCTTTACAAAATTTTTTTTTCTTAAATTTTCAATACCCCCATGATGAGTAGAAGTATCTGTGACTATAGCTTAAACATTAATTAGTGAGAGATTAGCAAGTCAGTTCCTTACTTTTTTTTTTTCATATGCTAATTTGCTTTGTGTGTACCACTTAAGTTTGAGGGGAAAAGGGATGAGTCGTGTTTTAAGATAAACCCATTCATCTTAAAATATTTCTTTTCTTGAGTATTTCAGGCATGTTTAACTGAGTAAAGTACACAAACATTTTAAACAATTTTTATATGAAGTGATTTCAGTTATTTCCTCCCTCAGCCAAAGGACTAATGTAGAAATCTGTAACACATGCTTGGGTTTTAGCCCATGCTACAAAAATTGCAGGTGGCTATTCTTCAGATTTTGTGTTAACCATCACTCGTTTAACATGGGCAATTATTTTATTTACTATAATTGAAAACAATCTATTAATTTTTACTGCTGGGTCAGATGCAAGTTTGTTTTCATGTTAAAATTGTAATATTCCCATATTAAGATCCAGGAAACCCTAATCTGAAATGTGCATTTTCATCTAGAATACATCTTTTTCTTGATTGGCCTACTTGATGTAAGTAGATCTAACAAGAAAAATCATACAGCGGGTATAATGTAATAGGGCTTCTACTTCCTGCTGTTCTGCCTGGTGATGGGTGAACTTCAAGGATTACCACTTGGAAAGGAGGGAGGAAATTTTTCTTGAGTCTGGGATATACTAAAAAGTGGATTTTGGCAATTACCGAGAGAAGGTTATGTGCAGAGGAGGCCTGGAGAGAAAATATTTCTGATACAAATACCTGTAATCCAAATTAAACGTGTTTAAAACAAACAAACAAAGTAACTTGTTTAGTATTTAAACAACTACATTAAGATTTACCTTTTTCTGTGTGTGTACTTATCACTTTTTACAGAGCAGAACTAGAAAGTAAATTTCCTCTGAAAATAAGGTAAGAGAGTATTGAATCTGTTTAAACAAAGCACTGTTAAAGCCATGAAATAGGACATAGTTATGATTTGAGAAACACCTCTATGGAAAACATTTCTGTACAATAGATATATATAAAACCCTAATGCCCTAAGTGATTTAGGGGCTTTTTGATTACCAGAAAATTGCAAATCATGGCTGTCTTCTATACAGGTGTATATAATTTATTGTGAATCTGAAGTTTTTATCTCACAAACACTTTTTATTAACACTGCTTTTTTATAGAACAGCTGCACTCAGATAATCTGACCAGCAGATGTAATCTGAAACATCTGCAATGTTTTTTTCCATGTTACAAACAAAAAGACTGGGTTCGTGCCTCACTGATACTTAAGATTCATCCTTTCTAACCATTCGTATAAATATTACTGTTCCAGGTAAATTAATGATGTTCTAGTCCTGGGAACATTCATAAGACAAGTTGATTTTCCTCAAAGTGGCTTATCCTGAAGTTTGTTATCTTCCAGAAACATAATTCTGAGTAGCTTTATTTTTACTCTTATGGTCCTACAGCAAGTTTTGCTGAAGTTCTTAGCTGCGTAAACAGAAGAATGTAAACCATAAAGGGAGGAGAACTGAATATAGCATCGATGGAACCCCATTGAATATTATTCTGTGAAAAGCTCTAGAAATAGTGACAGGTAGAAACGTATCACCAGAATGTGTTTAGAATCTTTTACGTTGATCAGTTCAAAAGAAGGTATCATAATATGCAGCTGAACATAACATTTGAAAGACTGGAAAGGAATGTGTTCATCATGGGGGACTACATGCAGTAATAACCTCCTTGCTTAGGAATGGTTAGATGCTGCTTTAAAGATTTGTCTATTGCTTATGTCTCACAATCAAAACCAGTATCTCCATTCTATAAATGGACAAACTACAGCACAAGGTAAAATGACTTCCAATTTCTATGTGGAAGTTCTATACCCGATTTGTTTTTTTTTTTTGGGGGGGGGGTGGGTGGGTTTGTTTGTTTGGGTTTTTTTGCCTCTGTTGCCTACACAGGCTTGCATACATGTTTAAATTATTAACTTTGATTTGAAAAGATGTAATAGTTACCCCTAACAAGAATACATAATTTGAAAGAAAAGTAAAAATGTTTTTTGCTAGATTCCTTTTCTAGTTGCATTACTCCAAAAGAATTAACTAAATCAAAGTATTTATGTCTCTGTGTTTACTGAAACAAGAGTCAGGTCCTTTGTTAAAATTGGCTTGACTCTAATTCTTAGTTTGCTGAAAGAATGTATCATTTAAGTTTTAAATTCTTTAAAAGAACTGCCTTAAGAGACACTTCTCAAAATTCTTTCTCAAATTGTTGAGAAAGAATTTTCAAGCTGTATGAGCTACAGTATGTGGAATACAAAATAAAGAGTATTTAAGGAGAGAATTGTAATGTCAGGTATAATTTAAATAAGGCTATTTTTCTGTTCAAGTGCACTAAAAGGTACCTGAAATGTCAGGAGTACAGTCAATAGTGCTGTAAAAACAGTCTAGCTTTGAGACTGCTATATATATGCAAAATATTATAATAGAGTTGATTGTAAAGGTGGAAATCCTTTTGGTAAGACCCTGCCAAAAAAGGAGGACCCTTCCTTGTCTTGATCCAGTATCAAATGCTTGTTCACATTCTAATTCACGTGATAAATCCCTCCTTTTTCCTCTCATAATACTCTGGTTCTATTTGATTTAGTTGTTGCCATTCTGCTTGTTTATATAGCATTGCATACAAAATACCTCACAACAGTTTCTACTTCATACCTTAAAAATTCCCCCTTAATTGCAACAATATTTAATATTATTCAAAATATGCGAAGCACAACAGGTTAAAACAAGAAATGAAGACTACAACTGATACTGCAGGAAAAAATCTGTGTAGGCAGAAGTAATCATCACAGATGGGATTCACTGAGCATACTGCTGTTGGTTCTACCACCCACATAATCCCTATTATCATTTCCTAGCAAACACACTTCACTAGCTCTGAAGAAATGTCTAGTGTCTGTTCCAGAAGAGCTGAAGTTACTATGATGATATGGATATAAAATAGCTAAAGGTCATGTCAATTGTGAAGTTACTTCAGGTTTTCTAAAGTCTTAAGAACTAAAAGTGTATTTTCATTTAATGACAACCAATAATGTAATTTAATTTGAAGCACCACTACCAAATTTATCCTTTATTACTAAAAGTATTCTTCCTGTAAGTATTGAGTGTTAGGATATTTGGTGTAATTGTTTTTCCTGTTTGCTACTTGTTTGTTCATTTGTCTCAGTTAATAAATACTGATTGAGAAAAGTGATGTGCTATCACAGAGGAAGGAGTGAGGCTCTGCCTTTTTGCTGCAGCAGAGCTGACATTCCTGATTTGTATACAGGGTGGAGCCCTGCATTCTTTTTATTCCTCTGAGTGTTGACAGTGATGACAGTTCTTAGGGGAGAGACAATACTTTGATCATATGCATAGCTAGGTATGAGGAGGAAACTTGCATTAAATTAAGGGACACAATGACTTATAAAAGCTGAGTGACTGTATCTGAGGCTAGAAATGCTGTTTTTTCTGTCCCCATTCACCAAAAAAAAAAATGCTCTTGTGCTGTAACGCAAGTTATAATGCTTTGCTGTACACAGAATCAGATGGATCCAAATTAGAAGAGGAAAAAAAAAATAATGACAAAACAAAACAAAACAAAACAAAAAAACCGAAAAAAAAAAAAAACCACCACAAAAAACCAAACCAAAACAACAAAACCCCCAAAAAACCACAAAAAAAACAACCAACAACCAACCAACCCCCCCCAAACAACACAAACCCTGAATGCTTTTTTGTCCTTTTAGGGGGGAAAATCTCCTAGAATGATGAAAAATTGCCCAACTAGATTCACAAATAATTGTATTGACACATCCCTAAGGAGCAAGGCACTGGTAAGGTAAGTGTTGAAACCACAAGCTTGTGCAGCTGCCAGAGTACTTATGCTGTTAAACCAAAGACCCTTAGCAGAACTTAATTAAAACTTTCGAAAAATCCATTCTTGTGGTGATCAGTTCCTGAGATGTTAAGAAGAGAGAAACTCTTTTCAAATAGTTTGCCTGCAGCAGTGGAGAAGACTACAGGAATTTGTTTACAAGTTCTTCATATATTACCAAATCAGTCACATGGCTTTACAAAGTAAAGAGAATGATAGCTGCCAATGTTAGTTGCTAAAGGTCATGGAATTACAGTGCCATTCAACCACTATCTTGTCACTTCTTGTCTCTCCATTTACCAAATTGTTAACATACTTAACGCCTAAGGGAATCTGCCTCTACTAGTCCTTCCTTCCCAGTAGCTTTACAGATTTCCGTGAATGAAACAATAGAGGTTTCATGTGTTGATTTCCTCACTTAGTTTCGTTTCAGCCATCTGGTGGTGATGTCAAACATAATCACCTGTGTCTAACAAGCACCTGATAGTTTTCCTTTCCTTGGGGACTGAAAGTACAATACATATAGATACCAGCTCTGTATCAGGTTGCATTTGTACTACAGCTACTTGCTATGATGACTCAGATAAATAGGAAACTAGTTCAGCTGTTTTAGTTACTTTAGATCATTTCCTGCAACTTTACTCATCCTCCCAATTACCATGAATACACATTTGGGTTTTTTTATCCACATCAGCCATTAAACAGGTTAAGTAGGTTGGGCCCTGTGACTAATGTTTCCTTGTCTCTGACTGTATTTTGGCTGCTCCCTTACAGCAATCCATAATACTTTATTAGCATGCAGGGGACACTCAGTCTTCTAGTTGTAGGGTATTTGACAATGATCTAGAAATCACAGCACTCAATAATGAGAAATCCTGGCTGTAAGTAAGTCCCAGCATAGACGCAAATATGGAAGTACTTGTACTGTAAAGAGACCACATCTTTATTATGCATTAGCACTGTCATTGTTAATACAGCTCCCTATTGCTGAGCTTTCATGTTCTGCATTGATTAAAAAAAAAACAAACCAAAATAAAATAATTTAAAAAACCCAAAAATGGTGCTGCAGTAATTGGATGAGGCCCTTTAAGCCCTATAGGAGCTTGTTGTTCCATTAACACTACAAAGACAGTAAATGCAGATTTTATCATTGCTGATGCCTGATCACAGGCAACTCATGAAAAATGCAGTTGCTGAATTATTTTACTACACAAAATTTAAGTGCAATCCTTTTGTTTTAGAAACATCAGCAATATAAAGACGCAGCAGCTAAACGGAAACAGTGTCATCTGTCAATAAGTAGTAACCATTTCCCCCAGTGGGAATTCAATTGCAAATCATGGTGAGTATTGCCTCCTTGGATTGAAGTCTGGGTCTTACTTTGCACAGAAAACTGGTTTGTTCAGGACCTGAGGCTCGCCTATGTAGACACTTAGCTGGAACAGGAAAAACTTACATGAAGTTAGATTTAGAAAGCACCTTAGCTCAATTAGAAAAAAAAAAAAAGGCACATCTAAACTATTCATTTCAAGGATAGTCCTTTGCAATGCCTACCTAGGACTACATTTCAGAAGCTAGTGTTGCAAAAAAAACCCCAACAAACTCAAGCCAAAACACAACTGATTACTCTTCCCACACTTCACTGTAATAAATGGCACTTTTCCACAACATTCAGAGAAATTTCTGACAGACACACTAATGGAATGACCAGTTGCAGGTGACATTATTTCAGTAGCTTTCATAACTCGGACACTTAAGAAAGTCCTTACAGGAAACTCAAGGCAGTAAGATATCAAGAACCAGTAAGAACTGAAGTAGGTAAAATTTACCTAGAAGTGCAGTTAACTCTGCTCTACAGGCAGGTTAGCAGAAGCTCCTCCTGCTTTTCAATTAACATGCAGGACATTGGACAGCATGTGGGTATAGCTCAGTCTCAGTGTGCAATGTCCTAGATGAAGTGCAGCAATTCCTGCAGTGATTAATGTTTTTTTCCCTAGCATGTTTTCTTTAGCTCTGTAATTGGAAAACTGCTAAAGCAGGTCATTTAAAGTGCGTGTAGCATCTTAGGAACTGTAACTTAGTGATCATAAATTTGCATTACAAATACACATATAGCTCCTCACCTGGCATAAATTTTAAATCTGAACCACTTATTAACTATACCAAAACTTGGACCTGCCCTGTAATCACCACTGGCCTAATATCTCGTCATTTGGAGCTCCATTTTATTTTGATTTTTATTTTCTTTTTCCCTTTTTGTGGATGCTTTAATGTAAAAAAACAAATACTGAGGTCTTTCTGCAGTGAGGAAGCACTGAAAAACACACGTATAAATTACCAAAGCGATGAAATAATCGCCTCAAATGTAGATGCAACAAGAAGGAAAACTGTGGAAGGTGCAAATGTCAAGAAGGTGTGCAAGACAGATGTCGCCTCTATTTCTAAACTGAATAATGCTATACCTGCTTTTAAAAAAATGCTCTTGGAGAAATATGACTGGTAATGTTACTCTACTCATAGTAGCTATGGCTATTAAGCCTAAGCAGGAAGTATAACTTTCTTCAAAATTAGAGGCAACACAGCATATAATATGTTTTTTATCAGCAGGTAAGGTTCTCAAGCCTCTGAGTATTCAAATACAAAAATATTTACCTTTAGCCAGATACTGCAGTTTGATAAATTAGAAAGCAAATTTTAATCAAGCTGAAAGATTTAAGATGCTTCAATGAAGTATTTAAAAAGATGTACGTAAGCATTAAGTAATTAAAATTACTTAAGCTGGTTGAAATCTTCTAAAAAGCAGATTAGGCTTAAATGTAAACAAACATGACGTGAACCAAAATTTTGCTTTTATGTACTACGCATTCTTAGTGCAGAACTCAGTATGTACAGTTCTGAAAACTGACTTTTATAAGATAGTGGAGGTTCCTAGAATTCTATTCCTGAAATAAAATACCAACTACAGAGTTATTTTAATAGCAGCTATCTGTAATAAACACTAATGACCCACCCTAGTAATACATTTAAATTTTCAGGAAGCTTACTTCTTTGAAGTCAGTTAAATGTTTGTTTATGCTCGTATTAACTGCTACCACAATGCACAGTTTCATTATTCCCTTTAGATTGTGAGATTTTCATAAGCTCAAATGGAAGGTGAGGGCCCACATAACATCAATTTTCTCACACAACATGGGTATGGTTATTACTTTGCAAAATTTATGACCAAAGTAGAATCTTTCAGAGTAATTCCTTAGCTCCACTGGATACGAAGGTTAAAAAAAAAAATGTTTCACTGTGTTTTTCAAGATCATCTCCAAACATTTTAAAGGTGTTTTAGTAATACAATTTCTGCTTTTAAACCTTGAAGAATGAACTCTTTAAGAAAGCAAGGTTTTTAAAAGAACTTATTGTACCTTAATTATTGCACCACCAGTTCACAAAAAGATCAGAATTAAGGCCTCACACTTTGCGTACTATTAAATGACATTTTGAAAGTAAATGAAGTATTTAAAAAGTTTTAGCCAAAAAAAGGTATCATCAGAAAAAAAATTAAAAATGAAGAGGCTTGATACTATTTTAAGAAATGTTGGCTAACTAAACTATGAAGTTTAGTTATAGAAATCTGAGCTTCTTCGAAGTACTGCTGAAAAGGTTTAACATGGAATTTAAAACTGTAGAAGTAAAAAATCATTATTCTAAAAATTATATTACAGTATACTCCAGTGTACATTTTCCAATATGTTTAATGCCTTGTTGCTCAAGGGATTTATTCTTACAACAGATGTATCAGATACAGTTTTACAATTATCTTCCCCATGGTTGTAACTTGCTTCATTTACAGTAAAAATGACAAACCACCAAATTCATACTCCAAGAAGAGAAGAGGTCTTTAATGATGGCCAGCACCAGAGGACTCTGAAAAAAAGACATGGTTTAGACTGTTCAAAGAGTACATCAAATCAATTCAGACATGTAGTTTCAGAACTTAGGACAACTTTACCTACATCTGAGCACAAGAACTAGGAGACTCAGCTGCCCTGTTTTAAAGCACTATAGGCAAACCTCCATTCTTCTTATGTTATTATTCTTAAGACTGCTAGGCAGTATTTTTCACTAATATACATTTTAAAATGTCAATGATATTTGTGTACACAAATTAAACTGGAGCAAATGTGGTACCTATGAGGGTGCAAAAAGTTAAACAGAGATACAGTGACTTATGAAACATTAAAATTTCAATATGATGTCAGAAAAAAACCTGTCCATAAACACTTAAACATTACTTTATAAAAGCTCTAAAAAAAAAAATTCAGAATAGAAGTTTAACCTCATTTGTTTCTTGACAGATAAAATATGCAGCTGCTCTTGAGCCAGTGATGGTTCATGAAATGCCATTAAATAGTTGTTATTGGCATTTAAAAAAATAAGTCCTTCCTCCGATCAAGGTGTACAACTTCAATTGTACTGCTCAAACCTATGCAAATGAGAGTTTAAGACAGAGGTACCACCTGTTCAGATTCACAGAAGTTACTGGGTTATAAAACCATTTATACAACCCAAACTACCTATCTGGTAGGTAACACATTAAAAAAACGATTTAAAAATTCCTGACTTAACCTGTAAACTTACAGAGAATGTGCCGAGCTGAAAAAAGACAACAAGGTATTAAATATGTAATACTTACTGTCTGCCACTGCTTTCTTGCCTGGAAATAAAAAAAACCCAAACAAACAAAAAAAAAGACAGTTAAAAAACATTTCCTATTTATTTTTTGCAGACAAGCCTCAATTACAGTACTTGAATTGCTAATTTAGTTTGAATAAGATTTAACAAATATACATCAGCTTTCTGTATTATTAAACATATTACTGATTTTTAAAAAATTTGTTTAGTGATCAAGTCTACTGTAATTCAAAAGAAACATATACAAAATTGCTGTATTTTACATATCTGGATATAGTCACAAGAATACAGTTTGCTTTAAAAACCTTCCTTTTAAGTATAACTTACTTTACATTCCCCTTGTAATTGTTCTAAAATATTGATTCAGTGATGCGACAAAAAATAGATGGAAAAATAATCATAAGGGTGGATAGTCATAAGAAGTTGTACAATCTCCACCCGTGGAAATATTAACATGAATTATGGATAAAGCCATAATATAAAACCTGATCTAACGACTTGAATCAGTGGTTTGCATCATGTGTGCTCATGACGTCATTCCAATATAACTTCTTCTACAACATACTCTTCTGTAGAGATATGTATTATTTCCAAAACTGCTCCCCAAACTGTGGTGAGGGCTACAGCTATTAAAAGCACTTAAAATAAAAATGTTTAGCATACTGTTGCCCCATATCAAGGTTTTGGCCCTCAAAACCCCATACCACCACATCTATTACCTAAATCATAAATAATAAAAAAAAATTAGCATGACATGAACACAAACTTTAAACAATTTTCCAATTGTTAATTGTCCTTGAAATTAAAGAAGCTAAAGTTTTCTTTTTTTTTTCCTGTTCAACTATTTACATGTAATTAAGCTTTTTAGTTTAACAGTTTTAGACTGGTTACAAGTTATTTGGACAAAGCTAGAAAAACAGTGATGTAACATTACTCAGCTGTTGCCACAGGAGTTCTTTTCTCTGTCAAGTTTGTCTAATGTCTGTAACTTCCATTGTCTATGATAGCTAGTAAAGCATTTGACTTGGAATATTTTCAGCATAGCCCAAATTGAGAACTAGGCCTTTTAAGTAACCATAGCCTATTGTACCATTCTGCTTTGAGGGACCTGGCCCACTCAAACTTATTTTTATGTTAGTTGTTTTGTGTCTTCCTCTGAGAAAGTGATCTGGTGTCACCAAGGAGCACACATTTCAATATTCAGTGATACATCTCAAAATGTGAAGTGCATCAGCCCAAAATAAACTTAGTGCTTTCACTTTCATGAGTTCACATGGGAAAACCTTTCAAAAACTGTTTTTTTTTGCATATCTTGAGTGAAAAGTCAAAACCCTGAGGATTCTTAAAAAAAATCTCATCCAAGTAAGTTTACAAACATATGCTTCTGGCTATATTTTACAAGTAAGATGATGTTTTAAAACCCAATTCCTGTCTTATGCTAGTTCTCAGTTATTTATCTTTTATAATCACATTGGTGTTTCAGTAGTTTGTTAGTGTAATATGCACTAAGCATGTCAGAACTTTGAAATTATAGCAAAAACCTATCCTTAAGTAAGAGTGTTAATTTCTTATTTGCTGGCTATTTTCAATGACTGATTTCTGTTAAGGACATTCTCATCTATAAACCTTATCTACAAAGTAACAGCTACTGAAGACTATACTGTATAACTTACCGCCATATGAAATCTTGTAATAGATATAAGCTGTTAATGCCACACCAACCCATATTTCTTGATACACGGTGGTAAAGTACAATTTCATGGGCCTCCATGATTTGGGAAGCATTCTCTGCACCATCTGAGAATTGTAAATTTTGCAACAATGAGTTTTACAACTGCCTGTAACTTACCTGTTACATTTTTATATAAATATTTATTTATATACACACTCCTGATACATAACAGCAGCAGTTTATGGGTTTAAAAAATAATAATCACCCCCCAAACACATGCAAAGCTACGAAAATTCAGAGTTAAGGTTACAATTTATAGGCCAAGGCCTTTAAAAAAAAAAAAAAAGAAAGAAAAAAAAAAGATAAATTACAGTTGATGAAAGGGTTTGAAGATGATTTGATAGAGCATTTACGGAACACAAATAGCTCAGCTGATCTATCCCTATTGGACAGGTGCTTTTTTTAATATTCCAGATCCTTTCAGGAAGAAAGCCTCATCCCAGACAAGGCATAGAGGCTCTTTGCACTACCAAGTTAATCTACCTTTCTCACTGCTAAGGTATCTCTCCCAACATGGTAATTTCTACTCAAACCAGTAAAATAAACAATGTTAAGCTCCTGCATCCATTAGTTATCATATATGTTTTGTTTCAAAATACGCTCTAAGAGCAAGAAGAAACCCATCCACATTTTTCTCCCTTTCTATGCAGCTTTGTTCATACAGAAAACCATTAAGATGTTTTAAAATTAACCTTTCTCTACCTTCCATACATGTTAGTACATTTACAGTACATTGCACTAAAATACTACATGCTTTAGTGTCTTACATACAGCATTTCACCCCAGTAAAGCCACTATTTAGTTATTATTACCAAATAAATTTGCTACATACACATATGGATGGTATATGTTAAATCTGAGACCCAGGGGAAAAAAAAATAAAATTAAACCTCTATGAGGTAATGCTTATTTATTGTCATTACTAATATAAAGAATTCTCTGTCATATATCAAAGAGAAAAGGACACAAGGTCAGCCAGTGTCAAAACAAATAGAAAGATTTAGGTTCTTCTCAAATAATGAAAGCATCTTCATAACAATTAGTATGTATTTGTAATCAAACCCACATTTATGTTTACTATAATAAACCTGACTGAAATGTCTGGCCATAAAGTAGAATTTCATGGTGGCCTCATTTATTTTACTGTGACCTGATTTCCAGACAGCGTTATGCTATCGTTGCACCTCTCCCAAAGTACCGAGTATTTGTTGCTTCAGAGAAATAGCGCGATAACAGCAGTCATTCTATTATAACAGAGTATGAGGACAGTTAAGAGACTGAATAGAAAGGACGTATTGCCCCACCACTACGAAACACAGAGAACGAGCAATGCTATTTCCAATTAACAACCCGGTAAAATCCGACAGAGGCCTTTCCCTAAGGCCTCGCTAGCAAGTCGTCGTTCATTTTTTTTTTTTTTTTTATTCTATTCGGAATAACGCTGAATTTGTTCTCTCACTGACCCCCTGCCATGAACCCTCAGCAGCCCACGTAGCGTGCTGCCTACCCAGGGCCTGACCCCCACAGACCCATACGTACAGGAAGGGTGGGGGGGCAAACAAACGGCTAAACTTTAGTGCCGTTGGCTATCCCACCCGCCTTTCCCAGGCTAAACCACAACTGACTCCCGAGACACTCCTGCGCGATGACCGCCAACCAGCAGCAGGACTCGCTTGGATCGAAACCCACCGTTACAACCGGGAGGCTCCCAGCAAAGGTCACCCAGCAGGATCAGGTTCCGCTACCGCCGCGAGGGATGGTGGGAAAGGACGTTCCACAGAGCGAAGACCAAGAGAGGCGCTTCCGCCGCGCAGCGCCCTCTACGGCTGCGGAGGACGACAGCGGCCTCTGCAAGGGGGTTGCGACCGACCAGGCGTGAGTTCCCGTGACCCTGCTTCTGCTCTTCACGCCCGGGAGTGCGCTGGAGGAAGCAGCCTCACTCAGCGTGTAGGTTCCGTCACGTCCCTGTGCCCTGCAGCCCCACAGGGGCCTTTGCTCGGCCCTCATAGAGTTCATGTCTCTGCAAAAACCCACACGCAGGCCCATGGTCCTTCTCACCATGTTTTGCCCGATTTGATCCTCACCCTCACTCCTACTTCCCGAGCAGGGGGGCATAGCAGTCGTCCAGGGCAAGGACAATACCGGGAAGGCCCTATCACAAGTCGATCGCTTAGAAAATAGCTTATCCTGGCGGACTGGGAGGCACCCTTTGCGTCAGAATAAGAATTGAGACATCTATGCGCCTGTTGGACACATGCTCCAGGAGACCGGAAGGACAGGGTGTCTTGGCCATTGTTCTGTGGGCGGGAAACTGACTACCATGTGCCTTCCGTATGCGAGAAAAAGGAGCCTTATCCTAGCAAGAGCTCAAAAAGGAGACAAAGAGACGGGTGGGTCTACAGCTCCAAGCGTGCCACTAAGAAACCTTTTCGCCCAGACGTCCTCCCACCTCGCCTATGCTGCTGCAGCGAATCAGGCGCCGGGTCGCAGCGTCACGTGGTAGGGGCGGGACTGGACCTAGGCGGGAAAACAGGGAACGTAGTCGCGCGCGTGTCCGCCTGCAGGGCGTTGTGGCGTGAGGCGCGGAAGAGCAGTAGCGCGCTGGTGCCATCATGCTGCGGAAGCTCACCGAAGAGCAATTCAATGACTGGTTCACCATTGGCAAAACTGTGACTGATGTCGAATTACTGGGAGAAGAGACACAGACAGGGGACCGGGTCAGCACCACTAGCCACCTTTCCGGCTCGCTTGCTGCGCAGGAGCCGTTGGTGGTTGTGGGGTGAGTGCAGGGTGCTCACCTTCTGCTCCTGGCGGGTGAGAGATGCACCTTATGCCCGGGGTAAAGGGCCGTCTGTGAGGATACTGGTGACCTTGTTATCAAAATCTGGAATAAATTTCCTTAACACTGGGTTTAATACTAACAAACAGGCATTACTTCCTTATATAGTTGCACAAGTTTGTGTGCTAGGAGGTATTCCTGCAAATTTAACTCAGTTGATGAAATTCAGAAAGGATATTTATATAGTAAAGTGTTTCAGTTACATCTCATATCAACATGTAATTATACATGGATTACTTTTTGCTTGCTTTTTGTTAAAAGCTTGTCTTAAATTTACTCTGTATACTTCTAGGCTGAGGCATTTTGGGCAGGGGTCTTCCAGCTAAGAGGTGTAGTTTTTAACATTATAATAATGCTAGTTTAGTCTGTGACACTAATTTCTGAGTTAAAAGGTGTGTACATTAGTAGTACTTTCTATATCCTTGTCTGGGGCGTTTAAACTATCTAGGACGTTGCAGTTAGAACTCCCTTTTTTTCCATTATATCATCTGAAAGAGCAATTTAACTCTAAACATGCAGACTTGCTTAGTAGCAGCTCCTTTTCTCTCTTGTGTTTCCTTGGCCTCGGGTGTGAGGCATTTAACCAGGGTCTGAACTGCCCCCACTGGCTCCCGTCTCTGCGTGGGCTGGGAGTGGATTCTAGCCTAACACCCTGGGTGGTGTGGACTTCTGGGATTAATACTGCTAAAGTATTTTAAGATTTACTGCTTGCTTTTATTGTCTTGATCATCACTATGCATTGTATTTGCAGGATTTATTTTCTCTAGGTATATTAAGGCTAGTGTGCAATTGTAGCAAATGTTGTGGAAAAACAGAAGCAGTGTTAGAAAAGACTGGTTGGGACTTCTTGGCAGTGGCAAGTGATAAATGAGATTTGGGAGTAAACTTGTTCATTATGGAATAATATTCTCACAGAATATGGGTTTGTACATTTATTAATAAGCAATACTGATGATTTGGACTGATCTTTCCCCCTTTGTACTCTCTTAACAGTATTACTGTGTTTTATCATGTTGTTTTTAAGTGACTGATTCTTCAAGAATTATTTTACAGTACATAAATTATCTGACCAGTAGTTTCATATGTTACTTGTAACTGAAAGCTTTTCTTTTATTCCAGGATTTGAAAACAGATAACTACAGTATACTTCTGCTCATAAGTTTAATTTAATCATACTGCAAATTTGTGGAAGACTGTCTAATTTCTATGCGCTTTTCTTTTTTCTTCTAATGTTATTTTCTAGCTAGCAATTTTCCAGCAGTTGAGATACTGATATAATTCGCAGCAGATGTTCTCAGTTATTTTCAAATATAAGCTGTTTGCTTTCCTCTGAACTTATTTTCCTGAGCAACAGTTAACAGTCTGTTTTCCTGAATGGTGTTATCTAACTAAACTGTGTATGTTCATTACTCCTGCAACCTGAGACACTTAAGTTACCTGGATAAAGATAGATTAAGGTATACTGGCATATCAATCTTTTGACATACTTTATTCAGATGGCAGAGTTTACAGATGAGAAGAACTTACCAATATTTGAATAGTAGCCTGGTACATTTGGTTTTTACTAGTGCATGATTATTGAAAACAAACAAACCCCCTCACACGTTTTCCACTTGATGTTACCTAAGCTGGAAGGTACTGTGGCAATGCGTAGTAATTATAGTATTTAGATCAAGTTTATTTCGTGTATCTGACCAGTATATAAGTGGCTTATATACACTTCTGCATATTAAAGTATTTTTCACAATTAACTGGAATTATAATCTAGACTGAGTACCTTGAGGGTTGGGTGTTTTGTTCTTTTCTTCTGTGATGTATAGCATTATGGACCACTGTGTTTCAGGAGCTTTCTTAAAGGGTGTACATGAACCTCTGAGAAAAATTGACCTTTTGCCTAACACTGTAAGAGCAGATATTTTTAAAGTTCATTACAGACTGTTCAATCTACCTGTTCCTGGCCTTCCTTTAAGGAAAGAACAAAAGTGGCATATCAAAATACCTATACACTCTTGTCTTTTAGTGCAAGAGTGCTGTCATCACCATGCTCTAGATCTGTGACTGAGATCTCCTGGATTTTATGAAAGTAGGTAGAACATTCCAGAAGTGACTGGACAGAGTTTTACAGTTTTTTTTAAAGGTTAATGCAAGTGTGATTCCTAAACCCAGTATATATAGAGATGCCTGGGACTTTTCAGTCTATTTCAGTGCCAGTAGCATTTCAGTAGCACTTGGGAAGGGTTTGGCAAAAGATTATTGAATTCAATGGAGTGTTAGGCCACTCAAATAGAAATAATTAAATATATTATGAAGACTCATCAAACCCTGTATTCTTAGGCAGAAACAGGTCTTTATCTTTGGTTAGAGGGATACCTATTTCCACTCAAAAGCCTTAGTAGTAACCTCTTTTGAGTGGTTAACAGTTGTCTTAACAGAGAGAAGTTGTTTTAATCAGTGTGGTGGTGGTTTTTTTCTTTTGTTTTCTTTGCCATCTGTTAAAGAGAGTGAAGGGATATATCTCTGAAATAGCTGCATACACGAGTGTGGACAGAATTTCTTGTCCTTAGACATATAAAATATTTTCAACATCAATGAATGCAATTGTGTGCTGCTGCAAAATGAAAAGAACATTTATAAGAAGGATAGGTGGGCCCAGGTGAACCTCATGGGGGTGAAGAAGAGGAGTTCAGGTTTCTGCACTTGGGCTGAAAGAAACCTCACTATCAATACAGACTAGGGGATGAGGTGGTAGTAAGCAGCCCTGAGGAGGAGGACTTGGGAGTACTGATGGGTGAGATGCTGGACATGAGCAGACAGTGTGCATTTGCAGCCCAGAAGGCTAATCACGTTCTGGGCTGCATCAAAAGATGCAAGGCCAGCAGATGGAGTGAGGTGAGTCTGTCACTTTGTTCTGGTGAGACCTCACCTGGAATACCGTGTCCAGGTCTGGAGCCCTCAATACAGGGAGGACATGGACCTGATTGATTTGGTCCAGAGGAGTGCCATGAAAATAATCGGGAGATTGGAACATCTCTGCTATGAAGACAGGCTGAGGGAGCTGTGGTTGCTCGGCCTGGAAAAGAGAAGGCTCTGGTGAGATGTAATAGCAGCCTTCCAGTACCTGAAGGGGGGCTACAAGAAGGATGGAGAGACACTGTTTACAAAGGCCTGTAGTGATAGGACAAGGAGCAATGGCTTCAAAGTAGAGAAGAGTAAATTTAGATTGCATATTAGGACCAGGTTCTTTACCATGAGTGGAACACTGGGACAAGTTGCCTGGGGAGGTGGTTGGGGCCCCATCCCTACAGAGATACTGAAGGTGAAGCTTGGCAGGGCTCTGGGCAGCCTGGTGTAGTTATCCTGTAGAGGATACCCTTGCTTATTGCAGAGAGGATTGGACTAAATGACCTTGACAGATTCCTTTCATCCCAGACCATTCTGTGATTCTAAGGTATGTTTGCTTAGCTGCATTTGGTTTCCCATATGTGTTTTTTTTCACAGTTCTGGGAACATGCTTAGACTTAGAGAGTTTTTGTAAAACTTGAAGAATCTTGAGGAGGTTAATTCCTTTTTTACTTATTAAGGTTTCTACATTTTAGGTGCTGTCTTAAGAAAGTTTGAGGAGCTGAAACCAAAGTAATTTCTCTCCTATTGTTGAGGCTGCTTGTAACATAGAATCATAGAATGGTAAGGTTGGAAGGGACCTCAAGGATCATCTAGTTCCAACCCCGTGCCATAGGCAAGGACACCTCCCACTAGTACAGGTTACTCAAGGCCTCTTCCAACCTAATAATCAATTTTAAAATTTCCTACAAAATTTTTGGAATATGAAAAACAAATGATTACCATTTCTTCTAATATGTCTTTTTATTTATTTCAAACCCGATAAGCAATTATTGATGGGGACTTCTTTTGTCTAAACTTATATGTAAGAATGTGTAGGATTAATACTAAATTGGTAACGGTAATTACAAGTGTGTTATTTTACACAAGTTTTGTGTAATAACTGACTTACAAAAATACTACCGGAACTGCATAATGGGATTTAAAAACTTCATGTCTCCCTTAAAAAGAAAATGCAGAATGTGTTATCTTCCTTCACCTTTACCTCATTCCTCAAGGCTTTTAAGATTATCTTCTTATTTGTATTGCTTCTAGAATAGTGACATCAGTATCTGAATTGTTAGGGGAAGAAAATAGTTCTCGGAAGTTGTGGTTGAAATACTCATCCTTAAGTACTTTGATTAACTTTTTAATTTGTCCTATTATATTTAACTAAATGAAGAGAAAGTTAGATCCTTAAATCCTTCCTTAATATCAAAGCAATTGTGGCTCCCATTAAAATATTGGAAGGCTTAAGTGTGGAAAAACTGGTTGTTCTCTTGCATTTCTTGCATTTCATAGGTGTATCTTTCAACAGGTTAGGCGTTTTTCTATAGTCAGATATCTGTCCAAAAACATTGTGTGCTGTTTGTTCAGGAGGGAAATGGTGACTGGCCTACAACCATGTTACTGCTATCTGATACAGTTGAAATCTACATGAAAGCTAAATCCCAGAAAATGACTCATTTCAGCTGACGAACTTGGGTACAGATTCACTTGTAATACATTGTGGTAAACGTTTTGAAATATTTTAGCTTTTTCAGTTTGTCATGGTCTTACATATTTACTACTTTTATGCTTTACTTTTTAATGAGAGTGTACATTATATTATCAGATATAAGTGCTTGCATTCTGTAAAATTACCTCTAATTGCTGTGATTTTAAAAAATGGGACTCTGAGCAATCTGATCTGGTTGGGGATGTCCCTGCTTATTGCAGGAAAGTTGGACTAGATGACCTCTAGAGGTCCCTTCCAACCCAGTGCATTCCGTGATTCTGTAAGTGAAGTGTTAATGAAGGGCATTGTCTCAGCCTTTGGATAATTTCTGCCCCGTGCCCCTCCCCCGCAGTCCTCAGTTAAGCAAACTCTCCTTTTCCCCAAGTGTGAGGGCTAGGATAAGGTAGGGTAACCTATTGTCAGTTTCAGCAATAAAACTTGTGTATAAAAGTAGTTCAACCTTTTTGTGCGTTTCCTTAACATTGCATTAGATCTAACATTGACTTGGCTGTGATGCCTAGGTGCATTTTGTAATTGTTGTTCAGTTACTACCTTTTAACATATTTTGGAAGTCCCTGAACTTGAAAAACTGGAGTCCCTTTCATTAAAGTAAAATTGAAGTGAAATTTAGGAAAAGTGTGTAGGTTGTATCTGTGGTCATCTTGTAGAGTTGTTTTCCTGCTTATTTTTGGTGTTTATAAAAGTAGATGGACCTTGTATGTATACTGGTCTACCATTTTCTGTAAAGTACACTTTGAAACCTAGTTTTCCAGTGCTTTGCTCACCTATTTTACAAGAGAAAGTTGAGGGCAACGTTTTAAGAAACTAATTTTTATGTGAATTACCATTTAAGGAACCATGCACTTTTGGTCAAATAAAAATTGTTTTCTGAAACCAGCGTTGTGGATGTTAATTTTCAATGTAATACTAATTTTGCTAATGCCTTTTAATATGTATTTTCAGTGTTTGTCATTTTGTTTCCTATGGAAAAGACACTTGATGTTTAACTCTTCCAGGGAGCTTTAAGCTATATGTATATCTTGGTTTGGATGTTTCAGATTGTTTTAGAACTACATGAAAAAAATCTAGTGGTCTTTATTCTGCATCAGCAGGCCAGAGTCAGTTGAGATCAGCACTTTTATTCACAACTTCACAAAAGGATGACAAAGTTTGTACCAGCTTTGAGTGCAAATCGGAATTTGCCTGTAGTTGCAAAATGTTGTCTATTTCGTTTATGGAAATTGGAGGGTCTGGTTACTCTTGATAGTGAACTGCCTTTTTTTTTTTGTTGTTCTAAACCTGATTCACTCTAGTCCACTAGTGCTTTGTCATTTAGGTGTATGCAAAAGTGCTGATTGTTTTATCTCCTCTGTATATTGTTAGACTTTTCTGCATGATGTTCTATAGATTACAAGTTTTTCAAAGTGATTTTTTCAGAATATTTTTTTCAGAATATTTTTTTCTTCTATGAAAACCTTGTGCCATTTGTTTCATCTAATTTGTGTTACATTATTAAAAAATTCCTTTGTGGGTGGGGTTTACAACTTGTGAGCACAAAGAAATATCTTTCAGTTGTATGTTACCAAATTCAAGAAATCCAAGTGTTATTTCCACTGTTTGAAGAAAATCAGAGGAAGCACTTTTCCTCCTTGCTGCAAAATAGTGCATTTTGTGAATTGGGCTATGTAAATCTTTTCTGGTTTTTATATTGTGGCGGAGGGGTTAAATTGAAATTTGGAGATGGAAGATGTTACATAAGACATGGGGAAATATGTTGCATAGTGATGGGAGTCCAAATGGAAATGTAACGGACTGAGTTCTGGCATACGTTTTCATTGATTTTCTGCTCTAATTGTCTTCTGTGACCATAACTGCTATGTATCCAATCAGTCTTGTAGAACTTACTATGAACTGAAAGTGATGCATGATGGCAACTGAAAAACGTGATTTTTATTAAAATTATCACCTCTTGCTTTGTAAACAAGCTGTTGACTCCTTTGCTTTCCTAGAAAAGTACTGTATAATGTAATTAAGAAGGTTTTAAGTTTAATGCACAGTCTAGGTTTCAGGATAGTTTCCAAAAAGTCAGATAGAGAAATACAACTATTGGAAATAAAATAATTCATTGTTTTCTTGAAAAATATAGAGCTGTTTTGTTAAATACCATTAAATAACCAAATTTTTCATATAGTTGTCACTCTTCACAATACTTCAGCATTTGCAGAGTACAAGTCAGGAAAAATATAGAACCAGTACATGCAGTACATTACATCTTCTGACATTTTTTTAATTTTATAATTTACTTTTGAAATTACTAAATAACTATTCAGCTCCAAAAAGTATTCACCAGTTTATTCTAATATTGTATTAAACCATTTATCTCCTACACTATAAACTTTCCTAAAACGCCTAAAAGCTATGTGACAAATACAGAAGTTTTTGCCTAGCACTTCATGGATTGAAGCTATTTCAAAATATGGGAAGCCGTCTTTTCTTATTTAAATACATTGACATATATATGACTAAAAATGATTCAGAGTTTTTTCAGAAACATCTAGATTTTTGGCTGAAAGGTGCCTTCAAACACAACATCTTTAAGGAGAGACAGAGATAAGAGAGTTCATATTTTAAGTTTGTTTACTGCATACTAGCTATAATCAAAGATTTAAATTTCTTTACTTGGAAAAAAGGAAAGCGTGTTACATGTTTTATTCACATTTTTTTGTGGATGGCAATCGCAAGAAAGGAATGCAAACATCTACATAGCTTTTACAAAGAAAGACAAACCAACTTAACTTGAAGGGTAGTAATAGGGTAGGTTCCAGATTCTGTGAGAGAAGGTGGGAAACATGCTTTGTGTGGTTTTGTCGACATAGCTTGAGACTGTGGGTATTTCGTCTTTGTCCGATTTGTTAGAACTGTCTCCACGTGGGCTGAAGTTTTCAGAGCAATTTGTATTCCATGCATCTACCAGTTGATCTTGTTGGTTTCGTCTCTCAATGGTTGTGAGAAAATCTTGTAAAACTTGTTTGAAAATGTAGACTATTTCCCAAGGTAAAACATCATTTTCTGCCAAAACTTCACGAAATCTGGAAACAAAAATCAAAATCTTAACCAGCAGTGTTGAAAATTCAAAAAGATCAGAGAGGAAATAGAAGAAAGGAGAGGAAGAAGGAGGAAATTACTATATTCTGGTGTAATTTATTCTTTGTTGCCACATTTCCCCAAAAGATTGAGAGGAAAAGAACTATAACAATGCACTGGATGTAGTCCAGCTATTATGAGAGTTGAAAGCTACTGTTATTAGGCATGCTGCTTTTTTTTTTTTTTTTTTGGCCCATCTGTGTTACTTGATTTAAACTGACTTTGCCCTTAGGTATATTCTGGGCTTTAAAAGGCACGTAGGCTTATTCTGTCATTTCTATGTGTCCCTAGAAAATGTGTTTAATATGCACTTAAGTGTAGGAGAATTTGTCTTCATAAAATGTGGGTATGGTTGGTTGTTTTGAAAAAAAATAGTGTGGGGTTTTTGAGTGGTGTCATTGTTCCCCCACTGATATTTGGGACATGAAGCAGGGTTTCTGCATAACAGTGTAGTGCATTAGTGTTTTAGTTAGATTTTTAGTTATTACATTACTATTTAATGAGTATTTGGGATAAATAACAGATAAAAAAATGAAAGTATTGATAGGTCACATGTTTAAGTATGTCAGACTTCCCTTGTTTAGGATTAGACCAGGGAAATTCTCATTAAAACTTCTGTCAATGAAGTAAAGTGTTAATTTCTAAAAGACTTGAGAAAATGTGTTCAAGTTGCTGATCCTTGTTACTTTGGTAGAAAGAGCGGAGCCAAATACAAACTTGGATCAGGTAAAAGAAACATCCTACTTATCATAGTATACTCAAAAAGAAATATAGAAGTTACCTGCTGAGTACAGTTCCTGTTTGGCAAGGCTGGATTTGTGAACACAAAACTTCCAGCTGCCGTTGCTCTGTTGCTGGAATGGTTGCTTGAGGGTTTTGGTTCTTCAACCAGTTATAATCCATGCTAGTCTTCTGGACTTTCTGTTCATTTTCAATCTCTTGTATTAACCTTTCACGCTCTTTCAGGTGCCATTTCAATTCCCTCAGTAGGGTTTTTGTCACTACTTCTGATCCAGGGTATCTTGAGGATTTGTAGGAATCATTTTTTGACCATTTCATCCAGCCAAAAAGTGGCATTTTTTAGCTTAGAGAGAAGAAACCAAACAACAATTCTTATTTCTGTTATTTCTGTCTGTACACTTACACTTCCTTCTTAGCAACTGAGTGTTTAAAGGAAACTACTAATAGACTATTTTGCAGTATGATATAAGTAGTCATAAGTGCAAAACTATACTGAAATATGACAATATTTTCCATCTGTTTCCTGAGTTAACACAACTGTGTGACGTTAATAACATTTGGAAGTGCGTATCTGTCATCTTAACATCTGTATTTTTATTATGCTAGTATATGTGGTTTAAGAAAAAAGTAACCCCCCCAAAACCCTACAACATTCACACCTCTCTCCAGACAAAAAAAAAAAAACCAATCCCACAAAACTCTCCACCCTTTATCAAACAAAAGTACAGAAAAAAAAAATTCCCAATAGAACAAAACCCCCCCATACCTCCAAAATATGAAGCTACCCGTAGATTTTAAAAGTGGTTGAAGTTAGGCGCTGGAACTCTGTGTGATCTATTTTTACAACTTCTGTGTCAGTTTAAATAAATTGTTTTTTCACATAACCTGAAAACAGAAATCTCATGGAATAGACTTTTAAAGGTTACAAATCATGCAGAAGCAAGCAGACAAATTGGAATAGAATAACATAAATTACCTTTGCAGTTGTCTGTGCACAGTGTTGTTTCAGTTGAATTTGCTTGAAGGTCTCTTACTGTAGCATATCCTGTACCCAGGCTGTTACTACTGCTGGAAGACAACAAGGATTTTCTTTTCTTTTTTTTTCATTTACTCAAACTGTGCTTAGAAAAATGACTTTCTGTATTGAATATGACAGTTTAAGCTTTTCTGCTTTTAAAGTTCTTTTTCATCTTCTGTACCAGAGAGAAGTAGTAATCCATTTAACCTAAAATGGTCTCTCAGATACTTTCTGCAAAGTCCATTAAGATCTCCTACCTTTGAACTGAGTTCTGCTGATGGCAGCAATTTAAAAAAAGATGGTAACAATTTCAAATGCTTGTTGCTAAATCCATCCAAAGGTATTGGTGATGGTGAGATGAATAATGATAGTCTGAAGCAACTACAGACGTGCTTCCAGCTAAAGTTAAGGCTGTCGTATGATGTGATGCTTGGCTGTGCATAGCTGTAGGTCACAGTTTAGTGCTGTGGTTTTTTGACTGTAGAGTGCTAAAAATAACTGTGTTGCTTTTATCAAACTTTGAGGACATTGAGATGCTGGAAGACTTTTCTCCCATTAGAGGGGGATCAGGCTGTTCTATTGTAGTTTTTAAACAGTTAAAAATAGTCTTTCTCTAGTAAAGATGATCTAAAACCATTAAGTGAGCCTTGACTGAAAAGAGCTATTTGACAGTCACTCAGGATTCTGTTGCTATATTAAATACCTTTTCTAGATGAATTCCATCAGTCTCACGGTACTATACTTTTTCATTACTGTTAGCGTTTTTAATTAACATTTTAAATATGTTTGAAGAAACCAGTCTGTAACACCTACCATGTAAGACATTAATTAAAGGAGTAGAACTATCAGGAGATGCATATTGAGGTCTAACAGATCTGAAAAGCCCCAAATTTTAAGTCTTACCATAGACTTCGCTTCTCTCTCAACTGGCTGTCAGTTGCCTGCTCCGTCTTTCCTTGATGAGTATTTTGAACACATCCATTTTTAAGATTCATTTACAGAGATGGCACTGTGCACACTAAAGGTCGTTGAAGCAGCCATTTTCCGTTCCAGTTATCCAGTCTCTTCCTATTAATCTAAACAGTAGGGATGGTATGTGAAATGCTTTCTCTTCTGCTTGTGCTTGTTCTAATGACTGTCTTTGCTCCTGTAAGTATTTCTCATTCCTACATTTTTGCCTCCACTGGTGTGTTGAATTGTTGGGAGAACAAAGATTCTGTAAATTTGTTCTGGATGTCATACAACATAAAGATGACGTGTATTGCAGTTATTAAAGCTGATATTACTTATACATTGTAAAAATTCAAATGTCAGCATTAATCTTCATCATCTGGAAGGTTTTCACGTTGCATTGTATGTGGTACTATGAAAAAGGAAGGGAGCTAGGTTTATGATGACAGAACTGTCCTGACAGTTTTTCAGATGAAATTAAAATGCTCCTTGTCACCTCCTTTACAGCACAGTTAACATGTCAACACTTTTTTTCCCACTATATCAAACGTGAAAGTAACTGCTGTACGGCATAACCTCATTGTAGTGTCTTTGCAAATTAGCAATGCTTACTTGAAGGTGTGCAGATTAATTAAGTGTGGTTTTGTTGCACCTACTCTTTGCATCATCAAATTTTGTGAGGTAGGATACTGAGAATGGTGTTTCTTTCCATTGCTGGAAAAATATAAAAGCTGAACATTTGTATTGCTACTATTTTTTTATGTATTTAAGATCTCTGTGTTCGGACTGTTAATGTGAGGCTGGCATTGGGAACTGGAACTTAAAATCAGAGCAGTATATTATGCAGTTGCTAGTCAGTGGTTAATCCTGGAAGCTTTGTGGAGAGTTACATTTCCCATGCTGAAGAGGTTCATGGTTCTGCGGTTCTGTGTTAGGGTAGAAGTTTTGACTTCACAGTAGTAGTTCTGTTCCCTGATGGCATTACTGAGTGTGTCTTCAGTAGTAACTAGAACTGTTGTTATGATGTTACCTGGGGAAGGAGGGAGGCTGTATTTTGATTCCTGTCGTGAAGTTTCGGGCATTTTCTTAAATTACCATAATAAAATTACAAATAGTGTGAAGTCTTTACTACTTACCTTTAGATTTCTGGCCTCTTTCTTTTTTTTTTTCTTTTCCCCTCCGCCTCTTTCTTTTTTGTGTTTGTTGACTCCTTTTTCGGGAATGATGTTTTATCTCTCTACCATTTATCTATCAATCTTTTGCTTTCATTCATTTGCTGTAAATTTAGATAAGTTGGAGGAGCTGTGGTTTTAAACACGATTTGTGATATTAAGTTTCTGAGTCTCTCTTGTCTTTGACATTTTATCTCTTTACTCACTTATAGAAATTTTAGAAAATGTACTGTCTTAGCACTTTTGCTTTCTTATTGTAACATACCAAACCCATATATCTATAGTTTCACTTTCTGTTGAAAATTTCTTTGCTGTTATTGGTGACTAAACCGTGTTATAATACTTGAGACTGTAACATTAGTTGTGTAATGAGTAATTTTTTTTCTACAAGCCATCATTTACTCTACCACTATAGCAGGGCATTTCTTAGTTATTTTTTTTCTTGTAGATTAACCCTAATTGTCTGTGTGTGAAATAAAAAGTGAAAATTTAACTTTTTTTAAATCTATCTTTCAACCTCCTTTTCCTTTGTTTTCCTAATTCTCTGAGGCAAGGAATATCATTAACTCCTAATGCATCTTGCATTTCTATAACTTGATTTTCTTTGAACTGCAGCGAATATCTCCTTTTACATAGGTAAATCAGAGTATTTTTTCATATACACATCTCTCAATGCTTTTTCTGAAGATAACTGTTTATTTTTCTGTAGCATATTTTAGACTTCTTTTCTGATGCCCTTCTGAAATTGATCTCATAGAATCAGTCAGTTTTGGAAGGGACCACAAGGATCATCTAGTTCCAGCGCCCCTACATTGGGTATCTACGCCCTAGGGTATCTACGGCAGGGATACCCTACTGTAGATCAGGCTGGCTAGAGCCTCATCCAGCCTGGCCTTAAATACCTCCAGGAATGGGGCCTGGCTCCCTGGGCAACCCATTCCAGGGTCTCACCACTCACGTGGTGAAGAACTTCTTCCTAACACTTAGGCTGAATCTACCCATTGCTAGCTTTGCTACATTCCCCCTAGTCCTATTGCTACCTGACATCCTAAAAAGTCCCTTCCCAGCTTTCTTGTAGGCCCTCTTCAGATATTGAAAGGCCACAATAAGGTCACCTCGGAGTCTTCTCCTCTCCAGACTTAACAGCCTCAGCTCCCTCTGCCTCTCCTCTTGGGGAGGGGTGTTCCAGCCCTCTGACCATCCTCGTGGTCCTTCTCTGGACATGTTCCAGCACATCCATATCCCTCTTGCAATAGGGGCTCCAGAACTGGACACAGTACTCCAGGTGGGGTCTCACCACTGCAGAGTATAGGGGGAGAATCACTTCCCTTGACCTGCTGGCCTCAATTCTCTTGATGCAACCCAGGATCTGGTTGGCTTTCTGGGCTACAGGAGCACACTGATGGCTCATGTTGAGCTTTTCATCCATCAGCACCCCAATTCCCTCTCCTCAGGGCTACTCTCAAGGCAGTCGCTGCCCAGCCTACATTGGTGCTTGGGTTTGCCTAAACTTTATAAGGAAAGTCTGTGGGAACTCTTCAGGTTGTGTAAGAGGAGAATGAGAGGTGACCTTAATGTTTGTAAATAGGTGAAGGGAGAGTGTCTGGAGGATGTAGCCAGGCTCTTCTTTCAGTGATGGCCAATCATAAAATGGTAAGGTTGGAAGGAACCTCAAGGATCATCTAGTTCTAACCCCCTGCCATAAACAGGGACACCTCCCACTAGTACAGGTCACTCAAGGCCTCTTCCAACCTGGCCTTGAACACCTTCAGGTTGGTGTCATCTGCAAACTTGCTGGTGACTGACTCGATGCCCTCGTCCACATCATCAGAGTCAAATGCCTTGCTCAGGTCCAGGTAGGTGACATCAGTTCATAGAATCATAGAATGGTAAGGTTGGAAGGGACCTCAAGGATCATCTAGTTCCAACCCCCTGCCATAGGCAGGGACACCTCCCACTAGTACAGGTTACTCAAGGCCTCATCCAATCTGGCCTTGAACACATCCAGGGAGGGAGCA
>VWZE01023941.1:18203-35884 GCA_013396675.1 Eubucco bourcierii | reverse complement strand
GAATCCCCTCCCTTGCCCTGCTGGCCACGCTGCTCTTGATGCAGTCTAGAACTCGGTTGGCTGTCTGGGCTGCATGTGCACACTGCAGGCTCATGTTGAGCTTTTCATCAACCCAGACCCCAAGGTCCTTTTCCTCAGGGCTGCTCTCCAGCCATTCATCACCCAGCCTGTATTTGTGCTTGGGATTGTGCCTACCCAGGTGCAGGACCTTACACTTGGCCTTATTGAATTTCATGAGGTTGGCCTGGGCCCACCTCTCCAGCCTGTCCAGGTCCCTCTGGATGGCATCCCTGCCCTCTGGAAGGGAAGTTGCCCTTCCCTTGTTCACTGTCACTGTGACTTCATCATAAAAAGCCACCAAATTTGTCAGGCATTACTTGCCCTTGGTGAAGCCATTGCTGATTGCCACCAATCATCTCTGCTTTGTTTTCCATTTGCCTTAGCAGAGCTTTCAGCAGGATCTGCTCCATGATCTTGCCAGGCACAGAGCTGAGACTGACTGCTCTGTAGTTCCCAGGGTCATCTTTTTTTCCCTTCTTGAAGATGGGTGTTACGTTTGCCCTTCTCCACTCAGCAGGAGCTTCACCAGTCTGCCATGACCTTTCAGTTGNGACTTCATCATAAAAAGCCACCAAATTTGTCAGGCATTACTTGCCCTTGGTGAAGCCATTGCTGATTGCCACCAATCATCTCTGCTTTGTTTTCCATTTGCCTTAGCAGAGCTTTCAGCAGGATCTGCTCCATGATCTTGCCAGGCACAGAGCTGAGACTGACTGCTCTGTAGTTCCCAGGGTCATCTTTTTTTCCCTTCTTGAAGATGGGTGTTACGTTTGCCCTTCTCCACTCAGCAGGAGCTTCACCAGTCTGCCATGACCTTTCAGTTGTGATGGACAGTGGTTTAGCAACTTCATCTGTCAGTTCCCTCAGGACCCGTGGGTGGATCTCGTCTCAGGCCCCATGGACTTCTGCGTGTTCAGATTTCTTAGGAGCTAGTGAATGTGATCTTCTACTATAGTAGGCAGATCTGCCTGCTCCCAGTCCTTATTTTTACCCTCTGGAACTTGGACATTGCAGTTGGAGCCTTTGCTGTTGAAGACTGAGGCAAAGAAGTCATTGAGCATCTCAACCTTATCCGTATCTTGGATGCAGCTCTCCATTTTTATTCTGTAAGGGTCCCACATTCTCCCGAGTCCTCCTTTTCTCAGTGATATATCTGAAGAAGTTGTTCTTGTTTCCTTTAATGTCCCTGGCCAGATTAAATTCTAGCTGTGCCTTAGCTTTCCTGACCTGATCTCTGGCTGCACGAACAGTGTCTTTGTACTTATCCCATATCCCCTGTCCTTGCTTCCACTCTCTATAAGCTTTCTTCTTGCATCTAAGTGTATCCAGGAGCTCTCTATTAATCCATGCAGGCCTCCTCGTGTTTTTACCTGCCTTCCTCTTTTCTGGGATGCATTGTTCCTGAGCCTGGAGAAGGTGATCCTTGAACAATGACCAGCTTTCCTGGGCTCCTTTTCCTTCCAGGGTTATTTCCTGTGGCACCCTGCCAAGGAGATCCCTGAATCACAGGACAAGGGGCAAGAGGTGCAAGCTGAAGCACAAGAGGTTCCACATAAACACAAAGTAAAAATTTTTCACTGTAAGGGTGACAGAACAGTGGAACAGGCTTCCCAGAGAGGTTGGGGAGTCTTCTGCTGTGGAGACATTCAAAGCCTACCTGAATGCATTCCTGTGTGACTTATACCAGGTAATCCTGCTCTGGCAGGATCTGGGGGTTGGTCCCATCCATCCACTAACATTTTGTGGTTCTGTGATTCTTTTTCTGAAATAGCAGTACAGATGGAGGCCTGTGGAGAATCTAACTGCTGGCCATGCAGCTACATGTATTGACTTGAATCTCCTGTACCTTCAGACCAGATGAAGAATAAATGTTTCATTTTGAGTGGCTGAATAGAACTAGCATTTAGAAGAGCGCTAGCATGGGGGAGCTTATGTATAAGATTATTAAATGCTTGTGTGATGATTTGGGAGTTACCCGCCCCTCCTCCACACTTTGTAAAATCACCCAGACTAGACTCAGCCAGCTGGAAGTTAAGGAAAGAACCTATATTTACAGCTCAGCACCATATACAAGCAGATATATACACAATATACATCAATATTTACAGAAATATGCAAGTTAAGGGTAATAGAGAAATACAATACCCCTCCCAGAAATCAGAGTCCCCAGGAGAGGCTCCCAACCACCCTTCCCCCTTCTTCTCACCCCTCTGCCTTACCCTAGGGTTTGCCTTATGCGCAAGGTGAGTTTGGAGGACCAGCCAGGGAGGTTAGAAGAAGAGTGGTTAGCTAGGTTACTTGGCAGAGAGGGGAAGACCCACTGGCTCTCAGAGAGAGACTGAGGGACTCTGTGAGAAAGTGTCTTATCTATGTTTGTGTTCTTATACATATCAGCAAACCTATGAGTGAAGTAGACATCACCACTGTTTTCTTTACACAACCTATAGTATAATTTTCTCCATTAAAATATTCCAATTATCACAGTTTGCATCAGTATGGATGAGCAAAGACAATCATACATAGGATGATGAAACAATCTAAATGCATCTCCAACAGTGACTGGGCTGTGGGGAGGATTTCCTGTGGTTTATGGTGGATGTATTTGGTTTCTCTGTGGCTTATAGCTGTGCTGTTTACATGACATTTGGCTTAGAAACACAGACATGAGGAATCATTTAAGTAATTTAAGTTCCGATAGTTGAGTGCACAAAATAAGCATAATTTACGTGAAATTACTCTAGAATAGATGTGTTGCCCTACTGGCTTCAATAAACATAGCCTCTAATACAACAGGTGATCCTCAAAATTACTGACTCCATGGAGAATGAAGAGTGAGCCCTGCTATGTGTTGTAGAATAGAATGGTTTCTACTGGTGCCTTATGCTCTTTTTATTATTTTCCTTTCAATCTTGAAATAAAATATGAAACCCTGTTCAATTTACTGTTCAATTCCTCATTATTAGGAGGCATCTATACGGATTCTGTTACTAATTCCTTGAGGAGAAAAAAGAGTCAGTCTGGTGTGGTATTGGTATGTGTAGTCCTTAAATATTTCTTCTTAAGATGACACTGCATCCATAGTGGCAGTTAGATTCTGGTTGTGTTTTGTAGTGAGTTGCATCTAAACCCAGCATTTACTGTGACACCACTCAGCTTCAGAGTGGTTTTGTTCAACCCCATGCAACTTGGGATGAAGGAATGAAAGCCCAGTTCATGATGCTAGTTTTTAACCTGAAAATGATGGCTACTCAAAATGTCTCATCTATTCTAAGGAATTCCTTTTTGCCTCTTCCTGTGAGACATCACAGTGAGGGGAGTCATGGTGATTTAAGATAATCTTGAAGTAAATAACCAAAGTGAGGCTGCAAAGATTTAAGAATTTATTTCAAAAGCAAGCAATACTTCTGCTTAAGTTCTTTAGGCTTAAAATTTTAACTCTCTGCTTGTCAATATTCTTAATGGCTTTGTGTGTTACCAGCTGTTAGGAGTCCTCAGCTCTGTTGAAGGTGTAGCCCAACTAGGGAGTAAGGATATTTATTTGTACTTGTGATGTAAATAAAAGCATAATGTGAGTGATTAAATAGCTGATACTAGCACAGGGAAACAGTGAGTTGATGTGAGATGCAAGTTGTGAGTGTGCTGAAAATCCTTGGGTTTATATATTTTTTGTCATAAAATAGCAAAAAAATAACTTCTAAGAACTATTTGAAGAGCAACATGTTAGGTGGATTTGTGGGCTTACAGGGTGATAGAAAAGGAATGGAAGAGTAAAAGGAAGGAAATCTGGAGTTGAGGGAAAAACTGTTGAAAGAGTGGAAGGAGAGAGAAAGAAAACAAAGGAAGTGATGCAAAGGCTGTTGCGTACCACTTCCCACAGGCAGACCAATGCCTAACCAAACAATAGATGGCAAATCTAACTGAACACCCCTCTCTCCCTCTTTTTTTATTACTGAGCATGATAGTGTATGGCTGTTTTAAGTTGCAGATATATGAGTCTGTGTCCTTTCATTGCTTCAGGCAACACTTGACTACTGCTTTTGCTTTTTAACAACTATAAACAAAACTTGCTGCAAACCTACACGAGAGGTCTCTTGGTAAGATTCACTGTTTAATCCTTTGCTGTGACAGCTTACTGCAGTAATAATTCTCTTTCAAGTGCTAAATAACAGGCATTTAAGTTATCATTGTATTACTGTTGGCTCTCTGGTAAAACCAGGACAGTTGAACTGTCTGTAGAATTAATGTTTCTTGTGCTGGTGATGCTTCGCTAGTAAGCAGGGAAGTTACAGGTGTTAGTGTAAAATTGAGGAGGTCTTACATTTGAAAGGATGTTGTGGAGAGGTTGGTGCTGGTCTCAAAGGTAATTAGCCATAGAACAGGAGGGAATAGCCAGAGCAGTAGACAGTAACTATGGGGATTTGGGCTGTTTCATTCTGGTATTTGTGATGGTTGTTTTTCTTGGGTTTTGCCTTTGGGTAATGTGGAAAATCGAAGGTCTTAACAGAGATGTTAGGTTGGCAATGAATATATATTTGATTCCTGGAGTGTGTGGAGGATAACTTGCTGACAATTGATGAGAGAGTGAACCAGGGAAGATACCTTCCTGGATCTGCTTTTTGTGAACAAAGAACTAGCAGGGGAAGTAAAGGTTGGAGAATGTTTGGGGCTCAGTGATCATGAGATGATTCAGTTCTCTATCCTTGGGGAGACAGGGAAAGGAGTTAGTAAAATGGCCACTTTGGATTTCTGGAGGGCAAACTTTGGCCTGTTTAGGAGACCGATGAACAAAGTCCCTTAGGAAGCTATCCTGAAGAATTTAGGAGTGCAGGAGGGTTGGACTCACTTCAAGAGGGAAGTCTTAAAGGCATAGGAGTAGGCTGTGCCTGTGTGTCAAAAGACAAGTCGGTGAGGAAGGTGTCTAGCCTGGCTAAATAGACACCTTTGGCTGGACCTCAAGGACAAAAGGAGAGTCTATGGCCCATGGAAGAGTGGGCATGTCTCTCATGACGACTATGCCCTGCATAGCAAAACTATACAGGAAGAAAATTAGGAGAGCCAAAACACAGCAAGAGCTTAACCTTGCTACAACTGTTAAAGGTAATAAAAAATCTTTCTGTAAATTTATTAACAGCAAAAGGAGGACTAGAGAAAATCTCCATCCCCTGTTGAATGCAGAGGGAAACTAAGGATGAGGAGAAGGCTGATGTGCTCAATGCCTACTTTGTTTTCATCTTTAGCATTGAGTCCAACAGTGCCCTAGGCCACCCACCCTCATGAAGTAGGAGTCAAGGGAGAGGAATCAGATTGAGGATATGACATTAAATGAAGAAGTGGTCACTGACCTGCTCCCACTTAGATGTACACAGGTCTGTGGGACCAGGTGGGCTGCACCCAAGAGTGCTGAGGGAGTTGGAAGACATACTTACCAGGCCACTTTCCATTATTACTGGAAATTCTGGCTAACTGGGGAGGTGCTAGGGGCAAATGTGATGCCTGTCTACAAGAAGGGCCAAAAGGAAGATCTGGGAAAATACAGACCTGTCAATCTGACCTATACCAGGGAAGGTCATGGAGCAGGTCATCTCAAATGCCATCATATGTCATATAGACAACAACCAGGAGATCAGGCTAAGTCAGCATGAATTCATGAGGGGCAGGTCCTGCATGACCAACCTGATCTTCTGTGACATGATCACCTGGCTACTGGATGAGAGAAAGGCTGTTCATGTTGTATTCCTAGTCTTTTGAAAAACCTTTGATACTGTTCCCCACAAAATTCTCATAGACAAATTTGCCACCCATGGCTTGCATGAGCATACTATCTCCTGAATAAAGCACTGGCTGCACAGGAGAGTCCAGAGAGTGGTGACTGGGGGAGTTAAATCCAGTTGGCAGACAGTCACTAGCGTTCCTCAGGGATCCGTGTTGGGACCACGTCTTTTTAATGTCTTTATTGACGACCTTCATTCAGACTTTGAGAGTGTTATCAGTAAGTCTGCAAATTACACCAAGTTAGGTGGCAGTGTTGATTTGAATGAGGGTAGAGAGGCTCTTCAGAGGGACTTGGATAGGCTAGATCAATGGGCCAACATTAATGTGATGAGTTTTCAGTGAGACCAAATGCCGTGTCCCACACTTGGGTTGCAACAACCCCAAACAGTGCTACAGGTCTGGGGCAGTGTGGCTGGAGAGTTGCCTGGCAGAAAGGCTTCTGGGGGTTGTAATAGGTAGCTGAATATGAACCAGCAGTGTGCCCAGGTGGCCAAGAAGACCAGTGACACCCTGGCTCATATTAAAAATGCTGTGGCCAGGAGAAGTAGGGAGGTGATTGTCCTCTTGTACTCAGCTTTGATGAGGCCACACCTTGAGTATTGTGTTCAGTTACGGGCACCACAATACAAGAGAGATGTGGAGGTGCTGGAGCAGGTCTGGAAGAGGGCAACAAAGCTGGTGAAGGGCCTAGAGAATAAATCTTATGAGGAGGGACCACAGAAGCTGGGGCCGTTTAGTTTGAGAGCAGACTGAGGGGAGACCTCATTGCTGTCTACAGCTATCTAAAGAGACATTGTGCAGAGGCTGATGCTGGTCTCTTCTGACAGGTAGTTGGAGACAGACCAAGGGGGAATAGCCTCAAGTAGATTATGGGTAGGTTTAGATTGGACAGTGGGAAAAACATTTTCTCAGAGAGAGTGGTCCAGCACTGGAATGAGCTGCCCAAGGAGGTGGTTGAGTCACTGTCCCTGGATGTGTTTAAGGGTCATTTGGATGTGGTGCTTAGGGATATGGTTTAAGGTGAACCTTGTAGAGTAGGGTTATAGGTTGCACTTGGTGGTCCTGAGGGTCTTTTCCAACCTGGGTGTTTCTGTGAGTCTGTGGTATTTCTGAGATGTTCAGTTTACATAGCATATCCAAGTCCAAACAGTTGCATTTGGGATTTTAAGGATTTGTGAATCAGTTTCAGTGTGCTCCCTCTCTTTTCCTCTTCCCAGATGGCTAAGGTTTTAAAACAGGAACCCTCAGTAACTTCAGTGAGGAAGAACCGAGTAACAATCCTTTAAGCTGCCTGTATATGAAGGCTTTAGCACTACATTTAGCTAATTACATTTCAGAACAGTTCTCAAGTGGAAAAAAGCAAACACCTCATGAATTCTTAGAGTTGTATAATAATCTGTAAATAACTTAAAAATCTGTATTTATTTAACAGATTTCACTTACTCTGAATTCTATTAATAATCTGTACATTTGTGACTGAAACATTGGTTTTGTTTTTTTTTTAAACAACAGTATGTTATTTCTTTAAAGTTAGTATTTTTGCAGGCAAGACCAGTCTTCTAAAAGTATGGAATGCCAACATCAAGTTAAAATAAATTTTTTGTATGCCCTTCAGTAAACCTAATGGAAGGTTATTTACTGTCATGGCAAATGTTCAGTTATGTAAAGTGTCACATTATTTCAGTTTCAGAAAAGAGGCTTTGAAACAGTCTACTGTATATATCATACTAAAATTGTACAGCAAAATACTGCTGTGTGTGCTGGAAAGCTACATGCTTTTCCAAGTAATTCCCTATCCAAGATCTCTTTAAGTAGGTGAACAGCTTGCATGTGTTATAGAAGCCATAACTTAGGGCAGTCCTTCTCCTGTGAACTGTGAAATGGGTGTCCCTAGTTTTATGTTCAACTCCCAGTCTCATGTGAACAGGGATTTTGTGTCAGATGCAGCAGAGCATAAATAAGCAAAAAGTAGAATTATAGAATCAGTCAGGGTTAGAAGGGATGACAAGGATCATCTAGTTCCAAAACCCCTGCCATGGGCAGGGACACCCTAGCCTAGATCAGGCTGGCTAGAGCCTCATCCACCCTGACAGCCTTAAACACCTTCAGGGATGGGGGCTTGACCACCTCCCTGGGCAACCCATTCCAGGCTCTTACCACTCTCATGGTGAAGAACTTACTCCTCATGTCCAGTCTGGATCTCCCCACCTCCAGCTTTGCTCCGTTCCCCCTGTCACTACCTGATATCCTAAAAAGTCCCTTCCCAGCTTTTTTGTAGGCCCCCTTCAGATACTGAAGGGCCACAATAAGGTCACCTTGGAGCTGCCTCCTCATAGGAGAGGTGTTCCAGCCCTTTGATCATCCTCGGGGCCTTCTCTGAACACTCTCCAGCATATCCACATCCCTCTCGTAATAGAGGGTCCAGAACTGGTTGCAGTACTCCAGGTGGGGTCTCACCAGAATAGAGGGGGAGAATCACCTCCCTCGACCTGCTGGCCACACTTCTGATGCAGTCCAGGATCTGGTTGGCTTTCTGGACTGCAAGTGCACACTGCTGGCTCATGTTGAACTTCTCGTCCACCAACACTCCCAAGTCCCTCTTCTCAGGACTCCTCTCCAGCCAGGCACTACCCATCCTGTATTTGTGCTTGGGATTGCCTCAACCCAGATGCAGGACCTTGCACTTGGTCTTGTTGAACCTCATGTGTTTGGCTTATGCCAACCTCTCCAGCCTGTCCAGGTCCTTTTGGATGGCATCCCTGCCCTTCAGTGTGTCTGCTGCACCACACATCTGTAAGAACTTTTAAAAACACACCCATAGAACACTTTGATTTTTCATTCATTTATTTCTAAGATGAAAACATCTGTAAGTTTATATGGCCTTGAATAGAAGCTTCTACCCCAGAATTAAATAATGAATGATCATAGAATGGTAAGGTTGGAAGGGACCTCAAGGATCATCTAGTTCTGATCCCCTGCCATAGGCAGGGACATCTCCCACTAGTACAGGTCACTCAAGGCCTCATCCAACCTGGCCTTGAACACCTCCAGGGAGGGAGCAGCCACAACCTCCCTGGGCAACCTGTTCCGGTACCTCACCACCCTCACTGTAAAGAACTTCCTCCTAACATCCAGTCTAAATCTTCCCTCTTCCAGTTTTAACCCTTTACCCCTTTTCCTGTCATTGCAAGACCTTGTAAATAGTCCCTCCCCAGCCTTCCTGTAGGTCCCCTTCAGATACTGGAAGGCTACTATCAGGTCCCCTCGAAGCCTTCTCTTCTCCAGGCTGAAGAGCCCCAACTCTCTCAGCCTGTCCTCATAGGAGAGCTGCTCCAGCCCTCTGATCATCTTTGTGGCCCTCCTCTGGACCCGCTCCAACACTTCCATGTCCTTCCTGTGCTGAGGGTTCCAGAACTGCACACAGTACTCCAGGTGGGGTCTGACGAGAGCAGATTAAAGGGGCAGAATCCTCTCCCTTGCCCTGCTGGCCACACTGCTCTTGATGCAGCCCAGGACTCGTTTGCTGTGTGGGCTGCATGCACACACTGTAGGCTCATGTTGAGCTTTTCATCAACCCAGACTCCAAGGTCTTTTTCCTCAGGGCTGCTCTCCAGCCAACCCTGTAAATGGAATGGAAATGCATCAGAAAATGGGTAAGAACACATCTTAATCCTTGGAATTTTGTTGCATACATGAGTATTATCTTTATACATTCTGATTTGCTGCTCTATTTTCAGGGAATAAGATTGTGTGAATGTGTTCAATTAATAAGCAGACATGAACTGTTTGATGTATGCATAGGCATTGTAGTCTATGATACTGAAAAGAGCCAAATAAATTATGTCTCACCATTATGGTTAAAATGGGTAATTAATTCTGGTTTTTGTGACTTAAATGTATGCTAAGATGCCTTGGTAAGTATTTCAAATGCAAACACTTTTTGAGTGTACTCTGTTATGATGGCCTTGTTGGCTTACTAGAGGTCATTCTGTGGCTTGAAGAAAAGGAAGACCTTTCTGTAGCTGAATTTATTTCAAGAAAGGCTTCCTCACTGCATTTGAAAGCATTTACAACTGTGTCAACAATTTCAGTAATTTCTCTGAAGTGTCAGCTATATTTAATATTGTTTAGGACACTAAGTTTTTCCTTAAACTTTTATAAGAAATGCTTTAAAAGATCTTGTCTTGGTTCAATGCCCAAAATTATTTGAAGTAATCTTAAGTGTCTAGACCAGTCACACTTAAAAATGTTACAGCAGATAACCCACATGGTAAAGAGTAAGGAAAATGTCCCGTAAGCTCATAAGATTGTGTTAATTCTCTGAACAGAAGCATTCTGTCTTCTACGTTTTGTTTGTACAGAAAACCTCTTACTGGCCACTTTTCAGGCTCCAAGCCCCCATGTCTGCAACTACCCAGAGTATTTTCCAAAATAGGTAGGTCTTGAGAGGTGTACACTGCCAGAGGTAGCCAACAAGTTATGTTTTACAGATGTTAGGGCATACCAAGACTTACTAGTTGAGAAACTTGATTGGTCCTGTTCTCAGCGGATAATAATTTTGTATGACTTTGTCTGTTTAGAGTAATGTCATATGTTTGCAGCTTGCTTTGGAGAATGAAACATGCTCTCAGTCTTTTAGAAATGAGAAACTAAAAGCAGAACATCTTAAGTCTCCTGTATTTCCTTAAACCAATGACTTGAACTTTTCAGTAACTGTTAGTCTGAGAATGGTGTTCTGTTGCCTCATAAACTGATGGAATTCTGAATGTTTCTTATATGCAGTTGAAACCCTATTTGCCAATATTCTGCAGTACTTGGGGGAATCCAAACAGGGGAGCATAGAAGTAGGCAAATGCTAAGTCTGAAATCTGGAAAGCCTAAGTGCTAGCAGGGTAGGTACCCTGAAATACGATTTTTCCCTCTGTTAGAAAGAAATGGGGAAGAGATAACTGCTGTATTAGTCAGACACATGCTTCATAAATACTCCAGAAAAGTCCAGTTAAACCTATTGTCCTTTTCTAGACTGCAGTAGATATGAATTTTCTGAAACCTGTCACTCCGCCGCTATCAGCAAATAAATGTTACAGACCAAGAAATTTTGTATGACCATATACAATTTTCCAATTGCGTATGATTTTCCCCAAGACTGAAGCTTGATTCAGTGCATTGAGTGAGCAATGTTCATTCTTAATGACTGACTATTAAATATTTTCTTTATTCATTGTGTAGCCTGAGGTTAGTTTACTTCATGCTATCTGAAGACAGAAAAATTGTATTCTGAAAGAAAACGTCCAGATACCCAAACAAAAAAAACATAACTGTATTCTTACAAGTCACTGAGATAATGCTGTCTTTGTTTACCTGCAGCTGTGCAGGCACAGGTTGAAACCGTGTGGATACCTTCTGTGAAGCTGTTTGGAAATGCTTAATACTCAATTTTTCAGGAGCATGTAATTGATTATGTTCTTGTATGATGTGAAACTGTTTCCTGGTGTCTTCAGCTGCAGCTTAAGTACCAACACTTCTGCAATGTCTTTGCAGCGAAAGAGGAACATAGTTCTGTGTTTCTTACTCTTAGCTCCTAGGCTCAGTTAAAGTTTTTTGTTGAAGTGGTTAGTTTGTTACCTGATAAGGCTCTGATACTCGATTTAATACCTGCTCCTTTGTGAAAGCATTTACTGTCATAATCAGGTGGCTTTTTTTTCTTGGAGATGAAGTTGTACTTACTGCATAACTAAGTTCTGTTGTCAGGTTGTGTGTCCAGTGCACTGGGTAAGACTGGTCTTAAAGAAATGAAGAATGATTGGTTATACCACTAAAATATGGTGCATACAGTGTTGCCAAATGGAGCTTGTGTAGCCAAGTTTCATTATGTTATTTTCAATACTGAATGTTCGGCTTGGATGTCTTATTTTTGGTTTTGGGTTTTACTTGTGTGGAATCATCTGCTCTGTGAACACTCAGACGTGATGTGTGTGAAGTTTTATGTATTGTACCTTGGATTCAGGCCCATGATGGAGTGGACCCTTCCCAGCTGTTTCAAAAATTAATTGCTAAAAGTGTTGTAGTCTACTTTCTGAAACCAGACAGCTATTCCTCATACAGTGGTTGTGCAGAGATGGGTGCATTCTGTTGAACCCTGCATTGAGGCAAAATTTGCCTTTAGCTTTATAACTAAAATATCATTAAAATAGGATAAGAAACCACGGCTTGGTGATAAAAAAAAATGGTGTTTTCTGTAGGAGGAAATCATGGCTGGATGATTAGTTTGTAGCAGAACCAAACTAGCATGGAGGTTGTGTTGTCAAAGAGGGTGGGTGCTCTGTGGCATCAGGATGCTGTCATTTGCTCTCTTGTGAGAGTTATGTGACAGTGCTGTTAAAAATCTCTTGCTTTCAGATTAATTTCTTCTGGAGTTACTTTTGCTTATTATTTGGGTCAAGAAATAAACACAGCTGCATATTATTTTGTTAGAAAAGGAGAAAGGGTGCTTTTGATGTGTACAAAACTCTTCTACATGTAAGTTCATTTATTGTTTAATCACCATGCAGTTATTGTATATATGCTACTCTTTCATTCTACTGAAATCTGATTTTTCTTTGCACATCTATGTAAAAGATTTTTTTAAAAATCCCATTTAATTATTTTTGTGTCATGGATAGATTTTATATCTTGTGGGTAATAAGTGTCTATAAAATTCACTGATTGGACGGTTGTGTTGGTGTTTTTTCCTGACTACCATCATCTCATGACTCAAAGACAAAGCAGTGGGATTTACTCTTTTCTACTTGCCCTGGCCGCACAGAATGATGCAAGGATTGTGTGTGTTTCATAGTTAAACTGTATCAAGAATTTGTCATAAAAATGTTTGTTTGGAAGTATGTGTAGACTTTCATAAGGAGAGCAATTCCTAGCTGTTACAGACTTAAGGGATGATATTTTTGGGAGATCGATGATTTTTTCAGTCTAAACAAAAAAATATGGCACTTCGCTCAGGCTAGTATCTATCTGCAGAAACAAAATTTGTTTCTAAAGTTAGTTCATTAAAGTAATTCCTGCTTTACATGGGAACTGTGTCCAGTTCTGGGCACCTCAATTTAAGAAGGACATTGAGGTGCTTGAGCATGTCCAGAGAAGGGCAACAAGGGTGGTGAGAGGCCTCAAGCACAAGCCCTACGAGGAGAGGCTGAGGGAGCTGGGATTGTTTAGCCTGGAGAAGAGGAGGCTCAGGGGAGACCTTCTTGCTGTCTACAACTACTTGAAGGGTGGTTGTAGCCAGGAGGAGGTTACGTTCTTCTCTCAGGCAACCAGTGACAGAACAAGAAGACAGTCTCAAGCTGTGTCAGGGGAAGTTTAGGCTGGAGGCGAGGAGAAAGTTCTTCCCTGAGAGAGTCATTGGCTACTGGAATGGGCTGCCCAGGGAGGTGGTGGAGTCACCGTCCCTGTAGGTGTTCAGGGCGGGTTTGGACGTGATCTAGTCTTGAGGTCTGTGGTATTGGGTTGGACTTGGTGATCTTTGAGGTCTCTTCCAACCTTAGTGATACTGTGCAGAATGGTGAACTTAGTATATCATGTTCTTATTCTCATAGATAACCATGACTTAGGAAGCATTTATATATTTGTCATTTCTTTTGTCTCCAGGCTACCTACCACAGAGAATGTTGGAACTGAATATGTTGAAGAGTGCAGACAAACTGAGGAGACACAAGAGCTTGCTGCTTTCCGAAATGATCAGCATGTCAACAAACCAGGTTAAAAAAAGAAGTGTGCACATATGTGTGTATATGTGTATACATATGTGTGCATACTTTTTCTTTTGTTAGAAACTCGGATAAACCTGACGTTTTCCTCCCTGTGGTCTTTCCTCCCATCTCCTTCCCTAAACAAACCCATGAACCCTTCCCCTGTGTTTCTTGCTTCTTTAGTGCTGTATGTGCATTTGTTTGCTTTTTTATAAGGCAAAAGTAAATGCTTTGTTTTCTGGAAACCACTATGTATAATGCTGTTGCATAGATACGTCTACATACATCTTGTTTATTGTACTGATAAATGCAGATATGTGATTGAAATATATCTGCAAGTAAACAACATCACTGATTGTATTCATGTCTTTCTCTATTCTGTTTTTCCTATTTTCTATCCTATTTCTCTGTTGTTTTGAAATGCCTTTAGAGAGAAATTTCATTGCACTTATTTCCTAGGAGCTCTGGTAAAAGCAGTATAAGGCTGACGCACTTGTCAGGACAGCTCAGCTTCAAACTCTTGCTGTGCCTCTTAATTTCCAAATCTATTATTGTAGCTCATCTCCCAAGAAAGGGACATTTTGGTGTTTTATCTGTTCTGCATGTTGTTCCCTGTAATACCTTTTGTATCCCTTTGTTTATAAACCAAAATTTGCCAAATTGAGAGATTTTTCTAGAAATTACTTTTCTTCAATGCTTCTGCAAATTATGTGACCTCTGGAACTTGGGTAAATGATGAAACCATTTATTTGACCTGTCATCAGTGTAAGGAATAGTAGGTGCAGTTGACTTGTCCAACACATACCACGCAACTGACCATCTGTCCTAACCACAAAATACTGTCTCTTGTTCACTTGGCATTATGTAAAATTTGTAGGAGAGGAGGTATTGAATGGTGAAAATGGGGAGAGTAAAGGGGTTGGAAGAAGCTTTGAATGTTGTAGTGCAGGAGTGTGGTGTTCCATACATACTCTCATATTAATCTGTTAGATGCTTTTTTTGGCCATTTCTCCTTTCCCCCATGCCTTCCTACTCTGTGTCATGGTCTGTAGTCTCAGTTGCTTCAGGAGTTGTTCATGTAGTGTTGATGCCTGCCTCCTCTGGCCAGTACTCTGTTTTCAGCTGTATGCGATCCAGTGAGGATCCGATCAGACTCGATAGTGACAGGACTGCAAGATTCCTACAACATTCTTGTGTAAAATAACAAAAAGTTCAGAAAATCCTGATTCTTATTGGCATCAACTTTGACTTACAGATGCAGAAATACTATGTTGGGATAATATAATAAAGAAACTGAGTAAACCTAAGATTATTTTATGGATTATAAATGTATATGTTGTTAATGAGACTGCTATTCTCAAATGGTAATATGTTATTCATGCAGATTTGAAGAGCTCTAAGACCCATTTATGACTCTCAGCTATATCAGTCTGGAAGGGCATGTTCTATTTAAGAACATGCATGTTGTCATAAGTGATCAAGGATTTATCTAGATTGGGCCCTACCACTCTAGCTGTCAAGTGATAAGCTGCACAACATGGAAATGAGAAGCTGATTTGCCCTGAAGGTTTCAGAATTGAAAACCCTGCTGTTGGTTCTTCCTTCCTTTCTTTCTGAATTGCCCTTGTAACTGTAGGTGATATCTTCTTTATGACTTTTCAGCCTATTTTAAATCCTGCAGAGTTACTGAAACTGTTGTGGTATTTGCTTCTGCTTCGATGTTTATGAAGTTCTGTTGAGGTTCTATTTGGTGCTTTCTGGTTTCTGTGAATCAGTATAAACTTTAATACTGACAGGACACACATCTGCCAAATCTGCTTCTCTGAGAAGACAGATCATCAGGCAACTGCATTAAGAGTTTTGACTTCAGCATAACATGGTAGAAGTGATACTGCTGTGAATAGAAAGTCAAAGTGATTAAATAGGAACAGGAGAAAATTCTTTGTCACAACTGTCAGTAGACCATTAGCAATTCTTCTCTGGCCCATCAGACTAGTTCCACAACTGGTGCTGACTGTTTCAGACTCAGAATTATACCTTTGATTTGGTGAGGTCACAGCATGTGCAGAGGGAAACCTTCCAGAACTGTGTCTATGGGACACTTGCCTACTTTAAGCATCCTATGGAGAGCGGAACTTATTTTCCCTCCCCAAATCTGACTGTTCTAAACTGCTTGCGCAAAAAATTGTAAGTAAACTTCTAAAATCCTTAAGTTGTTTGTTTTGTTGTTTTTAAAGGATTTTTGTATAATTCTTTTTATGAAACTTCTAACTTTATTTGCACACAACTATAAGAGTCTCTTATGGGTATCTCCTAGATTTTAGGTGAGGTAGTTGCTTACAGAGGAGAAGGAATTTAAACACTTCTTCTGGTTAGGTTTCTGACATATAAAAAATTTAAGGTGACAAGTTCCATAAACGTTTTTGATTCAAAATATACATGCAAAGAAAATTAATCACAGCACAGTTCTTCATCTCAAAACCTTTCATATCAACATATTTGAAAGATGAGGATTGCAATGGAGAACAGAAGCTTCATGAGCAAAGACTAATTACTTGTGGCATTTTCTTAGGAATTTTAATGTCACCTTCAGGCATCCTTCAGTAGTCAACACAGGACACAAAACTGTTACTCTGTTTTCTGCATTCTTGAAGGATAATCACTTTTTTTCCAGTGTTTGGATTAGGCTCTTCAGGGCACAATCTTAAGCAATTTCATGTACTTTGCATTATGACTGGAGTAGCATGACTTACTCTGAAGTCCTTGTGCTTTGTGAGTCAGTGTAGGAACTTGTTTGCAGTGGTTTTCCTTTCCCATGAGCTTGCTAGATAATCTAATCACTTAGTGTGTTTGTAGCTTAGCAGAATTACCCGTGGCACAGTAGACATCTCGTCTGACTCCCTAACAAATACTTTTAAGTCCCGTTTTAATTTCCTTAGTGGTATATTTGGGGAGGTTATGGATGCCCCGTTCTGGGAAGTGTTCAAGACCAGGTTGGACTGGTTCCTGTGCAGCCTGGTCTAGCAGAAGCTCTCTCTGCCCATAGCAGGGATGCTGGAATTAGACAATCTTTAATGTTTCTTCCAACCCAAACCATTCTATGAATTTGTTTTTATATACCAAGATCCAGCTGCACAGTCTTTTCTCCCTAGAACTAGTGAACACAAAAACCTTGTGTTAAAGGATCTCTTCAGATTCAGTTTGTTAAACAGGAAAGAAAACATCTACTCTGTGACTTACAGTAACTGAGTTACTGGAAAATTGCTCCTCCTTTGGGCAGCAGAATTGTTAGTCATGGCAGTCAACATATCTCCACAGAACTTCGATAACAGAAAAGTGAACAGGCAAATCGATCATTCCCATAACTAAATGTTCACTTTCTTTTTGCACTGTGAATAGAGTCATTAATATAATTTATTCTGGATTGGCATTAATGCTTTTTATATACAGAAATAATTTGCTTGTCATAAAACAGCATTGATGGGCACTTGGATGCTTCCTCAGTGCACTATTTTCAGGCTGGACATTTCAGGTCTTGCATTCTTTGTATCACAGAATCATAGAATGGCTTGGGTTGGAAGGGACTGTAGAGATTGTCTACTCCTACCTCCCTGCTATAGGCTAGGATGCCTCTCGACTAGACTCAGCTGCTCAAGGCCTCATCCAACCTGGCCTTGTATGTCAGAACCCAAGATAAACTTGTTGCTTACAAAGGTGTGCATCTGTTGGATTTGTTATCCCAGTCTTAATGTTTTCCTGAAAGCATAAGCAGTTGAACACTGTGCCTGTTTTGCTGGTAACTCTACAGGATTACAGCTCCTTGAATCTGCAGATGCCTCTCTATTTGAAGAAGTGATCTCTTTTTATAGAGACCAATTCTCATTTTAGAATTTATTCCATAAATAGATGTTAAACAAAAAATTTAAAAATCCAACACCAAAACTAAGACCAGACTAGTGTTGAAGGTAATTACATTGTGTGATAGAGTCCACAGTTGAATGTTTATTTAAATTAGTTAAATAACCCTGGAACTTTCATGGGAGTGTATATTCAAGTATTGTGTAGCAAGTCTTCATTGTTCAGTACATATTGAAGTAAAAAAAAAAA
>VWZE01023941.1:1072-18177 GCA_013396675.1 Eubucco bourcierii | reverse complement strand
AAAAAAAAAAAAAAAAAGGCAAAGTTTAAGGTCTTCTACCCAAATTCCCAATTCCACTTTTGTGTTCTCTACTGATCATACCAGATTTCAGAAAAAGTCTGTGTCCTGGATTTGCTAGTAGGCTTTACCGTGACTGCTTGGGTTGTGTCATTGTTCATTTGAAGGTGCCAGTTTAATCTGAGGCCCAAGACCTATACTGTCTGCTCTTGGTTGATGTCTCTCAGTTATCCTGGTGCTAGCTCCTCAGGCAAACTCAGTAAGAGGAAAAAAATCCCTAAATCATACACTTAATATTTGCAGCACCTACTAAATAGTTGTGACTGCCAATTCTCAAATGCCATATACTGATTGTGGCCAAACATTGGATGGCTGTTTACTGTTACAATTTTTCTCCCAAATTCATTTGTTTAGGAGAAGGCAAAATATTGTCATTATAGGACTGTCATACAAAAAAACAAGATTAAAGAAAAGGCTATATTTCAGTAATGAAAAAAATGAGATGCACAAAACTGATTAAGTTGTTGTGACTATGTGGCAAGTACATGAATACTGATGGCTTTCTAGTGCGTTCCTTTGATTTTACAATGAAATTCTTAACTTTCAGTGGTTTTTTACTAGTACACTAGGGTTCTACTGAGTTAGAGAAGGTTGTAATGGAAATCTTACCATTTAAAATGCTTTGACCCTCCCTTCTTTTTATAAGCCCTGTTATAGAATTGCTGCTGTCTTCTGTTATATCCTTGTAACACATTTTTCAAAATTGTGGTAGGGAAACCTGGTAGGAGTGGAAGGCTATGCTTCTTTATCAGGAATATACTGGCACTGGTATCTTCCACTGCTGGTCAAATTGTGCAGGCCTATTGATGTCTCAGTAGTGACATGTTTGTGCCAGAGGGAAGCCAGTCAGCCTTTGTAACAGTGCAGCTGTGACAGAATGCTACATATGAATATTCCTGTGGAATATATTTAGAAACTCGTGCAGAAGTGATTTAAAGAACACAGTAAATATTTTTAAAGGTAGCTGTTATTAATTTCTGGGTTGTATGTGATTAGTAGCACTAAGTAAACCACTGTGGAATGATCACCTGTAACCATTGTGTTACACAAAATCTATGTAAAGAATCTTTTTTGTTTAAGACTTGCGGCAGGGGAATTCTAGGGTTTAGTACTTCATGGAACTGTCTTAATGAACTATCTAACTCTTAGAGGTTTCTTTAATTCAGGAAAACATCCTTTCTATGACAATTGAAAGCAGTTTGAGAAGTTGGAGCACATTCAGATACAGTACAGAGACTAAAGAAACTGTTCTGCCTGCTTCTACTTCACTGCTGTGTGAGATTTAGTAACCTTTCCAAAGGAAACTAACTGTGCAGTCAGATATGTAGACTGTAGTCTTTATTTTACAGTAAATAGTGCCTTTGCAAATAAAATACCAGATCTCTTTCCCACTACTGTATATATTCCTTAGAGATATAGTATGACATAAGTGAAGTCTTCAATTTTTGTTATCTGTATGCAAATAAATAAATTTCAGTGTAGTACCTGGTGAAACCCATTTGAAATAGCATTTCCACTTTTGATTTCAGTATAGTTGTGGGGGTTTTTAGCCACATTGTTTAATTGTAGCTTGCAAAATTGATTACCAAAGTCTTGTCGTGGTTTCCCATTTTACATCTGCTTCTCCACGTTTTCAGTCACTCTTGCTTTGGATGGTCAAACTGTCAGCAGGCTGCTGAGGAGAAACTCCTGGTAGCAGGTGTCCTGTATTACCCAGTGATAATAGTAATGAACTCCTTCCTTGCAGAGTCTAGTATGACATTGGAAGGTTGTCACGGTACTTGCCAGCCATTTAACTGCCCAGTAGTAGAAAAAACTGGTCTTCCCATCAAATTACAGGTTACTTTCTACAGTAGACTTTTAAGAGAAACATGGCCACATGAATACTGCATATTTTTTTCAGTATTGTCAAAAAAGTTCTTGGTAACTGGTAGATTTGACAATTGTAGTACGAACAATGCAAAAATGCTGTTACTTAAGAGAATTTGTATCCAGACACTGACAGTAGCTTATACACAGAAGCAATGTTTTTCAGAGCTACCATCAGTAAAACAGTAGTTGCATAAACACAGAAAATGTCTTCAATTTACTGCTATTAAAAGGTATTAATTCTGTTAATATTCATAAGTATGTGACTCAGATTTGAGATGTAGGTTTCAAATCCTGTGATCATATTTCAACAGACAAAGGAAAAGACCAGCAGAAAAATAACTTACTCTTGTTTATTTTTATGCCTAGGTACATCTTCTCAGTATGAATCAAGTGATGATACTTCTATACCAATAACTAACCAAAAATATGTGGGTATGCCTATAGCCAAACACAGAGAAGAGGTAATTCTGTTTTACTTTTATCTCATTAGGGAGCAAAGCTAAAAATCATGTTTTGTTTTTGTCCTCTCTGTGTGCTTTATTTGTTTTGATTTTGGGTTGGGTATTTTTGTTGGTTGATTTGGTTTTTGTTGGTGTTCAGTGTTTTTTTGGTTTTTTTTTTGAAAAAAAATTCTGTTCCTGTTTTAAGCATGGTCCAAAACCTGTGTTCATTAAACAAAAGTATTGTATAAAAATTCGTAGAGAAAGAAACATTACTGTTATACTTCCTTTTGCAGGTATTTATGTAGAACATGTAAGCAAATGCATACTGATGTTCTTTTCTGTGATGTTGTAATGTGTTTTAGGAGTCCAATTATATATAGATGCTTAGGAGGTGATAGAAAATGTAGCAGTTCTTTACACAGGTTTGATACATGGCCTGGAAACTACTGTTACTTCAGATCTATTTGAAATCTGGTTTGAGTTTTCTGCAGACTTATGAGTTTTCTTTTAAAATTGTTTCAGATATTGTCTCTGATAGAAAGTAACTCAGTTGTGATTGTACAAGGAGCAACTGGCAGTGGTAAGAGCACACAGATTCCACAGTATGTTTTGGATGACTGTATTCAGCATTCTATCTACTGCAAGATTGCTGTTACCCAGCCTCGCAAAATTGGTGCCAGCAGCATTGCCAGGTGGATTAGCAAGGAACGATCATGGACACTGGGTGGATTTGTAGGATACCAGGTATAAGAAAATTTTAAATGGTATTTAAAAGTATATTAAAATACTGTATCTTTTTAAAACTACTTTCAAGCATATTTAGTGTACTGAGGAAATTTTATGTCTGGACTTTAAGAACATGTTTGTGCAGAAGGTTTTACAGGTCTGAGTGAACAATTCTGATAGATTTAGACTGTATTTTACTTTAGAGTTTTCAGGTGTATCTCCCTGTAGTTTTAAAGATGGGAACAGATTGCCCAGGGAGATTGTGGATGCTCCCTCCCTGGAGGTGTTCAAGGCCAGGTTGGACGAGGCCTTAAGTAACCTGTACTAGTGGGAGGTGTCCCTGCCTATGGCAAGGGGTTGGAACTAGATGATCCTTGAGGTCCCTTCTAACCTAACCATTCTATGATTCTATAAACATTTTTCTCACTGTATTAGGTAGGTTTGGAGAACATTTCCACAAAGGGCACAAGGTTGCTGTACATGACAACTGGAGTTCTTCTTCAGAAAATAGTTTTTGCCAGAAGCCTAGCTGAATTCACGCACATTTTCATAGATGAAGTAAGTTGGTAGAAATAAACTTTGATTTCATGTTCAGAAAACTTTTCTTCTCTTTACTTCTCTTACCATGCCAGAGAAACCACATATCTTACTTCTAAGATGTGTACTTTGTCTAAGTCATCTAAGCTAACACTTCTTGAAATACTCTTGTTTTGGTCAAAGCAAAATTTAGAACTGAGGGTTCGGGGAGGATTTTCAGGACTGCTTAGTTTTTGTATAAGTGCCTCAATATGTCTTTCTGAAGTCCACCATGTGGATTTCAAGAATGTGTCTGACTAGACCTTACTAGGAAGAACCAGCTAACTTTTACTCACTTGACTATTGTTGGTCTGAGGAAAGACTTCACTCTTTAGGCATGTCTTGAAAAATAAAATAGCCTTTGAAAATTACCTGCCTTCTGTCTAGATATACAGTCTACTCATGTGGGTTTGTTACTGCTACCACTTCATTAAAAAACTGAAGAAAACAGACTTGCATGGGTTTTGGTAATTTGTATATCTTTACATTTTTCTATGCTTCCTTGTGTGGCAAGCAATATTTCACTGCTGAACAGGTGTGAAATTGTGCTTTAACAAACTGTGAATTTAAATCAAATCTAGGACTTAAATCTTGGGACGTAGTGATATAGAAGACAACTTAGTTTTTTTCTGTTTGCCTCATTTTTTTCTTTTAATGCCAGTTTTAGTTTTCATTCCATGATGGTATTGTAACTGAGTGTGACTTAAATTCTTGGATATGTGAGGAACAAGGAGACAGTATTTGTTAGGCTGTTAGATTATTGCAGTAGTAATGAAGGCCGTCATGACTGCACTTGAAATGGCACACTGGAAACCTGGAACATTGAGCAAATAGTGACACTTTTGTATGAAGCAGCTTTAGGACTTCATTCAAAGAGGTGAAAGAACTGAAAGAAAACCTACCAGTTGTCTTAACTGGAATGATCTGAGACCACTCAGACAATATTAGCAGAATCTTGCAAACTTCAACATTAAGACAAATATAACTGCAGATTAGAGGTAAGATGCAAACATTTAACATAAAAAAATGCATGTATAGAGAAGTGTTAGGTTTCTTTTAGTTTTAAAAGTTATTTATTAGAGACAATAATCAGGGAAGTGTTAATGGCCCCTTATGCAGGAGAGCAGATTTTTCCAGAGGTTTTTTCATGCATCATTTGCTTGGGTGCTCTAAAATTTGAACTGATAGTATCATGTTGTACAACATTTCAGGAGGCCCTGCCTTTCAAGACTTTGTGCTGTGCTTCCCCAAGCAAAATTCTAATCCCTTCTGTTCCCCATATGCCACTTTTTGTTTCCCACATCTACCTCATAAATTGTGATCTTGACTCAATAGTAACCATTTTAACCACATTTACTGTACTGTGTTCTTAATTACAGGTCCCAACCCTCTTAAGATACTGCAGACATATTAAGAACATACCTAAACTGATTTAGGTCTGAAGATCATTTCTCATGACAAGACCTTACTGACTACCTGAAAACTGCTTTAGCTAAATTGTTTTCATAATAGGGCACCATTGAATGTATCTTTATATTATGTTAGAAGATGCTATTGCCTTACAAGTAATTAATGTTAACCTTTGAAGATCAAGCTCCAGCAAAAGCTATTTAAACTATTATCATTGTTGATGTTTGTAAGAAGTGTTAATTGAACTGCAAGTAGCAGTCAGAAAAGTCAGATGCAGGGATATGTAAGGTCTTGGGTGGAAAACAGTACTTGGGAAAGCAGTTACGTATTTTGATCATAGCCAGAAGCTATGAATAGGAGACATCTTCAGTGTGCTTAGCTTTTAGATACACCAGCATAATCCCTGCCTGGATCATTTGTGATTTTACCAGTACAGCTGACTTACTCAACATCAGTATCACTTTAGCTGTTTGTTGTCATTAACAGTAGTTGAACTAGTGACTAGAGCTCACTATCATTTTTCTAGTCATTCTACAATTTTCATGTCTTGGTGATTTATAATTTCCACAAAGAATGCCACAGTCATCTGAACAGCTATATGGGCATTTAAAAATGTTTAACATGCGTAGTCTTAAAAGCTGTTTTCTTCTGTTACGACGTGGTGGTGTTCTGAGTTACAAAACTAAAACATTAAACTGAGTAGCAAAGGAGAACATTGTCAAAAAGAAGAGCATGAATTAATGAAAACAAAATTCTGGATATCTTCTAGGTGCATGAGCGCACCGAAGAAATGGATTTCTTGCTCTTGGTGATTCGTAAACTGCTGCATACAAATCCACAGTCAGTAAAGGTAAGTTCAAAGTATATTCAGTTACCTGTTTTATGCAAGAATAATTTTTTACATGTTTTTTTTATCTACAAAGGGCGTGTTTTAAAGAACTTACCATAAATGTGGCACTGTTTTTACTGAAATATTATTTAGTTTGCCACTCTTCATAAGGAAGCAAGCTACAGGGCATTCTTTTCTTGGCTGCTATAATGTGTTCTGAGAGATTTTTCTTTTTTTTCCTCATGTTAAAATGCATTAGTTTCTAAAGTCTGCTTAAGGCTAAAAAATGCAAGATGGATATTTGACTAGAATTACGTATCAGGTATTGAGGGCAGTGTTTATCCTTGGTTAAGCATGACATATTTGGTCTTTGTGGTCTCAAAGTAATGAACTCTTGAGTCGTACAAAATTAAATGCAAGTGATAGAGTTAGGCTGACAGTATACTTTTGTGTGGCTGTTTGGGACTGTAGAAACTTTGAGACTATATATAATTTAAGTACTTCAGTTAACTGTTCTATTCAAAGCAGGCATAACTTGAGTCTATGATGACTGATTTTTGTTGTTATTAGAAGGTAATCTCTGTTCTTCCCTACAGTGAACCACATAGATCCAAACTCAGATAACCTGGTCTTTAAATCTTCTTAGCAGGTTCTCTCTGGAAGTGCCTTTCCATTTGGCATAGGCCATGTCTGTGCACTTCAGATCTTTTACTTTTCATCCCTTTTCTTGTTAAGAAGGCCACTTGAATTTAAATACTAGTGTGAAACTATTCAGCCTTACTTGTCTTTGCCTACTGAGAATACCGAATGATTTGATCATAATCACTTTGCTAAGATTTTATCCATGATGCTGATTATCTGATTGCCATCAGTTTCAGGAATTGTTACAGGTCCTGTCATTTCAGTTTTAAAAAAGGAAAATAATTCTTTTTATTGGTTCCTGAAAGTTTTTTTTTTTTTCCCCCTCTATAAGTCTGATTAAACATCTCAAAATTGTTACTGGAAGACTTATCTACTTTTGTATCCTTCTCAGCAGGTTTTCATTCATATGATGGTTTCACATAGTATAAATCTGAGTCAGTCTAACATCTAGGACAGGAGGAAGTGTCTCTTCGAATTTTTTTTTTTTTTTCAGCGAGGAGAGGCAGCTCTTACTGCAGCTGCTGAGTTTTATCAGTTGAACAGATAATTCTGTTTGAATCTGTACACTAAACGTAATGTCTACAATTTCATTTTCGTCCTCTTCTGAAAAACTCTACGGGAAGGGAGCTTTGATCATGTGGTAAACTAATTTAGAAATGGCACAATTCTCCTTTAGATTGGTGAAACAGATGTGATTGACTATTCTGTGGTTGATCTTGCTGATACAGAGCTGTTCCTAGAAAACCTGTGATTGCAAGAATAGCTCTACTTGGTCAGACTAAGCAGTGCAATTAGCAACCTAGGTAGGAAAGTAAGAACAGGATAAAAATAGTCACATTTCCAGGTTTTAGCAAATTGCTGTTCAGGGACATCAAAGGTGAGAAGTTGTTCCCGTGCATATTTTTGGTGTCATCTGGTGGGGCTTTAAACGTATTCACATTGCACAAGTAGTTTTATAGAATCATAGAATGGTGAGGTTGGAAGGGACCTCAAGGATCATCTAGTTCCAACCCCCTGCCATAGGCAGGGACACCTCCCACCAGTACAGCTCACTCAAGGCCTCATCAAATCTGGCCTTGAACACCTCCAGGGAGGGAGCAGCCACAAAGTCCCTGGGCAACCCGTTCCAGTGCCTCACCACTCTTACTGTAAAGAACTTCCTCCTAACATCTAACTGGCATTAAACTCTGCCAGTTTAAACCCATTGCCCCTTGTCCTGTCATTGCAGGACCTTTTGAGCAGCTTAATTTTGAAGAGCTGTCTACTATGATTGCCCTCTACTCCACTGTGTTCTGTGATGTTGATCATACATGCTTGTTGAATTTCTGCTTTGGGAGTAGAGAGCTTTTTTTATATAATGTGACCATTCAGACACACTGTTAGGAACTGTTATTGTTTTTACTTCCAGTTTGGAAGGACTCCAAGTGGATTACAGACTGCAAATTACAAAAATTGTCCACAAGAGGTGATTTTATATTCCTTGCTTATAACTGCAATTACAGTCATTTAGATGACGTGTTGTTTCAATAACATTCAAACAGGGTTGCATTTAGCCTAGCAAAGGTGAGCCATGAAGCAGTTCATGCTGTAGTGGACCAGGTTTTGTATCATATTTGGAGAACTACATGCCTTTAGGTTTTTGTTTTTCTCTATTTCTTTTTTTTCTATTTTCAGGATCATGTTAAATGACTTATGATTTAGTCTGCCTTCTCTGTGTATTCCTTATACCTTCAGATGGGCATTTGAGCTGAGCTCCAAAGTGCACTGCTCACGTCATTGGCTTACCCACCTATCACTTTATTCTCTGTGTTTTTGTTTTGGGTATCAATGTCTTTATTTCTTTCTACTTACGAATTTGTTCAAGGTGTCAGGAAAGCAACAGCTGACAGATGATATCCTGGTTTACTGCTTTGAGTGCTTGAGGAACTTAATAATAAACAAACTGAACATTACACAGTTCGTTATAACTCCTTGGCTCTTCGTTCTGTTTCAAGCTGAAGCTGTGTTTTTCCAGATGGTTGTGCTGAGCAGTGGGAATACATTCCAAATAGAGGTGTTATAGGGTAAATAGTCATAGCCACTAAGTTACATCATTCCTCTTTGCCTTATTCTGCATGTATCATGTTGTATAACCAGGGAGAAACCAGCAAAGCTGTAAAATCTGAACTTCCCTAGTAACTGAAAGAAAAGATGTCACCATTTAGCAAATGTGATTTCTGTTCTTCTGTTGAAATTAATACAGGTCAAGAGTATTGGCAAGAGTGTGTGCTGACTTGAGGCTAATTGGAATATTTTAATGAGAGAAATTAGATAATTGGCTGTGAAAAGAAAATAGTGATGTCTGTATCACTCATTTGTTCTGCTGAGATATATAAAACCAAGAAACATAAACGAAGTCAGTTGGTCTCTGTCTGAACCTGTAAAGCCAGACGTTCTTCTTCTAACTCTGTAACTGACAATCTCACCCCTGCATGTAAGGATTACGATATAAGGGTGGGGGTGGAAAGAAGGAGGGGAGTTTGACAGCCCTCCTGGGTGGTTCTGCTGTTAGGGAGGGGTTTTGAAGTTCTGTATTATTTTTAACTTGTATATAATTGCATATAGTTGTAAATATCTGATATATTGTGTATATATGCTTGTAAATTTTGCCTTGCTGTAAATGTAGCTTCATTCCTTAACTTCCATCCAGCTGAGTTAGTCTGAGTCATACAGGAGGGGGAAACTCTGAAACCACCACATCCTATTTTGGCACCCAACAGGGGGCTAATTCAATTTGATTTATTGATAATTAGGTTTGGAAGTTAAGATGAAGCGGTTGTATGTTATTTGTTCACTACTGTGGCCGTTACTTCTCTGCTAATTCCATCGTTGGCTGATGGCCAAAACTGGTGCCTTGATTTTTGATTTGCTATGGAGGAAAATAAAAGCCACCTTTATGAACTTTGGTGACTGCTGTCTTGGTTGCCTTAGGTTTAATGTTACTGATAATATTACTAATTCCATGTTTATTAAGCCAGGGAATGCTACAACTACCACTTCTCGGTTTCTAATGAGAATAATCTTCTGGAGCTTTGTAGAGGATTTTACATATGTAGTACATTTTTATTCCTTCTATGTAATTCTAGCTCTGATTCTTCTAGTCTTAGCTTTGTGTGTGTTAAACTTGCATCTCTCTGCTGTGAGTACACAGCTTGGAAAAGCAGGAAAAGGAGTTCACTGGCTGCACAAACATCCCAGGAAGAGATAGCAGTGGTTGTCCAAGGTCATGAAATAGATAAGCAGTTGCTTTCTCAAAATACCAGCTTCAGCTTTGTCTTGTATGTGCCTAGAATACATACCTGTAGTAATCAAAACTAGACCATTTTAGCATAAAGAGAAAGTGGGTGTTGCAGCATGCCATGGCATTTTCTGTTAAAAATAATATTTTACAATTCTTTGCAATTTTTTTAACAGGTAATATTGATGTCAGCTTCCATCAACTGTGAAGAATTGGCCGATTACTTCACACTTCCCATTCCTAATGGTCTGAATCCAGCCTATATATTTAAAGTGGAAGGCAAACCTTATGCAATTGAAGAATACTATCTTGATGATTTGAAACACATTATGCATTTCAAGGTATTGAAAATGTAACTGTATTTCTATAGCTATGGTAAGAAAGAAATAGACGATTGTAACTTATTACTGAGCTTTCAAATAACCAATTTTACATTACTGTTGTAGAAAAAAAATTATGTATGATGATAAAACAGTCTCCTTAACAGCAGCTCGGTTTTCCTTTATGTAACAGAAATGGAATGTAAAGGGCTGGGGGTCTTGAAGAGTAGGCTACATTTTTCTCTGTAGTTTGCATCAAAGATGAACAGTGTAAAAATCTGTCCAGAAAGTAGCATGGTGGTTTATACATATCTTTGAATACTAACTCAGGGAATATTTCCTGGGTTAGTTTGTATTGCTGTTATACATGAAAGAGCCTCTGTTGTAGCCACATAACCGACTCTGGCAAATATCTGATTTTGAGTCTCGCAAATATGTTAAAATAATAGATATTCACCAAATCTTTGTCAGCCACTTAACAGCCATTGTTGTTGCACTGGAGAATTGCAGCTCCAATGTGTAAGCAGGGCAGTGACGTCTGAAGACTTTTCTTTGTCAATCCTTACCTTATAACCTACACAGTATGTTTGTTTGTAGAACTCCTGACATGCTATTTTACAGCATGTATCTTCATAGTTGTAGAGCTCTTGACATGCTATTGTATAGCATGAATCTGCATAGACAATAGATAAGGAATAAAAGTGAGTTCAAATTAATGTGTGGGTTTTTCAGTAGAAGTTGAATTTACAGGTGAAAAGTGACTGCATAGGAATAAACTTGAGTGTCTGAGCTTCTCCTGTATTACTGTCCAAGGCAACATAAACTGGTTAAAGGAAAGGAGAACAAGTACACTCAGGCTTTAATAGTAACCAACCAAGTGAGGTGTGGGACTAATTATTAGTCAGTTTTGATAGTTGAGAACACTGTTATGTTAATTCCATGAAGAAAACGGGGAATACACTTAGAGTATGTACATAGTGTTGCTTCAGTTATTTAGCTTTCACCTCTGAATTCTGCAAAAACTAAATGAGAGGAATAAAAGAAACAGGTAGTTTGTGGGAAACTCAGAATAAAACAACTGCTAATGCTGTACACAGCACAGCATTGGTGAGGCCTCAACACAGGTAAGGTAAAATAAAAGAACCTCAATGGCTGACAACTTTGTGAATGCATACAACAGTTGACCTGTCAGTTTTTATACACTGGTATGTCAGCTTAGACTGATAATAGAAGATTATGTAATATATGGTTTAAAAAAAAAAAAAGCAATAGATGACAATAAAAAGGTTACCAAGAAATTTGGTGAGAAGTCTACTTCAGTCAAGCTGCATTTGTCATAGCTATGCTTTGAGATGAATGTCAGCTGCCACATGTTTTATCTCAAAGATCATGAACAAAAATAACTGCTTTCAGTTCTTATGTCTTTTTGTATTTTCTTTTATTTTCTCTTGTATATGAACATTTAGCTTTATTTTTGTTTTGTTTTCATTTGTTTCTTTGTTGTATTGTCCTAGCTATAGTTATTCTGTTATTCAGTGGAATACTGTGGTTGTCCAAGCAGTTACTTTTACCTTGGGGCAGCAGAAGCACATAAGTGCTCTTGACGACTACTTTTTTAAAAATACATGTGGAAAAAAGAGAAGACACTGAATTAGAAAGCAGTGATGTTTGGTCTTGCATCTTATTTGTCCTATGTGTGGAGATGTTCTCTGAATAGTAGTTTTATTTTAAAAATACTTAAAAATATGGAAGGTCTAAGAGGATTATGTAACATACAAGTAAGAATGAAAGGAAACCTGAGTGTTAAGGCAGTAAATGAGTTAACACTGCCATGTGGAAGCAGAGACATGCCTTCCATCCAGACTAAAATCAAAATCAGTTAGATAACTGCCTGAGATACAGGGTTCAGACTTTAGTTCTTTACATTTCATTTTTGTCTATGAAAGCCTGTAATATTCACATGAAAATACAGAAGTTCAAAGAAAAAACAATCTGTACTAAGCCCCAAGGAATCAGTGAAACACAGTTTTTGATTAAAAATGTGAGAAGGCTGTATCTACAGGAAAATGTAAAACTGCTTGTGTAAATGCTTATCTATTGCTATAATGCAGTTTTGGAGACACAAATTGAAAAATTAACTGTGTAGTTAATTCTGTGAGCAGATTATGAAAATGTGGGCAGCTAGGGTGTGTAGTCTTTAGCACTAAATCTGTGAGATCACATGTTTCTACTTAGAATCATAGAATGGTAAGGTTGGAAGGGACCTCAAGGATCATCTAGTTCCAATCCCCTTCCATAGGCAGGGACACCTCCCACTAGTACAGGTCACTCAAGGCCTCATCCAATCTGGCCTTGAACACTTCCAGGGAGGGAGCAGCCACAACCTCTCTGGGCAACCTGTGNTCCCCAGCCTTCCTGTAGGCCCCCTTCAGATACTGGAAGGCTACTATCAGGTCCCCTCGAAGCCTTCTCTTCTCCAGGCTGCAGAGCCCCAACTCTCTCAGCCTGTCCTCATAGGAGAGCTGCTCCAGCCCTCTGATCATCTTTGTGGCCCTCCTCTGGACCCGCTCCAACACTTTCATGTCCTTCCTGTGCTGAGGGTTCCAGAACTGCACACAGTACTCCAGATGGGGTCTGACAAGAGCAAAGTGGCAGACTCCCCTCCCTTGCCCTGCTGGCCACGCTTCTCTTGATGCAACCTAGGACTTGATGCAAACTGGCTGTCTGGGCTGCATGTGCACACTGCAGGCTCATGTTGAGCTTTTCATCAACCCAGACCCCAAGGTCCTTTTCCTCAGGGCTGCTCTCCAGCCATTCATCCCCCAGCATGTATTTGTGCTTGGGATTGTGCCTACCCAGGTGCAGGACCTTACTTTGTTCCTAAGGCGTAAAGAAGAGTCTCAATTTTGCCTTGCAAATGTAAAAATTACTTCACATCTCTGGAACTAAAGTCAGAGTCCATACAAATGGTTGTAAACTGCTGTCAAAATCTGTTCCAGTTGTGTTATTTCAGTCAGCTCCGAGGTTTTTTGATTTACTATTTATCACATGGTTACTTTTTATTAGGAGCGATGTGGCAGCCTTATGTTAAAGAATATTGAAGGTACAATTGATAACAAAATTGAAAAGACAGATTTAAGATTTAAGCAGGGATAACAAAACCACAAAAGTTTTAATTTTGAGCAGCACAGGAAAGATAACTTCCTTACATTATCACATAGTTTGGGGGGAAAAAACTGCTGCTGCTTCTTGTTTGTACTTTCTTGTGAACTAGTCAAACTTCATTGGGAAAACATTATAGTAAATATAAAATACAATTAAGAAACTCTGGAATTGACAGAATTGCCCACTTGAAAGTTCTGGCTGGCTATTTGATTCAAGGGGATCATAAAAGTGGAAAGAATATCATCAAGATTTGCAGACAGTTTCATTTCATCACACAATCTGTCATCAAGAAAGCAGGATAATTTTCTCATGATTTTCAGAAACAAAATCTGCAGACACTAAACCATCCTAAAGTTGATATTATGTAAAGTTACATGTTGGTATTTAAAAGTTGGAAAGACAAAGACTGAAGTTTCAAGACCGTGATCTGATCCAAATTAGTATTTCCACATGAGTGCTGGCACTAGTACTTCTGTGATTCTGTCATGTGTTCCTTCAGAAAGGGAAATGAGTAGAAAAATAACTAACTGCATTTTGATAACTGATTCTGATACATCTATATTGGTCAAATCTCTGTACGCTTGCAGGCAAGGTTTTGGACTAGATGAAAACTGCCTTGGCACTGAATCTTGAATGTGAATGTGCTGTCCAGTGCTGGAACTGGGAAAGAAGCAAATGAAAGGATATTTCTACTTTCTCACAAGAACACCTTGGACCAAAACTGTTGGTTTTTGTGGATTTGGTTGGTTTAGTAGTTGGGATTTTTTAAATTTTTTTTTTCCAGATTATAATAGCTCTTCTCAGATTCCTATTTACTTTTGAGTAGGTTTATAGGTAGCAGTAATACCTTGTTCTGCCTTTCATTTTGTTTTATTAGATAGGTAAGTGTTTTTACAACAAAGTCTCTTCATTCTTCTGGTCACTGAAGTAGTCATCAGTTTCATGTGATCCCCGTAGTCTGGCAAAAACTGCAGATGTATTGTCAGTCCCCATCAGTTTCCCTAGCATCACAAACCAAGTATCTGCTGGCTTCAAGAGTTCCTTTGCATCAAAAGTTGGCAGCATGTATGATTGCTGAAAACTTAGGCCTGAGTCACTTCAGAGTGAGGGGCAGCTCTTTACAGTGTTGGTAACACCTTGCAGTCTTAGAATGACCTGTCCTGTCCTGGGGTCATGTTTGCCTTTCAGCAGCATTACATTGGAAGATAACTATTAAGTATTTTTCTGTGATCAGAGTAGCTGATGCAGGTGGTTCTTTGTTTTCAACCAATACACTATCTGCTTATATCCAGGGTTCGTAATCCTCAGATGAATAGGACTGCACATTGTCATACTGAATTTCCTCTCTTTTGAGACAGTTGAAGGATACATTGTATGAATGATACTCTTATCAGTACACATATGATGTATTCCAGCTTTATCAGTATATCTTTTTTAGTTGCTTTAATACTTACTGAAAAGTTATGTAATCAAATTCAGTTACCATATAAGAAAAAGAGGGTTTTGCACATGTAATTCTAATTTTATGCTTGATTAAAATAAGAGCAAATCTCTGTGAAATGCAGACAGTTGGTAAGTATGTTCTTATGTGATTAAGTTCCTGTCTTTGAAGAGTTGGTGGCATGTGTTATTTAAATATGAAAACCCAGTTCTGTGACAGAATGCTTGAAAAAAGGTGTCAACAGAATCATCGTGGTTACGTACAATAGAACTATAATTGCTTGACAGAATATGACCTAGACCACAAGATCTGTTAAATGGAAAAGCAATCTAAATGAGAGGTACATGATTTCTTTGGCAATCAGGTAGAGATCTGCATTATAGCACCTGTGCCAAGTAATGTGTCTGCTGCTATCAGTTCCTCTCCTTGGCATCCTGTTTCCATGGGTCATTGTTAGTCTCCTGTACTTAACAGTTCTGTTTAAGGACTATGTCCTGCAAATGTTAGGGAGTAGAGTAAGTGCTAGTGCTTAAGTACTTAAATTTCAGAAGTATTTCTTAGCATTGGAATGGTGGGATGCTTGAAGGAAAATGTTTATTTAAAAGGTAATTAATTTTCCAGGTAGTAACTTTGCACAGCTTTGGTACTGGATCAATTTCAATTAAAAAAATCAATTGACAAATTGACACATGTAGATGTTCTACAGTCTTTTGCCGGTTATGCTGTGTTAACCTCAATACTTTCTCCTGCCTACAGCTTCCTACTCAAATTGAGGAACCAATGATATCAATGGCAATGTATGAAGTAGCAGTGTCTTTGATTGAGTCATTTGATGATTTAGAGATGAAGAGCAATAGGTAAGATACAGTTCAAGATTTGCAAAGTTCTTTGGGGAAATGACACTAATTAAGAAACAGCAACAGACTGTGATTATAGTTTAGTGGTAACTTAATTTTTTATGCATCATTCAAACCAGCCATGTCATGGAAAATAGATTCTTTGGTGCAGACCAGAGATTAATATTATTTATATGAAGAATAAAACCAGAGCTACTATTTTTTATTATAGTCTAAAATATCCATTAATCCATAAGAAAAAAATACAAGGCATTAATTTTCACTGGGTAATACTTTATTGTCTTTTGAGATAAGTAAATATTAAGTTGTGATATTTTCTGTATTTTTTCAATTTAGTATCCAAACCCAAAGTTGCTTCTACAATTTTGGTCTGACACTGAGTGCATATTTAGTATATATGTTATTTTTTCTCCCATGTATTCTAATAATTTCTAAATGCATGATGAAAAAACAGTTTTGTATTGTAGTATTACATAAACTTGGAGATTTCAACTTAAGCTCACCTGAGCAGTTACCAAATGAACCACTGAAGTACAAGTATTCATTGAGCTACATAAATACAAAAACTTTGGCACTGTTTATTTTTTTTACAATATATAGTGACTTATGAGTTTTTTTCTTTTTGTTCATTTCAAGTAGGCAATTTTACTGTAGTTTAGAATACTCAAACTACCTTTTACTAACAAGCTGCCTTTTGCAAACCAAGACAGTTGCATTTCAGGTTATAAATACTAAAAGGGCTATTATTACCGTCCATTGTAATATACCTTTCATTAAAAATCATTCTTTCACTTCATTACATAGTTTGAGAGTGGAGATTTTCAAATGCCTACAAAAAGTTTATATCAGGAATGATTACAACAACAACAAAAATCTTTATTGTATTTCATGCTATGTTAGGGTGATCTTAGCTTCTTGACTGGTAACGTTAATAGAAGTTGTCACCCTTTAAGTTCATAATGACCTGTAGTTTTTTCTTATGACTGGCTGTTCTACATGCAAGGGTTTTTTAAAGCTGTCTAGTGATTTATAAGAATATATAATATTCTTATATAAGAATATTCTTATATAAGAATATAAGAATATATAATGGTAAAGTTGGAAGGGACCTCAAGGATCATCTATTCCAACCCCCTGCCATAGGCAGGGACACCTCCCACTAGTACAGGTCACTCAAGGCCTTTTCCAACCTGGCCTTTAACACCTCCAGGGAGGGAATATTTGACAACCTCCCTGGGCAACCTGTTCCAGTGCCTCACTACCCTCGCTGGAAAGAACTTCCTCCTAAAATCAAGTTTAAATCTTCCCTCTGCCAGTTTAAACCCGTTGCCCTTTGTCCTGTCATTACAAGACCTTGTAAATAATCCCTCCCCAGCCTTCCTGTAGGCCCTCTTCAGATTCTGGAAGGCTACTCTAAGGTCTCCTGGAAGCCTTCTCTTCTCCAGGCTGCACAGCCCCAACTCTCTCAGCCTGTCCTCACAGCACAGCTG
>VWZE01023940.1:219244-230963 GCA_013396675.1 Eubucco bourcierii | reverse complement strand
TACCATTCTATGATTCTGTGATTAACAAGGCAATACACAGTTTTTCCAAATAAAATTAATGGTTCTGAGGTTAAAATAAAGCTTTACCATTACAATAATTTCAGATGCGAGTTTATTTTGAAGACTGACAATGCAATGGCCTCTCCATAAAGTTATGTGCATTCAACAGCAAAACAAAAGCAAAAAAGGCTTAGCAACACACTGTGGTATCAAACAAAACCAGAACAGAAAAATTAGGTTGCAGCTTTGAAATCCTTCAAGCTGCACAGTTATTCCACGGTAATAATCTGAGCATAGAAATACATGTATGTAAACAGTAGAACTTCTCCAGAGTGACTCAATTTAAGCTGATGAATACACTTGCTCTCCAAAAAATGGACTGGTAGCAACCTGGAGTACATGCACTTGTCACAGACTTAGTGTTCCAACAGTTTTTTCATTTCATCAAATCCATCTGGATTCCCATATTTGTTTAAAAGGAAGAGGAGGATCTGTTCATGCTTTTTAAGCTGTGGAATAAGCAGAAAGAATTAGAAATAGATAATTCTAATTTTTAAATTAACAGTCAGACCCTAAAGTCACAAATTCAAGTCTTTTATTACTTCAATGAACATGCAGATCACTGTAAAAATGTTCTGAGAGGGAAGAAAAAGCCAACAGAACTGTAGCTGACTTCCCCACACACACAACCTTTTAATTTTTTTCCTGGAAAAGAAACTTCTTTGAACCAAACTGATAAAATACTAAAATGAGGACCAAGATGAGGATCTTATATTTGGTTACTCACACATGACTATTTCCTATGTTTTTAGTTATACTGGAATCTTCTCTTTGGCTGTCAGAAGACTTTCAGCCAAACATACCCAAGGCAGGATGGCAGAAAATAGAAAGTGATCAAACTGAAGTCAAAAAGGACATTAGAGAAATCAAACCAGAAGATCAAATAGATCTAGAAGTAGAGGGGGAAGGGAAAGTGACATTCAACAGCCTGCAGTGGGATAGAGAAATGGGCCACATTCAGGAGCAGCACAGCTTTACTGACTGCAGTGCCACTGAATTGCTGGTAACTATGCTTCCTGTGAAGCAATAGAAGTATCACAGTATCACCAGGGTTGGAAGAGACCTCAAAGATCATCAAGTCCGACCCATCACCACAGCCCTCAAGACCAGACCATGGCACCAAGTGCCACGTCCAAACACGCTTTGAACACCTCCAGGGACGGTGACTCCACCACCTCCCTGGGCAGCCCATTCCAGCAGTCAATGACTCTCTCAGTCAAGAACTTTCTCCTCACCTCCAGCCTAAACTTCCCCTGGCACAGCTTGAGACTGTGTCCTCTTGTTCCGGTGCGGGTTGCCTGAGAGAAGAAGGTAACCTCCCCCTGGCTATAACCACCCTTCAGATAGTTGCAGACCACAGTAAGGTCTCCCCCGAGCCTCCTCTTCTCCAGGCTAACCAATCCCAGCTCCCTCAGCCTCTCTCCATAGGGCTGTGTTCGAGGCCTCTCCCCAGCCTCGTTGCCCTTCTCTGGACATGCTCAAGCACCTCAATGTCCTTCTTAAATTGAGGGGCCCAGAACTGGACACAGGACTCAAGGTGTGGCCTAACCCATGCAGAGTACAGGGGGAGAATGACCTCCCTGCTCCTGATGGCCACACTATTCCTGATGCAGACCAGGATGCCATTGGCCTTCTTGACCACCTGGGCACACTGCTGGCTCATGTTCAGGTGGGTGTCAATCAGCACCCCCAGACCCCTTTCTGTTTGGCTGTTCTCCAGCCACTCTGACCCCAGCCTATAGCTCTGCATGGGGTTGTTGTGGCCAAGTTTAAATGACCTCAGACAGAAAGCCTCCAAAATACCATGGTGCATATTTTTGCTTTTGACCTTGCTGCTTCTGGCTGGGGAAAGAGGATGAAGTTCAAACTACCCCTGAAAAGAGCTTGTCTTTAAAATCCAAAATATTGCTCATTCTCTTGATAGAGATCCTTCCTTTGAAAAAGATTTATGCATATTTTCTGGTATATTTTCAGTTACTTCAAGTGATCTGAAGTTTTAATTTCTCATAAATAGCACAAATAAGTTTTTAAAAAAGGAAGAAAACTTAAAACCAGAAAGCTTTCAAAATTAGAAGAATATGCCAGATCTGTATAAAATTTGTTTCCAAGGGGAAAGAAAACCCCAAATACTATACTGGTATAAATTCCAGTATTTTACTGAACACAGATTTTCAGTCTGAGCTCCAAGACTGAAATTGTGGCACCTACTTATCTCTTCTACCTGAAATACACATTGTAAGAAAATTCTCAGACATGCAGCTGTCTGCCAAACTGTACATACAGCAAAACACAGTCCTATTACTGGAAAGAATCCAGCTGCCCACTGTCCAAATGACTGAGATCATGCACAGTTCACACTGCAACTACCTTCACACAACAGACAAAAGTAACGCTCATGAGCCTTCATACTCTAGAAAAACAAAATCCAAATCTGTATGAGGGTTGACCTGCTGGAAAGCAGCTCTGCAGAGAAGGGCTTGGGAGTCTTGGCAAACAAGTTAACCACAAATCAGCAATAGGCTCTTGTGGCAAGAAGACAAATGGTCTGGAGTGTGTTAAGAACAGTGTGATTAGCAGGTCAAGGGAAGTTCTCCTCCCGCTCTGTTCTGCCCTGGTGAGACCACACCTGCAGTACTCGACCCAGTTCTGGGCTCCATGGTTTAAAAGACAAACTACTGAAGACAGTCCAGTGGAGAACCACAAAGATAGTTATGGGACTGGAGCATCACTTGAGGAGAGTTTGAGAGCTGGGGCTGTTTAGCCTGGAGATGAGAAGACTGTGAGGGGACCCTGGGTGGGAGTCAAGAGGATGAGGTCAGATACTTCTCAGTAGTGTCCAGGTGTAGGACAACAGGCACAAACTAGGACACAGGAAGTTCCACACAAACAGAAAATTTTTATTTACTTTGGGGGTGATGGAGAACTGGAACAGGCTGCCCAGCAAAGCTGAAGAGCCTCTTTCTCTGACGACTTTCAAAATCTGCCTGGACATGTTCCCGTGCAGCCTTACCTAGGTAAACCTGTTTTAGCATGGGGGTTGGACTAGATGATCTCAAGAGGTCCCTTAAAACTCCTACCATTCTGTGATTCTTTGTGGTAAAACACAGACTAATGTTGTCTCTGTGATCTATACACTCTTTTCCCCTCAGTTTCAGGGTGCTCTAAATATCACCACATTCAAAACTGAGAAAAGGCATCAAGGTACTGATATTCTATGATTCTATGATTCTATATTGCCTATGCTCACTGTTTCAGAGTCATGATATCCCTACTGCCATTGGCTTTCCACAGAGGGTTTCTTTTGAANTCAAGGCCTCATCCAATCTGGCCTTGAACACATCCAGGGAGGGAGCATCCACAACCTCCCTGGGCAACCTGTTCCAGTGCCTCACCACCCTCACTAGAAAGAACTTCCTCCTAACATCCAGTCTAAATCTCCCCTCTGACAGTTTAAACCCATTGCCCCTTGTCCTGTTGTTGCAGGACCTTGTAAATAATCCTTCCCCAGCCTTCCTGTAGGCCCCCTTCAGATACTGGAAGGCTACTATCAGGTCTCCTGGAAGCCTTCTCTTCTCCAGGCTGCAGAGCCCCAACTCTCTCAGCCTGTCCTCACAGCAGAGCTGCTGCAGCCCTCTGAGCATCTTTGTGGCCCTCCTCTGGACCCGCTCCAACACTTCCATGTCCTTCCTGTGCTGAGGGCTCCAGAACTGCACACAGTATTCCAGGTGGGGTCTGACAAGGGCAGAGTAAAGTGGCAGAATCACCTCCCTAGAATTCTGGAAACATTATGAAAAATAAAGCAAGAATTGTTTGAAGTGAACCTTACTTGCACTTTTAATTCTGCGCAGCAGCATTTGGTGTCCGCTCCATTGCCTGCAACACACAAAGCAAGTGAATGAGCACAATACAGATGGACACTGCTTCCTGAATTTCAGAGCTGGGGTGTAGAATTATCTAAGACTTTTCAAAGGAAAAGTCCCTTGGGCACCCCACGTGCCCAAGGTTTAAACTTGAAATTGCTTATTTGAAGTAATTAAGTAGAAGTAAGTACCATGATGTTTAGCAGGCAAGTTTTCAGTGCTGCAGGATTTGACCAAACCTTCCATGACCAGTTCCTCAGCTACATCCAGACTACCATTTTCACAGTGTTTCTCCACTGTTACTAAATTAGTATTTCCTTTAGTCCCTTTCATTGTAATTTTGACACATTTGTCCAGTAGCATGTCTTTCAACTTGTCAAGCAATGATGGAGACCAATTAACTTTTTCTATACCTGCAAAAAAAAGTAGAACAGCGCAATCAGGTTTGCTTTATAAAGGATTCCTTTATGGTATGACTTAACTCTTACATGTAATTGCATCACTGCTGTTGAAAATATGCTACTAAGTTTTCCTAACAAAACTAGTTGTAGAATGTAAGCTATTTAACTAAAATCATCCTTTCTGAAACAGCTTTCACAATAGTAGAGCATTTCACAAAATGTATCTCAAAGATCAACCAGCCCAATCTTTGAACCAGTACTAAAAAGGTCAACATTAAGCCATGTGTCTAAGCACCAGGTCAACACACTGCCTGAACACCCCCAGGAATGGTGTCTGCCCTGGGCAGACCATTCCAGTATTTGACAATCCTTTCAGCAAAGAAACATTTCCTGATCATAGAATGGTAAGGTTGGAAGGGACCTAGTTCTAAGTCCCTGCCATAGGCAGGGACATCTCCTGCTAGTACAGGTCACTCAAGGCCTCAAGCAACCTGGCCTTGAACACCTCCAGGCAGGGAACAGCCACAACCTCCCTGGGCAACCTGTGCCAGTGTCTCACCACCCTCACTGCAAAGAACTTCCTCCTACCATCCAGTCTAAATCTTCCCTCTGCCAGTTTAAACCCGCTGCCCCTTGTCCTGTCATTGCAGGACCTTGTAAATAATCCTTCCCCAGCCTTCCTGTAGGCCCCCTTCAGATACTGGAAGGCCACTCCAAGGTCTCCTCAAAGCCTTCTCTTCTCCAGGCTGCAGAGCCCCAACCCTCATAGTCTGTCCACATAGCAGAGTTGCTGCAGCCCTCTGATCATCTTCATGGCCTCCTCTGGACCCGCTCCAACACTTCCATGTCCTTCCTGTGCTGAGGGTTCCAGAACTGCACACAGTACTCCAGGTGGGGTCTGACTAGAGCAGAGTAAAGGGGCAGAACCCCCTCCCTTGCCCTGCTGGCCAAGCTGCTCTTGATGCAGCCCAGCACTCCGTTGCTGTCTGGGCTGCACTCACACTGCAGGTTCATGTTGAGCTTTTCATCCACCCACACCCCCAGGGCCTTTTCCTTCGGGCTGCTCTCAGCCATTCACCACCCAATCTGGAGTTGTGCTTGGGACTGTGCTTACCCAGATGCAGGACCTAACACTAGGCCTTGTTGAATTTCATGAGGCTGGCCTGGGTCCACCTCTCCAGCCTGTCCAGGTCCCTCTGGATTGATCCCTGCTCTCTAACAAGTCGACTGTGCCACACAGCTTGGTGCCATCTGCTAACTTGCTGAGGGTGCACTCAATTATTCTGTCCATGTCACTGACAAAGCTGTTAAACAGCACTGGTCCCAGCACTGACCCCTGAGGGACACCACTTGTCACTGGTGTCCAGGTAGACATTGTGTTGTTGATCACCACTCCAGTTTAAACCTTCCTTGGTGCAGTTTGTAACCATTTCCTCTGGCCTGTTGCTTGCCATCAAGGAGACAGGCTGGCATCCTCCTCTCTCCAACCTCCATTCAGGTAGTTGTAGAGAGCAATTAAGGTCTCCTCAGCCTTCTCTACTGCAGGCTAACAATCCCAGCACACTCAGAGTCTCCTTGTAGGTCATGTGCTCCAGGCCCATCATATTCTTGATGATCATCATGTTATTTATCATAGAATGGTAAGGTTGGAAGGGACCTCAAGGATCATCTAGTTCCAACCCCCTGCCATAGGCAGGGACACCTCCCACTAGTACAGCTCACTCAAGGCCTCATCCAATCTGGCCTTGAACACATCCAGGGAGGGAGCAGCCACAACCTCCCTGGGTAACCTGTGCCAGTGCCTCACCACCCTTACTGTAAAGAACTTCCTCCTAACATCCAGTCTAAATCTTCCCTCTGCCAGTTTAAGCCCATTGCCCCTTGTCCTGTCATTGCAGGACCTTGTAAATAATCCTTCCCCAGCCTTCCTGTAGGCCCCCTTCAGATACTGGAAGGCTACTATCAGGTCCCCTCGAAGCCTTCTCTTCTCCAGGCTGCAGAGCCCCAACTCTCTCAGCCTGTCCTCATAGCAGAGCTGCTCCAGCCCTCTGATCATCTTTGTGGCCCTTCTCTGGACCCGCTCCAACACTTCCATGTCCTTCCTGTGCTGAGGGTTCCAGAACTGCACACAGTACTCCAGGTGGGGTCTGACGAGAGCAGAGTAAAGGGGCAGAATCACCTCCCTTGCCCTGCTGGCCACGCTGCTCTTGGTGCAGCCTAGGACTCGGTTGGCTGTCTGGGCTGCATGTGCACACTGCAGGCTCATGTTGAGCTTTTCATCAACCCAGACTCCAAGGTCCCTTCCCTCAGGGCTGCTCTCCAGCCATTCACCACCCAGCCTGTATTTGTGCTTGGGATTGTGCCTACCCAGGTGCAGGACCTTACACTTTATGACCATTAAGTGAACACTACAATCAGAACAGGCACAGACTGTACAAGAAAACCAATCAGGGTGTTTTTTTACCTGCAAGTGAACATGTAATTGTCTGAAAAGGCAGTTTTAAGTAGGAATCAGTGATTGGCAGGAGCTTTGAAATTGGTAAAGTGTCTGTGTTCCCATAGTCTGCAAACAGTACTTTCACCACAGACTGAGAAACTTTCAGAACAAGAGCTCTGTACCAACGGCCATTACCTGAAAAGATTGGGACAAAAAGAATCACATGTGAAGTACCATCTTATAAACACAGCTTACCCCAAGAACAAGAATCTCTATAGTTTTTTTCCAGCAACCTTTAAATACTTGGGTATATTCTAAAGAGCACTTGAAAAGGAGCAAGCCCAGAGGGAATGGTCTCATTGCTCTATTCACCTAAGTATACACCTGTAGTCTTGTTTTGTTGGGGTTATTTTGGGGTTGGTTTGTTTGGGGTTTTGCCTTTTGTTGTTGTTTGGGTTTGTTGTTGTTGGGGCTTTGGGTGTTTGGTTGTTTTGGGGTTTTTGTTTAGTGGGTTTGAGGAATTATCCACCCAAATAAAGTTTACCAGATCAGCTTGGAAGCAATATAAAGCTGCATTTTACAACAAGCTAAATTTACAAGCATATATACAAAATACATTTACATGTATTCACAATGATATAAAATTATGTACAATTTAGAAATAACAGAGAAATCCAATCCTCCCCTCTTGTCAAAGAAAGTCTAGAAGGGGTCAATACCACCTTTTCTCCCCACAGACAGAAGGTTTCATGTATTATCAGGAAAATGTTAGTACACTGTGTGGTGGAGTCAGAGGTGAAGCGACAGCCACAGAGCCAGTGCCCAAAAGCCAAGAGAGTGAAACTGTTTATATATTGGCTTTTTACACCAATTAGTAAACCAATAAATGATACAGGCTTCATCATTATTTTTCTCTTATAACCAATGCCCTGCTCATTCAAAAGAATGTCCAGAAAGTTCCTCTCTCATTTATAGTTTAAAACCAAAATAGAGTATAAGTTCTTAAACCTCTATATTTTATTTTAATTCACCTATCCTCTGTGAGCTGTTTCCTGATCTAGCACTCAGTTCCATTTCTGGCACTTAGCCAGTTCTCCTGTAACAGTCAACATTTGAGTCCACACTATTTTATTTTTTTTTTAAAGAAAGGAAACATGAAGCTAATATACCATCAGAGGATCTCCACTTCTGAGAGACTAAAGACAATAAATGAGGTTTCTTTGCTGTTAAAGAGTACTTATGACTGGAACTATCATTTTGCTAAGCCTGGACAGCATGCTAGGCTAGTCAAGTTGACTGATCAGTTGTCCCAGCCAATGCCACCATCCTGTGCTTGCACAAATCAACAAAAGACACTCAGACAGCCACAAACCAGAAGATGGTCTGTACAGATGCAAGCACACTATTGCTCTGCCATGAATTTTGTGCCTCCATGAGTCAAATTTCAGTTTAAGCAGTAACTACCTTGCTTTCTTCTTAAATCTCCATGCATTTTGCAGGGCGCACCCCACTCCTTATTTTCTCTCCCAAACTGTTTCTTTACCCTAGAGATACAGCCAGGTTATCCTTTGGGATACCATTACAAGATGCACAAGCACTTTAACACTTACTTACTGGGTTTCCTTTTTTTCTAAAGCAAACATGGAAGCTATGTGTCACACTGAAGGAAAGAAAAGAACAAACAACTGCCTTACCCGAAAACTTGGCACAACAGGCTTCACCCAATTTTGGTCTGAAGGAGCGGTTCTTACAGGATTTACAGTAGTCTTCTAGTTCAGTCAACTGTTGATCCAGTTTCTCTTGATCTACAGAAAAAAGGCAGTTGATAACTAACCATATTTGGGCACAATGAAGAGCATACTTTACTTTTATGGTGCCCTGATCTCACTTTTGGCGTTTTTATTTTGTTTTGCTACTGTCCAAGCTACATTTCCACATGGCTCAGTTCACTATAGGCATTCTTTCTTTCTATCAACTAACTTGAAACAGTGCCTACTTGGTAATACTAAGAACAGTGAACACTTTTCCTTACCTTTACTTTCAACTGGTACAGCATAGAACAAGTCTGGGCCTACAACTTCTGTTACACGGACAGGTAGAGTTTCATCTATGGCCAATTCAATCGACTTCCAGTGGCCAAGTGAGGTTCCTAACAGAAAACACATAAAATGCAGTGTAGCACTTTTCTGCAAGCACATCCATACTAAGGGCAACTGCTATGAAATCCCTCTTTGAATTTTCAAGAGTCTTCTCTAGAAGATTCTAGAGAAGACTGCCAGTCTTCATGCTTCTTGCTTATTTTGCTGTTCATAAACTATTAGTCTATATATGTAGCTACAGGAAAAAACACCTCCAAAAATTAAGATGTTGGAAAGTAAACACTGAAAAGTTTCAGGCACAGCAAATTTCATTGAATCACAGAACGTATCTGGTTGGAAGAGACCACAAAGATCATCCAGTCCAACCTTCAACTCTAAGCCATGTGTCTAAGTGTCAAGTCCACATGCAGCTTGAACTCCTCCAAAGACAACTACTCCACCACTGCCCCGGGCAGACCATTCTGCTGTTTGAGAACCCTTTTGGTGGAGAAATATTTCCCAACACCCAGCCTAAACCTCCCCTACTGCAGTTTGTAACCATTTCCTCTAATGTTGATGTTTGTCATCAACAAGAACAATCATGGAATGGTTTAGGTTGGTAGAGACCTCATAGATCACCTTTTTTCAACCCCCTGCCATAGGCAGGGACACCTCCCACTAGTACAGGTCACTCAAGGTCTCATCCAACTTGGCCTCAAACACCTCCAGGGAGGGAGCAGCAACAACCTCCCTGGGCAACCTGTGCCAGTGTTGCACCATCCTCACTGGAAAGGACTTCTTCCTAACATCCAGTTTAAATCTCCCCTCTGTCAGTTTAAACCCATTACTCCTCATTCTGTTATTACAAGACCTTGTCAATAGTCCCTCCCCAGTCTTCCTGTAGGTCCCCTTCAGATACTGGAAGGCTACTATAAGGTCTCCTCAAAGCCTTCTGTTCTCCAGGGCTGCAGCAGCTCTGCTATGTGGACAGACCTGCTGCAGCCCTCTGAGCATCTTTGTGGCCTCCTCTGGACTGGCTCCAACAGTTCCATGTCCTTCTTGTGTTGAGGGCTCCAGAATTGCACACAGTACTGCAAGTGGGGTCTGAGGAGAGTGGAGTCAAGGGGGAGAATCCCCTCCCTCGCCCTGCTGGCCACACTGCTCTTGCTCCAGCCCAGCACACAGTTGCTGTCTGGGCTGCACTTACAGTGCAGGCTCATATTGAGTTTTAAATCACTCCAGACCCCCAGGTCCTTTTCCTTAGGGCTGCTCTCAGCCATTCACCACCCAGCCTGGAGTTATGCTTGGGATTGCTTAAGAAGCTAGCCCCTTCCTTGCTCCAACTTCCCTTCAGGTAGTTGCAGAGAGCACTAAAGGTGTCACCTCAGCCTCAACATTTGTATCACCTATGTAACACCAAAGCAGCAATCATTTAAGACAAACCCAGTGATTTTTGTGTTCCTGTATGCACTGCCATCTGCAGGGCACTTTATGTTTAACTGTAAAAACTGACATCAAACCCATTATTATTAACTATGATTAAACAGCATCACAGTTAAAAGCTGAAATCCTTAAAATTCATGTTCAGACTAAAGAGTAACATTAATTTAATTACCTTTTCTGTAAAAAGACATCTTTGGAAGGTTATTTTTACCTTGCAGATTTTCTTTCACAGCAAATTTTTCAGAGGTTAACATCTCATTAATCACTTTTGGATGGCCTGTGGAATTGTCAATAAGCTCCACACCTGCCCCATCTTTGGAAAAGCAATTTACTCTGGCTTGAAGCTTTATCCCTGAAGTGCATGAACAAAATCTTGCTGTAGCTTCTGGAATCCACTTGCCATTAGCAGGCTTTATACCTGGGAAGCAGGAGAACTGCTCAAAATGCCTGCAGTAAATTATTGTCTTCCACATTCTATTTTTCAATATTCTTTAAATGTTTGTCTGTTTTAAAGCACAACACAAAATACTGAGATTACTTTTATTACCTTAGGGATACACATTGTACTGCATCCTGTTAACTGGTCTCCCTCTTCCTCTGTTCTTCTAAAACTAACATATTTCCTCAGCACTCCCAAGTTTTGTTTTCTGCATTTTATGATATTCTAACAAGTAAACCCTAAGTTTTTCAAAGGGGGAGGAAAACAAAGTCTTTTAAGACACAAAAAAAATCCCATCCCCAGTAGAACAGATCTTGGGTTTGAGCTTTTTCCTGTTTCCGTTGTTTTGTTGGGCTTTTGGGTTTGTTTGGTGCGATTTTTTTTTTCCCCCCCCAAACCAAGTGCACTACATTAGAAAGAAACAATAATTCTGGAGAACTGTAATTTGGTATAGAAAGAGGTAGAGAAGTGGTAGGAAACTGAGAAACAGCAATATGATGCCAAACACTTTGTCAATCAAATGAAGCATCCCTAACAGAGAACTTAAAGGCCACCTTGCTTCATAAAAAACAGATGACATCCTTTGCCTGCAAATTACTTTTTTTTTTTTTGAGAAGCAAATTTCTCCTAGGAAGGCAGCAACCAAAAGCAAGTAAGCACTACAGATTAAGCAGAAGTCAATGACAATTTCCCTGGGACTGGTAAATTGGCAAGCAACCTTCCACAAAGCTTAGGGAAGAACCATCAACTTTCTGTGAAGTGCCAATATGCTGTGTAGTAAGGCTAAAACAGCAGCTTCTACAATTTCCAGAGGCTGGAAGCAACACAAGCATTTAGTACTAACAAACAACCAACAAAATCATAGAATGGTAAGGTTGGAAGGGACCTCAAGGATCATCTAGTTCCAACCTCCTGCCATAGGCAGGGACATCTCCCACTAGTACAGCTCACTCAAGGCCTCCTCCAACCTGGCCTTGAACACATCCAGGGAGGGAGCAGCC
>VWZE01023940.1:183591-210767 GCA_013396675.1 Eubucco bourcierii | reverse complement strand
AATGTCACTGGTTTTTTTTTTTTTTCTACTTTGTGCTACTGACACTGTCCACGAATTGTTACCTCAGAGGTTACAGGGTATTACAGGGTAATACTACTAAAAAACATCCTTTGCAACACCATGGTTCTTAAGTGACTGAGGTATGGCCTAATGTTACAAGGAACTATCATTTAAAGTGAAACTACAAGGCCAGTAACATCTCCCTCCAGCCACTGTGTCAGAAGGCAAAAAAAAGTCACATTAGGTATCATGCATATCTTGTTTTCAGCACATCACTTACGGGCACTCTGCGTCTGCTGACAGAAAAAGTTCTCTGGATTCTGAATGCAGGAAACCATACCAGGAAATATATCTCCAACACACAGAGAGATGCACTCTGCATTTGAATGCACACAGTCAAGGGATTCTTTGTCTTCAGGTATTTTCTCTTCACTTCCCTTAAAACAGTTCTCTGATGCTGTACATTAAAAGCAAATAACAACCAGACAACAGAACAAAATTAACAGGTTACGGATCAAAAACTGAAGGACTTTGAAATGTGTAATCCCATCAGTCAGGATTTAGAGAGGTTTTTAAAACTGATAAATTTAAACTGCAAAATTTATACATGCTGAAGCAGTTTATGCTTTCTGCTGACTTTCTGGACTTTGAAGACTCTTTTTGTATTATCCATGAAATTAATGCTCCCATAATCATCACTAAACAAGTGCTACTGTCAGTAGTGAACTGAGTAGAAGGTGACACTAGTGAACACCTATTACATTTACTACATTCAAAGTATCAAGCAACATGGGAGAAATTAGAATTCTCTAAGTGTTTTCTTCCTTTTCTTGCTAAAAAGTTTAATTTGCTTACTAACCTCTTGGAGACTCTGCTCCTTTGGTATTACTTTTTGGAGTTAAATCAGATGGTATATCATCTAGGCAATCTCCTACAATACAGATGTAAGAAGTCATTTACCACACAAGACAGTCATCATTTAGTTTTATTTCATAACCACCTTCTGGGCCTGACCTATATCCCCATCACAAGTGATCATGCTCTCTTTATTTGTTGAGCACTTAATATGTTTGGAATTTAAAATAAAAGTGGTTTCAGAGTAATTCAACTACTTGAGTTTTCTGAAGACGTTCACAGTTCCAAGAATGTTTGACTGAATAAAATGACCAAAGCCGTACAAAAAAAAAAATCAACACTTCCTTGTAGTCATCTAAGACTGTTGGCTGAAAAATCAAATACAAACTTTAATGCAAGAATTCACAACTTAGCTCCGTATTTATAAAGCAAAATATGCACTGAGTTGCCAAGATTTACAGAGAAATCTTGAAATTGAAATTGCTTGTAAGGTCATGGAACAGATGCATGCCACCTTTCATGAACACTGTGAGATTTTTCTGCCTTTCTTTTTGAAGATGTTGCCAAGTTAGATTGCTTTTCCATTGGTGTGCCGCAAGCAAAGGTGGAATATGCCCAACATAACCCTGAAATGGTACCATTAATGTTGTAAATGCTAATTGTAGTAACATAAAACAGATTGGATGTCAGAAAGAAGTCCTTCACCACAAGGGTGGTGAGACACTGGAATAGGTTGCCCAAAGAAGCGGTGGAAGCCTCATCCCTGGAAGTTTTAAAGGCCAGGCTAGATGTATCTCTGCGCAATCTGATCTAGTGGGAATTGCTCCTGCCCATGGCAGGAGATTGGACTAGGTGATCCTTGGGGTCCCTTCCAATCCTGACAATTCCATGATTCTATGAATTTACACAAGAAAAAAGGTGAGCCATCATTTTATAGATGAAGAAGTCTATGACAGAGGCAAGCTTCCTGCACATCAAGAATTTCAGCAAGCTAAGAGGACCAGTCATCGATCCCTTCAAAGCTTCTCTAGACTGCATCAACTAAAAGGGTGCACTCTTAGCACTATAATGTTCTTGCTTTGGAGTTGGAAATAAACATCCACACACAGTCCTCCAAAAAATGACAAGAACCCTATCTACTGTATTGATTTGGTTGCACAATGAAAGCCATAGCCCACCAGCTCAGCTGAAAAACCATAATTCAAACTCCTCAAAGATCAGGTGCATTGCTTGTTTCTATCCACTAAGGTTTGCCATATATAAAAACACAAACATCCAACAATATCTAATGGTTGCACTTTCTTTGGAACACTGTTTTAGCGAGAATCTACTAAATACAACAGAATTTACTGAAATCCTTAGTGGAACTACAAACTGATACTATCACCTTTAAAGAATTAAAAAAAAAAAAAAAATGGAACAACCTGGTTCCAAATTTGCATGCATATATTAGAACAGAAAAAAACCCAAACAAGATAATTCAGAAAACACTGAATTTATTAGAATTCTACTAGAAAAATAACCTTACTAAAATTTAAAAGTTACTAGGTATAAGAAATTATTCCAGGCACCAAAGCTTTAAAATGAATTCTATATGGAAAGGTAAAGTGAAAAGTGAAATTTAAAAAAAATATATTATACAGGTTCAAGTTGGGAGACTGACAAGATGGAGAAGAGCAAAAGGAAAAAAACTCCTCTTCTGAAGGTATTAGGCATGGGTAGGTAAAGGGAACATGAAAGACTTATCAGATGCTTTGGTTTCCCTTCTTCCCCACTACCAAGTACTTACCAAGATCTGGGAAAACAACATCTACAGCAAAACTCAACATCATTTCCTCCTGTAGTATGTCAACAACAGTCGCTGTACAGTACTTTCCCATGAGATGGGAAGAAAAGCTGGTGGTGCCTTCATTCCATGATTTTGCATCGTAATTGGCAAAGGAACACTTAATGACCTGAAAAGAATTACAATTAGAGTAAGAGAGAATAGGGAGTTCTTCTGCCCCGTCAAAGAAGTGACTACATATTTAATGTCCTCTGAAATATCATCATAAAAGTTAAAGCCACTCATGGCACTTGAAGTACTACCAATTCAAATAACTTCTTTTCAAGAGAGTTAAGAATTAGGAAATTAACTTGTAAACTACATTTCCTCAGCAGTAAATACTGAAGGTTGTAAATACTGAAGACCTGTAAACTACACTTCCTCAGCAGTAGATACTGAAGGCTTAAAATTAAAATTCAAAGATCTATCAAAATCTTAGGGACCCAGCAGAAAGTCAAGTGAACAAGCCATGAAAGATTATTCCAACAGTGGCAAGTCACAGGTCACTGGCTGAAAGACTGCTTCTCTATTTATAGGTAGAATATTTCTCTATTTATAGGTAAACATACCAGTTTAACAAAACAGATTAGAGCAAGATCATCTGTTTTGTAATGGAAGACATTCGCATAGCACAGCAATGAAGTCAGACCAAAATCTGACCACGCTACAAGTGATTTTTTCACTACTGCATGGGACCAGATTAGAATACGCAGAAAAAATGCCTCCCCTGGTGTCCTCTAGCATATAAGGGACATAACCACCCTGCAGGATTCTTTTATCAGCTCAGAACCCAAGAATTCTGAGACTAGAAAGAAAAAACCCAGACAGCCTTTGTCACTCCTATTGAACACCTAAGAAACAATGGAGGTAAGCTGAGTGTAGTACAGCAGGCTTTTTGGATCCCTTTTACCAAATATACTGTGTTAAGGAGAGTTACACTGAGATACAAGTTATACTCACTTTGCAGCTATTCATTTAAAACACTTTCATCTACTGTCAAGGAAATAGAACTCACACAAGGAGGAAACAGCAGTTCATTGTCTTTGTGCAGAGCTTTAATCCAACAGAATGGAATATTTTCATTAGTTCCATAATCTATGTAGAATACTTGTGCTTCCTTTTGTACTATATCCACATCTTTTATCAGCCCTCTACGCCAGCTCTGAAGAGGAATAAACAATAATCTTAGTAAGAACAGAACATATTTTGCTTTACTTCATCAGGTTTATGGAAGGCACTGACCAACTCCAAAGTCAGCCAGATAAATACGGCTCACTGCAGTGTTCGCTGTTGCAAGGATAAAATTCTACTCCTATGGATGTTTGCTACCATACAGTAAATCAAGAATTTTCTAATAATGGAGCTGAAAAAGGAGAAGAAATACAAAAGTGTGGTGGGAATGGAAAAAGGAACTAGATGTGGCTATAGAAACACAACTAAAGTCAGTTACGGAATTAAGTAAGAGTAACTTCCATAACTAAGCAGTCATATTCCAAACAGTTTTAAGTACAGTAGTTTAAATTTGCTAAAAAAAAAAAAAACAACAAAACCACACACAGTCTCAAACAACAGTAGAGTAAACATGGTTCAAGTACAGAAACTTGTTAGAGGGAGGAAAGAAAATCACAAGCTTGCCTTCTAAATGTTCTAAAACTAGCCACTACCACAATTCCACCATAACAAACTAATATCTAAAAAGGTGGCCCTCACTGGCAAAGACATAAAAGCAAATAATGCAAAACATGACGAGCCCAACATAGAATGGTTACCTGATCCAAAGAACATCTTACAACGCAGACTTCCCCTTTGACAGCATTGTGGTGCTCCTGAACAACTGTATCACTCTCCTGCAGTTTCACAGCAAGTTTATTCATCTGGTCTAAAACTTCTGGAGAACTCATCTGTATATAAAATTCACTTGGACTCTTGAATTCTGTTACTTTACCCTAAAGAAAAAAACCATAGTGATGATAACTACGCAAAAACACCCTGCAGTGTATTACCCAGATCAGTGTTCACGCTGAGAAATGCATTTCAATCCATACCTGATTTTGGGTTGTTTGGTTTTTTTCGCTTGGATCTAGCAGTAATTAACTGCAGGGAAGAAAATCAGTGATATTTCACTGATTTTCACAATCTTCTTCACTTCCTCCCTCCCCATAGCCGTGCTTCCATTTACTTATCTTTATTATAAAAGATGAGGAATTTTGCACAATTTGCAAAATCACAGAATGGTAAGGTTGGAAGGGACCTCAAGGATCATCTAGTTCCAACCCCCTGCCATAGGCAGGGACACCTCCCACTAGGACAGCTCACTCAAGGCCTCATCCAATCTGGCCTTGAACCCCTCCAGGGAGGGAGCAGCCACAACCTCCCTGGGCAACCTGTGCCAGTGCCTCACCACCCTCACTAGAAAGAACTTCCTCCTAACATCCAGTCTAAATCTCCCCTCTGCCAGTTTAAACCCATTGCCCCTTGTCCTGTTGTTGCAGGACCTTGTAAATAATCCTTCCCCAGCCTTCCTGTAGGCCCCCTTCAGATACTGGAAGGCTACTATCAGGTCCCCTCGAAGCCTCCTCTTCTCCAAGCTGAAAAGCCCCAACTCTCTCAGCCTGTCCTCATAGGAGAGCTGCTCCAGCCCTCTGATCATCTTTGTGGCCCTCCTCCGGACCCGCTCCAACACTTCCATGTCCTTCCTGTGCTGAGGGTTCCAGAACTGCACACAGTACTCCAGGTGGGGTCTGACAAGAGCAGAGTAAAGGGGCAGAATCCCCTCCCTTGCCCTGCTGGCCACACTTCTCTTGATGCAGTCTAGGACTCTGTTGGTTGTCTGGGCTGCATGTGCACACTGCAGGTTCATGTTGAGCTTTTCATCAACCCAGACTCCAAGGTCCTTTTCCTCAGGGCTGCTCTCCAGCCATTCACACAAATGAGACAAAGAGCAGAGGTGACATGCACCTATATATGCTGAACAAAGCTTCAAATGCAAGCCAATAAAGTACTGTAGGATTCTTTCAAAATAAAAGTACCTGGATTTCCATAGCTTTTTTGATCCCTAAAGTCTGGAGATCTGAAAGCATTACTTTCTTGGGATGCTCTTCTGCCTTTAGAGAATCCACAGACGCTGAATTACCCTATTGAAAAAACAACTTTGTTATGCTTAAACTGGAGTTGTCCAGCTCTAGTTCCTTACAGTAAGAAATGAAGAGAACTTTTTATCATTCCAAGGAACATGTAAAAAAGTGCTTTTGTTGACTTAGAGGTACACTGGACAGACACTGAAATGAGTGCATTAGCATCACACATTCACCTCTTCCTTTCACACCTGTTTTACAGGACAACTTTGCTGTACTGCCTCCTTGTGATGTTCTCAAACATGAGGAATTGGATTCCAGCTGCTTGCTTTTAGCTGTAACAGCAGAGCAGATTATAGCTACTTCTTAGACTGCTGGCATCCATTTTCAGAAGTCTAGATGTTTAATGTGACCTGCTGAATGCCTGTGACATCTACAGACACCTGAAAAAACACATCCTCAGAGAAAACTTATTTTGCAGCTGGACCAAGATACCATAGCAAAAGCACCTTGACCAAGGTTACTCTTGCAACTGCCAAACTGCAATTACTTGCAACTAAGATCCTTCAAAAAAAAGGTCTTAAAGTGCAATAGCAAAAGACATTAAGTATTGCTCAATATGTAGAATAAACTCTTCTACTTCCATGCAACTTAAACTTGAGTTTCAGAAGCTGAAGCATGGAAAAATAAAGCCTTCTGTTACTTCAGAATAAATTGGCTACAAATAGATTATCCATATTGTATATCCTTTTCATAAAAGGGTCCCTCACTATCTTTTCATAAGACTTAAACACACACAAGAACACAACACACAGGGGAGACTTATCAGAACGAAGTAACAGAAGTCTCATGACCCAAAATGAAGTCTCTTTTTGAAATTGCTTCAAATAGTGAACAGATGAATGAGCTACTTCGATGAAGTGCACAACAAAGTTTTCCCCTACAGTGCAAACATGAGGCTAGTTGGAGGTATGTACATTTACTTGCTTTCTTAAGTATCACCCAAAGAAACCACAGGCAGTGAAATCATCTCCCGCAGAAGAGTTCGCAGGAAGACTACAGGAAATGTTTGGTTGAAAGCAAGATCAAGAGAGGCTTCAAAACAATACAAAGGAGACCTGCATCATCTTTAACTCCTGCTATGGCAAAGAAACAAAAGTTTATCTACATCTGTTACTGTACAATACTATAGCACATGTATTTCTCCAATAATTTAAAAGGCTCCAAGCATCAGTTTATCATTTATGCAGAAAACATCACCAGATTTTTTCTTAACTGGATGAGGCACACCTATTTCCTTCCTAAAAGTATTTCTCCATCAACACCACTCACTTGATTTTTTGCTTTTTCACGGTTCTTTATTCAAACAAAACTCAAAGTTATCTGATCATTTTGTTACGGGCTCCAGAAGTAACAGATCTATGAATGATTCTCCCACTAACTTTTGAAGCACTAAAAGAAGATTGTAAGTTTTGGAACTTTTTCCTTTCCTGTACAGATTAAATTAAGCACATTCCAACTAGCTCACACTAGACCCACTCAAAACATAGTGAAAATGGTATTCTATACCTTAAGGTAAACTCCTTTCTTGGTTTTAGCAGGTAAATTGCCTCCATTGTTATTTTTTAATCTGTAATCAAAAGAACAAGATATTAATGTTGAAGAATTAAAAGACAAGTAACATTTGTAACACCTACTTGAAAAGAGAACAAAAAGGTTGTGTTCATAGCACACAGGTTTTGTCAACCTTTATTCCTCCTTCAAGAAATCGCAGAACGGCAAATTCATTATTTTTCACCACCCAACACCTTGTGGTTTTCCTGAGGTCATCAATAAATTATTTTTTATTATAATGGAGAGTAAATCTTAGACTATTATTGTGAAGCTCTGCTAACACTGTAATCCCAAACCAACTGTATAAATTACAAAATCACCCCCTAAAAAAAGTCACTATTTTGGTTGAAGATATAATACCCAGATAACATATATGCCAGATTGTTCCTGTGTCCTTCTCATTCACTGCAGCAAAACTTGCAGGAAAAAAAAGATCTCTTGTAAATGTAGATATAGAACCACAGAATGCATTGGGTTTTAAAAGACATTTAAAGGTCATCTAGTCCAACCTTCCTGTATTAAGCAGTGACATTAGAGCCCCATCAAGCCCGACTCGGAATGTCTCCAGGAATGGGGTCTACACCACCTTCCTGGTCAACTTGTTTCAGTCTTCCATCACCCTCATATCCACACTAACATTCAAATCTAAATCTACCCTTCTCCAGTTTAAAACCATTGTCCTTTGTCCTATTGCTGCAGGACAGTGATAAACTGTAAACAGCCCTTCCTCAGCTTTCTCATAGGCCTCCTTCAGGTACTGGAAGACTGCTTCTCAGAGCCTCCTCCTCTCCAGGATGAACAATCCCAGCTCTCTCAGCCTGTCTTTGAGGAGAGTGCTCCAGACCATCTGATCATTTTTCTGTGGAATTGCTCCATCAACTCCATGTCTTTGTGTGGAGGGCCTTAGAGCTGGGCACAATAATTCAGGTAAAGTCTCACCAGAGCAGTGTACAGTGGCAGAAACACCTCTCTCAACCCGTTGGGCACACTTTTTTTGATGCAGCCCACAATGCAATTTGCCTTCTGGGTTGCAAGTGCATGCTGTTGGTTCATGCCCAGCTTTTCATCCACTAGTACCTCCAAGTCCTTTTCTGCAGGGTTGTTCTCAATCTCATCATCTCCCAGCCTGTATTGATAATGAGAATTATTCTGACCCAGGTGCAGGACCTGATGACATGTCCTTGTTGAACCTTCTGGGGTTCACTTGGGCCCCAGCTTGTCCAGGTCCCTCTGGCATATCGACTGCACCACTCAGCTTGGTGTCATCTGCAAACTTGCTGAGGATGCACCTGACCCCACTGTCTAGACCACTGGTGAAGATATTACACAGCACTGGCCCCAGTGCAGACCCTGAAGAGAACACCACTTGTCACACGTCTCCATCCAGACATCAAGCCACTGACCACTACCCTCTGAGTGCAACCACCTAGGTAATTCCCTATGCACCGAACAGTTCACCCATCAAATCCCTCTCTCTCCAATTTGAAGATGACAGTGTTGTGGGGGACCATGTCAAAAGCCTTGGAGAAATCCAGACAGATGGCATCCATCGCCCTCTCCTTGTTCAGTGATGCAGTCTAGAAAGTTACTAGGTGTGTCAACCAGGACTTGCCCTTAAAGCCATGCTGATGTTTTAAATCACCTCTGTCTTCCATGTGACTCATCAGAACTTGTAGGAGAAATGTGTTCCATGATCTTCTCAGGTACAGAGGTGAGGCTGACAGGTTAGTAGTTCCCAAGGTCCCCCTTTCTACCTCTTTTAAAAATGCGTGGAATGTTTCTCTTCTTATGATCACCACGGACTTCACCTGACTGCCAGGGTTTTTCAAACATCATGGAGAGTGGCTTGGCAGTGACATCAGCCAATTCTCTCAGGACTCTATGCATCTCATCACATCCCATAGATTTGTGTATGTTCAGGTTCCTCAGGTGATCACAAATTTTGTCTTCACTTACAGTGGGAGGGACCTTGTCCCGATCCCAGTCTTGTGGTCCTTCAACTCAGGAGGTGCGAGGACAGGCTGCCAGTGGAAGACCAAGGACAGCTGTCTGCAGATTCACCAGACTGTGATCATCACTCCTTCCTACACCCTGTCAGCCTAAAGACTCAGATCACTCCCTGAAACTGTTCCAAACCAGACAGTCAATTTGTCCCATGTCATAACCTAATTGGTGCTCACTTTAATTGGAACAGATTAGTAAGTGATCCCTCGAGCATCTTAGCGGGCATGACACAAAGCAATAACGAGCAGCTAGAGAATGGCCTGGCTGAGACAACTTCTTCTATCTGCAACTGTACACAAAGATAAAACATCCATTAAGTTCACTGAGGCTATACAGGTAGATTCAAAATGTGCCTCTTCAGAGCGTTAAATCCAATCTATTAACCACGCCACTGCTGAAAAGCGGAGTCTCATCTCTCCTCCCTTTCCTACATCATCAACTACAATAACAAAGTCATGTAATAAGTTGATACTCTTACTGCACACTTACAGTTCTGACCCAAACAATGCTTTTGCATTGTCACACAACAGACCTTGCAAGCTGCCCTTCTAAAGCAGCACAGTTTTCAGACATGTATGAGATAATGCAGCACTAGCCTTAGAACAATCAGCACATTTTACTGTAATAGTGTTTTTACACAGTCATTTAAGTTGCATTGGGAGGGATACTGTGCTTCTGCTACAATTATTTGGTAAAACTCTTTAACAAACTTACTTCTCTCTAACTGGGTCACATACAACACTATGTGCTGGCCAATCTTTTTTCTGACATTCTGTAGAGCAGTAGTATATCTGCTTGCATTGGGAACATCTGAGGGATCCTAAAAAAAGAAGTCAGAGAGATCTGTATCAGAAGATACAACAGTTTGATTTTTTCACTACAATCCACTACACTGGTCCCACACATCCCAAATTCCTTCTATTAGATTTAACAAAGGTAAAAAGTCAAGGCATTTTGTATGAAGCTGTTTCTTCTGTTTAACAGCTTCATAACTCAAATTCTGTTCTGAATAGTTGCTCTACCTGCATGAGAGATAAAAAAACATACAATCATTTCAAGACATAACTGAGTAAACTTGATCTGGTTTTGTGGATAGATATACTATGTACCACAGACTATGGGACAACAGGCACCTACCAGAGAGGCCACAATGATGGCAAGTCCTCATTTGAGGGACAGATTTTAATTTTAAGGAGTTGAAGAAATTTTTATCACAGCCAATAGAAAAAACATTTTCAGGTGAGTATTGCAATTTCTTTGGTTTCTTCTGATGCAAATCAGAATGTGACATCTGTGGGAGAAAAATCTTTAAGTGATTCTTACCAGAAAGATGATGCCCACAAGGATACAAACACTGTAATATACTAAATATAACAACAAACTGTCAAAAGTCAAAGTTTCAGAATTAGCAATTATCTAGTGAGACTTTTCTGCTCTCCAGAACAGATTATTTGGGACAACTGTAAAATGTGGTAACTCACAGTGTTTCCCTTCTCAGCTCCAGCCAAATGCAAGTTCTCCCTATCAGTTAAGTGTTCCATGGAACTTCCTAGAATCATAAGTATTTGCAAAGAGGGTTTTAGACAATCTTACAAAGGGATTAACAATGCTAAACTGTGCCTGTATTATAAAGTATTTGCAGGAAGACAAGGTTCTTATCTACTCCTACTATTCTGCTAGCACATTTGAGGAAAAGGGAGATGCCAGGACCATGACAAACTCTGAAAGTCACTTCTTATATTGATGGTACATGTATTCAAACCTGCTATCAATGGTATTATTAAAGCAACATTCATGCTCTGTGTTTGTCACTCAGAATAAGCCTTAATGTCCCTCACCCATAAATTTGTTTCAGCAGAAATAACAGAAAAAAAAGGTCATTTCCAATACGTATATGGCAAAAATTCAGGACAGACAATTCCACAGTAGAAATTGTACAAGTTTCTTTCAGTATTGCTGAAACTGTGTCCCATGCTAAATTTATACTATGCTTAGCTTTGTCACATCCAGAAACAAAAGACTCTGAAGTAAGAGATTTTTACTTTTAATGAGTGTCTTACAAGCCTTGTGGTCTTTCCCATTATTCTTTATCAAACAACTCTTACAAGACAAGCATTTGGCTAACACTACAAACCAATACCCTATGTTTTCACAAGTTGATGACTCATTTACCTACAAAAAATTTGTTCCAGCTGTAGCCTGTTCTGCTTCAGCAGGCTTGCTAGCCCAAGCTCTCCACTGAGTCAGCAAAAAGCTTATATGGTCTTTTCTTCCTACCTGGAAACATGTTAATTATGTAAATCTTACCTAAACTAGAACTCTTGCCTAGTATGAAATAAAGCTGCCTGTGTTATAAAGATGGTAGCATATCAAGCTATTTCAGATCTCCCAGAATCATCTTCCTCCTTTCCCCATCTGGACTGAAGGATAACATGGATCATGAAGTAGAGACACTGATGAAAGCAAGAAACACTGCTGAAGGAACTCCAATTCCCACTGCACACATCCGTGCCAGATTTTTTAGTACTCCAATTATCCTGCTTCTTCAGTTACCTAAGACATTCCAGCCCACACAAGCTTGGACAATTAGAAGTTAACTGTATTTATAAGCCATACTAATAATGTTCATCAATAATTATGCACACAACTAATTACAGAAGAACAAAGCTACAATACCTTTATCAAGCCTTGGACAAGCTTTTTACTGCACTTGTACTGCAGCTGAAACCCTCCATACCGTTTCAGAACACCCTGTATTGTTTGTTCACCAATACCAATTTTTGTTAGGTATTTCAGAAACTCACCTGTGAAGTTTAAAGCTTTTCAACAGCAAGTTGGCACCTGTGACTCTGCTGCTTTAACCTCCAGCTACAACTTTATCATGTGTTGTTCTTATGAAGTGGCTCCACCATTATGTAAATGTTCACAGGACAGTCTGACAGTATGGCTCTAACACAAAAGGTGCCCTTAGAATAAAAGCATAGCTTTAAAGATTAATCCACTGAGGCACACAAAAGTATTTTGTCACCTTTGAAAGCTATATTTAAGCATCCATTTTTAAAGGGTAATGCTCTACTGTCCGTTTAAAACAAAAAGTAAAGCATTTCCTGCGTTGAAAGTCTCAACACTTCAGCCTCTCAGGAGAACGTACTGATGTGCAGGAATAGTTGTCACCATGAACACATTCAGTTTGTTGGATTCGAATCAGCTGTGCCTCTCCTGAGAAGTTCTCACCCCAGTTTAGACAAACTGCCCCTCTACAGAAGCAGAGCCTGCACCCATCAGCTATTGAGGGCTGAGAAGACAGCCAGGGGCAAAGGCCCAAAGTCCTGGGGCAACAATCGGCTTCTGAGAGGGCAAAGCCAACGCCTAAGGGGAAACTACTGGGCACCAGGCTCTGACAAAGTAAGCTTTAGGTACCTGCTTCCCAAATGGTAACGTGCAACACCATTATTTCAAACGTAAAAATACTCCAGTTACATTGCATCAATCAATTAAAATGAATTCGTAAATAAAGCGGAGCCCTCTTTGTACTGCAATCAACTCGACCAGAAACGAGTTTGAGAACTAGCTACCACTACATACTCTAATTTTAAACAACAGCTACCCATCCTCACTCCAACGCCTGCAGCCCAGGCTCGGCCGGCGTAGGCCAAACCGCCAGACCCACGCTGCCGCCCCTAAGTCCCTCTCCTCCCTCGGAGCACAACTCTGCGACCCGGGCTGCAGCACACGGAAAACAGGACCAACACCTCACATAAGAGCCGAGAGGAGAGCAGCCGAAGATAACTCAACAGCCTTCGGCGGGCAGAGGCAGCGCAGCTCCGCCACGCCCGGTCGCGGCCCGTTCCGCTCCGCTCCAAGCGGCGGCTCGTTGGTGGGCGGGCCGAGGGCACGTGCTGCCCGCCGAGTTGGAGCCGGCGCGGTCCGGGTCAGCTTACCCTGACAGTGAGCGGCATCACCTGCAGCAGAGCAAAGCTCGTGTGACTGAGTGACAAGGGCTGAGGTGATCGCCAGCTGCGGGTGGTTGCCCTCTGAGCAGGTGAGTGAGCAACGTGACTGACACTCCCTAAGCAGTGCCGCTCTGGTCATGCTGCCTGGCACTGTGGTGCCACAAAAATGGTCAGAGAGCTGGAACACCTCTCCCGCGAGGAAAGGCGGAGAGAGTAAGGTGGTTCAGCCTGGAGAAGGCTTTGAGATGACCTCTTAAAAATGACAGTGACGGGACTGTTCAGTTTGGAGAGGAGAAGGCTTCGAGGTGACCTTATTGTGGCCTTTCAGTATCTTAAGGGGGCCTACAAGAAAGCTGGGGAGAGACTTTTTAGGATGTCAGGTAGTGATAGGACTAGGGGGAGTGGAACAAAGGTAGAAATGGGTAGATTCAGACTGGATGTTAGGAAGAAGTTCTTGAGCATGAGGGTGGTGAGACCCTGGAATAGGTTGCCCAGGGAGGTGGTGGAAGATTCATCCCTGGAGGTGTTTAAGGCCAGGCTGGATGAGGCTGTAGACAGCCTGATCTAGTGTGAGGTGTCCCTGCCCATGGCAGGGGAGTTGGAGCTAGATGATCCTTATGGTCTCTTCCAACCCTGACTGATTCTATGATTCTATGACAAGGGAGCATTTTTAAAGGATGTCAAGGACTAAATATGGGAAACATCTGCTAACTCCTTAAATTTGCTCAAAAGCAGCCTGTTGTAGTATCATTAACACTGTAAATGTTAATTGTAATAACATTTAATATAAAACCTAGAAGTGTGTAGATTTCAGATTGAATGTTAGGAAGAAGTTCCTCACCATGAGAGTAGTGAGACACTGGAACAGGTGGACCTGGTGGAAGCTTCATCCCTGGAGGTGTTTAAGGCCAGACTGGATGTGGCTGTGAGCAACCTGATCTAGTGTGAGGTGTCCCTGCCCATGGCAGAGGGGTTGGAGCTAGATGATCCTTGTGGTCCCTTCCAGCCCTGCAATTCTATGATTCTATAATAATGTAATATTATAATATTACCATGGTTTAAAAAAAAACCCAAACCAAAACACCCTTGGGTAGGAGAAGCCCCGTAGTTAAAAAAGAGGGATACTGCAGCTTTAAATTGAAGATTAAAGTGTGTAGGAACCTATAGAAATTGTTATGAATAGGTACTAACTAGTTTGCAACATAGGAGATCAGAGCATCAGCTTAGATAAGGTGGTCTGGGTGTGCTGGCTTTGTAGATGAACCCCTAGCACCCATCTTTGTGCAGAAATAGAACATTTTACTTGTGGAATTGTATGATTCCATGTATGCATGTTGTATTTGCTCCTCGCACATTGGTTGAAGGATCCTGATTTGCTATAACTGAGCTTATTGTGAACTTTCAGTACTTAAAAGTGGCCTATAAGAACAATGGCATTGATTTTTAGCAGGGCTTGCTGTAGGGTAATGGGTTTAAACTAAAGGCAGATTTAGACTAGATAGAAGGAGGAAATTTTATACAGTGAAAGTGGTGAAATACTGGAGCAGGTTGCTCAGAGAGGTGGTAGAAGCCCCATCCCTGTAAACATTCATGGTCAGACTGGATGGGGCTCTGAGCAATCTGATCAAGTTAAAGATCTCCCTGCTTAATGATGAGGTTTGGACTAGATGACATTTAAATGTCCCTTCCAAGCCAAAGCATCCTGTAATTCTATGATTCTATGCTTGAAGGCTAAGCCTGTGATTCTCATTTGCAGTTAGCAAGGTTGTCAGAACTCTCGTTAAAAACATCTTAGTCATAAAGTGTATTACACTCAGTCTGTTGGAAGAGACTTATTTCATTGCTCAAAGCCACCACTGTTTTTCTCACTCTAAAGCAGAATTTAGTGAGGCTTAGTGAAACACCCATGACTGCACCAGTAACCTCATGCATTCTCAGGAAACCCATGTGCTGTGCTGTTCTTGGTGACACAAAAAGATGAAAGAATTTCAAAACACAAGCTACAGAGAGCAATATGTAGCACTTTCCTTAGCTCTTAATTCCAGAAAAACCTACAGGTTATACTCATAACTCTGATTGTGTCTAAGCAGCCTTGGACTTCTCCTGACTTGGCCTCTCAGTGCTTCACAGCAGCAGGCATCCCTATACCTCTGGCCAAATGTCGATAGTTCAGCATCAGGAAAGGTGCTTTCTGTAATTTCTCCAATAAAATGAAGCCTCTCTCAGGACATTAGTTAGAAAATCTTGTTTCATGAATGATGACATTTGATACAACAGATTGATGCATTTGTATTTTTAAAGTAGCCTCAAAAATAGATGTCTTCATCTCCCACTTGCAACCTATTCTCTCTTACTTGTCTTTTCTCTTCTTTTTCCTACACAAGGTATTTTCCTTTTTTTCTTCTTTTACTTTCCATGCTCATGTCTTTATCTACAATGGAAAACATAATTCAACCTCAACACTGCTGAAGTTATGGTAGTACTTAGACATGCTCTCAGGTGCTCCCTGTGCTGTGCAATTAAACTTTCACCAAAAATAAATGAATCTTGTCTAGTGCCTACACTGCTGTACTTATTAAAGTGTGTAACATCAGTGATGGATTTTATTCTTACAAATTCTGTAAGGCAGGGAATAATTAACTCAGCTCACAGGGAAGAAACTGAAGTACAACTATTTTGCCTTAATGTCATTTGGAATCTGGCTGTGACAGTATTTCAGTCTAAATCCTCAGTGTTTAAGTCTAGAATCCTATCTACCAAACTGATTTTCTTTGTGAAGCATTCTCAGCAGTAAAGGGAACCACACATCAAAGATTTGCTGAGTTCTTTCTAGTTGGTTTGCATACTGTCTCCCAAAGTCAAAAGAAGGCCTCTTGCTGGCTCCAGTGGACCTCCAGCTCTCAGCTGCAGTCTGACTAGAAGCTGATCGTATCCTGCTCTGACAGCAGGAGAGGAAATTAGGCAGGATTAGGTGGTATTTCAGGAAATCCATCTGCTAAATTGCCCAGCATCTCCTATCAGAGTAGGCACAGTTGCACACAGGAGGTTACAGGGAGATGGGGCAATTATGATCATACATCCTCCATTACCTCACTGCACTTTGTTCTTCAGGGTTAGCCCAATAAAATCCTTGTGTCTAAGAAGTACTAATACCTGTGAGACATCGAGAAATATTTGCCTGACATTCAAGACATTGAAACCTCTCTCTCTCTCTCAGAAAAAAAAAAAAAAAAAAAAAAAGGCATAAGTTTATACTACCTTTGTGACTTAAATTATCCATATTTGTAGTATATTTAACTGGCATGCCATTTTGGTCCCCAAGGCCTGTTGAATGAAAACACTCCTGCCAGTCTGAACAGTCTTTTGAAATGACACTAATTAACACTATAGACTGTCTTGAAAGCATATGGACAGGAGGCAATGAGAGGGAAAATCCACTGGAGACAGAACTTTATCAGCATATGAACTGGCACAAAGTTTTCTTGCAGCTAGAAGCTGCAAATAATGTTTGAGCCAGAGCAAATGTTTTCATTGGTTTTGATTTTTCAACGTCAGTCATTCGGGACTTCCTGTGCCTCAGGGTACTCCAAGAAGAAAGGGCAGGAAATGACAGCTGTAAAATTTATTCTGAAAAGAAAAAAAAAAAACCAACACAGGTCTGGCTGCAGCAGAAAAAGATAAGCGTGAAGGAGTGTCAGAGGTAACCAGGGAGCTGCTCGGGAGCAACATCACAGGAGTTGCAGGAGGTTGATGTGGCTTGCCATCAGTATTTAGCAAGAAGTTTGAGCTTGCCTATGTGTAGGTTCTGTAACAACTATAGCAGTGTGTCATTAGCTCTAATTTGTAGGATCTAAGTGCCTAGGAACTAGCTGGGACACCACTGTGTTATATGCTGAACAAAGGACGATGTTAAACAATATAGGGTGAAAATTGTTTTCTTTCCAGGTATAATTTACTCAGAGAATTTGTATAATCCCAGTGACACAGGTTTTACCATGGACAGATCAGACACAACAGTGATGGCAAGACCTTGGCATAGCTTCAGCAGAGATGCTGTCCCTACCTGACACAGGGAGGGAAGACAGCACCTCTGGGCCTTTCTGGATGGTGCTCTCTGAAGACCCCTGGCAAGCTGTGCTTGCTTATAATAAGATAGCTAAACAATGAAAGTTGTTCCTAATAAAAACAATCATAACTCTTCATATGATCTTTCCAAGATGCAGGAATCAAATCAGCCCACAGTAATTACATTCTAACAGACCAGCCTTCTGATTAATGAAAAGAATGGGAGTTCAGGCAACCTGGACTCTGCTCCCAGCTCCTCCTCAGCAATGCTAACCATGGCCCTCCTGCACCAGTGGTCCCATAGGAGTGTGGGGTGTCAGCACATCTGCTGTTTCAGACACCTTCTTGTTCTCCGTGAAGTGAAATTACTAAGACTTTTTCAGTTGAAGGAGAAAGGATAGAATTGTAAGTCTCTTCAGTGGGCAAAGCTATGAAACTGCTGCATGTAATTAATCAATGTCACCTGGAAACTGAGCAATTACATGAACACTTACTTCTCTTTTTCTTAGATAACAAAACATGAGCCTAAAGCTGGGACTATGACATTTTGAAAATCTGGGCCAAATTCTGCTTCTGCAATGCAGAATTTGTGTCTGCAGCAGAAGGGAAGTCTGTTGTGTATGACTGTCTTTCAGATTATAACTTCTCTTGCTCAGGGTTGTCTTCCTCAATATTTTTACATGCCAAATGACAGCTGTGCCTGGCTAACTAAGAGTTACAGTAATTCATATTTAATATGAATGCATTCTGGGTCAAGAGCTTTCTCTATGTCCTGTCATTATCATTCCCTAAGTATCTGTGGCTGCTTCCAGGGAAGAAGATACTGTTTTGATGAAAATTTGGCCTAAGCACAGGTATTATAAGAGTCAGAACTATCTAAGCATCATTGCTGAGACTGGAAATGTGGGGAGCTCAGCTGAGTACAAAACAATCCTTTTTCCTCTACCTTTAAGGAAGAACTTTGCTAACTAAGCTCAATTTCCTTAACCTGATTTCAGTACTGTTGAAAAAAAACGTTCACAATAAAGGTGAAAATCAGCTCAAGTTCTGCCTGGTCTAGTGTGACACTAAGCCACATGCTATTAATGTCAGTGAGACTGCAGACAAAGCATACATCTTAGAAGGACTGGGGCCAGAGTACAGTAGTGTCTCTGCATTGCTATTAAATAACTAGAAGACCACATAAGACATATTTGGGCACTGTGTTACAAAGCAGAAAGGCTGGGTGGACTTTGCTGCAGGATTAGGAGTGGGAAAGAAGCATTTTAGAAAGCAAAGCTTAGTTGAGGGCTGCATGGTGATTAGCAGTATTGCATGGCACTGTTTTCTGAAAATTAACAATTCTTTGCTCATCTTTATTCCACACCTGAGTTTTAATGTATTTTTAGCAATATAGAATGCACAGCATGTTAAGAGCAAAGGAAGGGCAAAGTTTTTGCCTTCAAAATATATTTGCAGGTTAAAGCCGAGGCCACGAATTCTCACCACAACCTACTTTCATTTATGCTGTCACCTAAATAATGTTTTAAAAGACATATGTCTTCATCTGATGCCTTCCTATCTTTAGACGTGATGGTTAGGATATCCGAGGAAGTATTTCTCAAGGTAAAGAACATGCAAACGTTTATAGTTAGGATAACGCTGAATGATTTGCAGATTGATTTTTCTCTGAGATCCTAGTGTCATTTTTAAGGATCTGTGAAAAGGGACCATTTTCTAGGACCCCTGAATCTGCATTTATGGCTCTGAAATTCCAAATACCTGGAAGGAATAAGGAGAAAATTAACTCTGAAATGATGCTCACAGTTAACATTTGTAAATCAAGTTACACAGCACATTCTGTTTCCAAAGACATCCAAAGGCATGAATTGAAGGAATCATTGCTGGGCTTTATAGATGTAAATGATGTAGGTATGTGTATGGTTTTGAAAGCATATAAAAATAAGTTAGCCTAAATAAAGGTGCAACCTGATCTAACATCAAAGCTGTTGTGAGTATGAGATTGGGCTAGGTATGCTCTGTAGGTGCCTTCCAACCCAAATAATTTGCTGATAACTTGCATATTCACTCGCTTTTATTTTGTTATGTACAAGAAGTTCCTGCAAGAAAGGTGCTAGTGGTTGCTTTAGCTGACCTGCTGTAGTAAATCCAACTGTTTTCACTTAACAGCTTGTCTGCTAACATAGTTTTCCCTTTTTTTTTTAATTAAATAAAGTTAAGTGGCATCTAGGTGGTGGTCTGGGTTCCAAAACGCTTCACGTTCCACAGCAAGGTTGCTGTGCTCCTAGCACTGAAACCTACTCCAGATTTTTGCTGCTCAGCCTTTTTTTTTTTTTTTTTTTTTTTTTTTTTTTTTTTTTAAATACCATCAAATAAGGAATGAAGTACTGGCAGGTGTTAACCTGGAGCTGGGCTCTTAACATCGCTGGATTTACTCTTACACAGCATTTGGGTGCAGAGGGTTTTGACATTGTGTGAAGGAGTCAGTTCTGGAAAATGAGATGCTGCTTACTCCGGGAAGAAGGGACAGTTGGGCATTTGTGCACTGGTCTTGCAAAAAGAGGAGCTGGTTTTGTCAATATGAAATGCCTGACATCAGATCCCATGCCTAGAAAGTTTTCATGTTTAAATAAAGACAGGAAAAAACCCCACCACCACAGCTCCCTCGGTTGCAGTATTATTTATACATACTCTCTAAATTATCTGCGGTGTGAAATTTCGCAGCTTCAATTCCTGGAGCTTTTAGCGCCTTCAACTCACGTCTCGTTTCGTTCCCTTAAGTCTGTCATTAGCGTGCTTTAAGCAGCGGCTGTGGGAGCGCAGCGGGAGCACGGGAGAGAGGCGGCGGCGGGACGGGTCACGCCGTCGCTGTGAGGCGCTCCCGGCTGGCCCGAACGGCTCCGGGATAGAGACCGCCAGTGACAGAGATGTCCAGGCCTCGCTGCACCATCGCTTACTGTCCTTGGCCGCCCTCACTTCGAACATGTGGAATTTTCTGTAACGCCAACCCGCAGTAGCCCGTTGGACGGAACTACAGCCCAAGGGCAGACCCCGTCCCACCGCACCAGTACCCGCGCCCGGCTCTCACCGGCGCCACCCACTGCGGGCTGGCCGCGCCTCTTCCCGGCCCCTGCGCCGGAGCACCGCCCGCGCCGCCATTTTTGTTGATGTGTCAGCTCGCCGGGACGGTGGCTGCTGGCGGAGGACACCGCCGCCATGGGGCAGCTGCCGCCTTCTCTGCCAGCTTCGTAGTGAGCGGGTGAGGAGCCGTGCCGGCGGGCGGGCAGCCGGGTGGGTGCCCGTTGCCGGCGCCCTTCAGCCCCACGTAGCTCCTCAGTCGCTGCTGGGCTCCCGGAGGGGGCGGTGCGAAGGGGATCTGCGGCCAAGGGTGCCGGGGTGAGGAGGGACGTGACGGCTTGGCGCCCCCCGGAGGGCTTGGGGAGGGGGGCGGTGCCGGTGAGCCGCTTCGGCTACCTGTCGCGGCGTGCCACAGTCAGCTGGCGTTAAACCTCGGGGGGAATGTGGTCGCGCCGGGCTCGCAGGGGCCGCGGGGGCGGAGGGAGTAATTTCCTGGGTGTCTCGACGCCATGGTGGCTGTTGCGAAGGGCTCGTGTGTGCAGGTGGGGGCACTTGGCTGGCAGCGGTCGCGCCGGGTCCGTGGGTGAGGCTCGGGGTATGCCGGGAGGAGAGGTGACACGAGGTCCCGGGGGATGAGATGAAGTCCTGCTTTAGCAGCGCCTTCTGAGTCAGGACCTCCCGAGCCGGCAGCTCTCGCTCCTGTGCCGGCTGTGATCTCTTTGTTTCTTGACAGCTTTCTTCCCCTCGTAATTAACTAGGTTGTCCTGGTTGCATGTTGATTTCGCTGTATGGCTAACTAATTAGATAACAAAACCCGGACACCGTTAGAACAGCGTGAAGGTTATTTTTTTTAAGAGCCAGCTGCAGTGTTGCGGTAAGAGTACGTGTCCTTTTTTTTTTTTTTGCAGATGGTATTTGCAAAAGCTGCTTGCGTTTCTAGGCTTGAAAACAGAAAGCTTTACTGCAACTTCAGCGAGATGATTATGATTTAGGCTTGCGGATCTGGGCTCTTGTCCTGGAAAACAGTCTGCACGGGTGAGTCTGGTACATCTACTTCCAGTGAAACAGTGCAGACCAGGAAAAGATCTCTCCCAGAACTGAAATCTGCATGTAAGATTAGAAAAGCAGTGGTTTGGCTTTATCATGGTTTCCCTAAGTCTTGTAAAACTATTTTATAGACTTCAAAATCTTTTGAGCAGAACACAGTAAAATGCTACTTGTGATCACTGCCCCTTGTATGCTCTGTGGTATAAGGAAATTGTTGAAAAAGCATGAGCAGCAGCTGCATTATAAACCCCACAAGGAAACATAATCACCGATTACTGGCAGCAGTGAATGCTTTTGTTGCTATTGATTCTAGGAGATGGTTAAGCTCTAGGAGTATATGAAACTGAAAGTCTGAAGATAATTCATGAGACTGTCAGTTTGAAATGTCATCCATTTTATGGAGAAGAAAAAAAAAGTAGATTTGTTCTGTATTGCCTCTGACTCCTTGTTTTCCATTTAGTCATCCTTTCATACCTTGGCTTTAAAAAAGCATTTTCTGTTGTTTTGCTTATACTTAATCTGGGGTTATTGACTTGTGTTTGCTAGTTTTATGAGGGTCAGTATTTCAAAGTGTTCAGAAAAGGACTGAAGAATCAAGTACAGAACATGGTTTCTTTGATCTTAATTATCAGGGATGTTAGCTATCACTACCCAAAGCTCATACAGAATTTGCTGAAGCTGGCTTTTAAAGAGATATGGGAAAAATAAACACTTTTCTGGATGGAGTGGTGTTATTAGACAGGACCAATATGTTAAATCAGTATTCTGCAATTTCTGTTAACGTTACCAGTAGTTGGCAATATCCTGTAATTAGTTCTGGATAGGCTTGTTCTGGACTTACTTTCCTGTTGCCAAACACGACATTGGGAAGCTTTAACAGGTAATTTTCAAGTTGCAAACCAAGACCCTGCTGCCTCAAACTGAGCAGAGATGGGAAATGCTTCTTCAGAAACACATTGATATCAGAAGAGTGGAGAAAAGCAGAGATGAAGGCATGATGCTGACATCATGAAAGGTTACAATAGTGTTGTTGCTGGTATTGTGTTGGTTGCCAAGTGGTGTAGGTGAGACTGGTTTTCTTTACTTAGCACTGTAAGATTTCTGTGTGTTTTGTGTGCCAACTTTTAACATCCTAGCCTCATTTGAAGTTCACAGTTTAAGGACACTGCTGCTAGTATATTGTTTTCCCCCGAGACAAGAGCTTTCAAACTAGGAACCAGTATAGTAACAAATAGCACTCAAGGTGTGCCCTGTGACTTACAATGGGAACAAATCCAGTCCTACTCATTAAACCTTAACCGCTTAACTTTATTTTGGAGTTTTGCTGTTACTTGGCTCTGTACACAGAGTTAGTGTTACCATAATATTAACCACTCTCATGGGAAAACCTAGTGTTGCCTTTGAAGGAGTTCATACAGTGTCACTCAGCTACCTACCTTGTGACATAGGCAAAGCAAAGATAAAGTTTGAATAAACCTTGTTTCCTAAGCGCTTGACTCACGTTAAAAGAATTGATAATAATGCTGAGCTTTGCACCTTGACACCATGAGCAATCTGTGTTTATGTAAAAGATTAAAAAAGAGAAAAGTAATTGGGATAATGATTAAGCTTTTAAAAGTAGGGGAATCCTGAGAGTACCTCCTGTGTATGCACACCATTCCAATCCCCTCCCTTCAATCACATGTGTGAGCTGAATCAGGGAGCTGTGTCAAGGTAGGTCTGGACCGGAGGACTCAGTGTCCTAGTACACTGCTAGCTTTACCCCCTGTGCCAGTGTGTCATGCTTGTCCTGTCTCTATTCCAGTCCCCTCCCTTTCTATGTAGAAGGAACCACAGGATCAGGATCGCAGGATGTTGGAAGTGATCTCTGGAGATTGAGTCCAACAACCCTGTCGGAGCAGGACCATATCATCTAGCATAGGTCTCACAGGAACATATCCAGAGGGGTCTTGAAAGTCTCCAGAGAAGACTCCACTACCTCTCTGGGGAGCCTGTTCCAGTGCTTTATGACCCTTATGGTAAAGAAGTTCTTCCTCAAGTTGAGGTGGAATTTCCTGTGCTGTAGTCTTCATCCATTGCCCCTTGTCCTGTCACAGGGCACAAGTGAGAAGAGGCTGTCCCTTCCTTCCTGACACCATTTCCTTTTTGCCAATATTAGGTGATATCCCAAAAATCTTTTGGCTAAATCAGAGCAGTATCTTGTACTCAGTCTTTGGCAAAGGTAAATAATGGGAGAGCTACTGTAGGTGGGACTCGGGCATGTTCCTGTGTGATCTGTGATACGTGTGATATATGCTCTGGCTGGGAGGTTGCACTAGATGATCTTTCAAGGTTCCTTCCAGCCCCTGACATTCTGTGATTCTGTGTTTCTTTTCCATTGTATTTGATCTGTAAATACCAGGAGGCCAACATCACCACGCTCTTTCTGTTTTGTATGGAATACAGACAGTGACAATCAACTTCATCTCTTCTTATGATCTTCATTTTTGGACATTTTCCTGGTTGTTGTGATGCTTTTTAGTCCACTTCACCTCCTTTTGTAGTGTTTTATCAGTTCTAAAATTGTGTGGTTTGCAACTCTGACTACCTTCAAGTGTGAGATGTAACTAAACGCATTTCAAATAGTCTTTCTGGCTTTGTGTTTATACATCTTATGCTAGATTACATAAAAAAACTGAGGGTTTTGTGGACTTTCTATCCCAGTCCCTTTTGATTATGCTGAAACCTTTGATTTGTCCATCCACACAGCTGATACACAGTACAGCTGCTTTTCATCATTTGTCAGCTGCTGTATCTTGTCATCTAGAACAGAACTCCTTTAGCTGAATCCTCATTTCTCATTAAACCTCAGCTGAAAAGAGAATTTATCTCTAGGATTTGAGTTTCCCTCTTTTGCAGTGTTATCTAGTGATGTAATGCTTAGTCTGGGAAAGCCATTTGTGATGGAATTTGTATGAGAGACATAAAATATAGGTAAGTTTGGTGTTAGCTGGAAAGGAGAGGGAATTTTGTTTTGTGTGATGAGCAGCAGACAATAGTTGAGGATATTTTGGTTTAGGAAAAAAGAAAAAAAAACCAGAAAAAAGAAGAGTTCTTGTGCAATGACAGATTGACACTGACTTGGAGAAGCATTTTAGTTTGCTCAAATAATCATTTTTGTCTGGTATAGATGTGGAAAGTTCTGAAAGAGATGCACCTTGGATTTTGCAATTAACAGAAGAAATGAAAAGTGTTGTCATTACCCCCCCAATTATTTCTTTAGCAGTCTTGTTGGAGTGTTATAGTATATACAGTAGCATGTGAGCTGTCCTACAGCTTCATCTGTTACCTGGGTGTAATAGCTTGAGAATGAAACCTTAATTGAAATGAAGTGGTAGTTCCTGTGGTATTTATTTATTTATTTTGCTGTTGTCTGTTGTTATTGGTTACTTTAATATCCCTGTCTTGGGATAATGCCTTTAAAGCTAGTAGAAAGTACTTATTAGTCTACTGTAATTAATCTAAGGTTATGTTTCTAAGAGATTCTTTTGTAGGAAGATATTTAATGGAGAGGAGTAGTCAGGCCTTTTTGGAACAAACTGTTCAGACAGATAAATTATGGTCTTCCCAATAAATGCTGTTGCATTTCTGAAGCCTTGCTTTGGTTGCTGTTTGTTTTGTAAGTGTGGAGCAGGCCAAGAAAACTTGACAATCATTATAATTCCCTTCAGTATTCCTCAGCCAATAAATTCTAATTAACTCTTTGTAATAAAGTCCATCTCCAGTTTTACAATGGATTATATTGCATCTCAGTTTAACACTTCATTTTGCAGTTGTAAGAGGGAAGTGGGTGTGTAGCTGAAGTGTTCAGATGGTGCTGCTGTGCAATTTTTGCTTGTATTGAGGTCTTCAGATGAACGTCAGAGCGGCACCAAGAAAAAATCTTTGACTGTTGAAACTTTAGTTATGTGTCACTTCATTTCATAGATGCATGACTTGAAATGCAAAAATCTCTTTACCACTGCATCTACTGCAGTGATAGAGGAAGGAGCCAATGCACTGAAGTAAAAGTGATGTTACCTGAGCAACCTGATCTAGTTAAAGATGTAGCTGCTCTCTGCAGGGGGAGTGAACTAGATGGCCTTTAAAGGTCCCTTCCAACCCAAAGCATTCTGTGATTCTATTTTTTTTTTTTTCCATGAGCTTCAGTTGCTGCTTACATGAAGAGAGAGGCTTCTGAGTTTGGATTCTGCTTGAGTGTAATGAACCACTTGTAAACATTAATCTATTTAATATTACCTGTGTTTAACATGAGTAACTAGGAGGCAGAGTTGTATTGAGGGTTGACTCCATATTGATTATGTATTCGCATGTATTACTCCTTTTTAAAGGAACAGTCACTGCTGAGTCACAGTTTCCAAGGAATGAGTATGAACCTATTATCTCAGGATACATTTTGGCCATTGCTGATCTGCCTTTATAGGAATTTTTTACAATCATGTCATAAAAAAACCCCTATTTTAGAACATAGCACTTAATATTACTGACTTAAGTTCAGTTCCCAAAGTAAATGTTCGACTCCATCCTAGTAAAAAGAGCTGAAGTTTAAACTCGCCTCTCAAGTTGTGTGTTTGCTAAAGATGGGGAGCTTCTAGTGTTGGGTACTTTTCAGGTCAAGACTTGAAAGAGTATAAAGACACATAATGGAAGTTTCATGAGTAGCTGAGTCCAGGAAAGCAGTGTATGTTGGTAGGTGTGTCTGAGTGTGTTTTATTTGTAGTCGGAGGGCTTGAAGTAGTGGGAAAGTGTATTACAATGTGACTTGAAGTGTGTTAATCTTCAGAATGGCTGTAAAATGTGTATCTTTTCCTCTTGCCAATTCACATGACTGCATTTGAAGCTTTTTTTCTGAATCACTCAATAGTAAATTAAATATCTTCCTTGGCAGCTATAATTCTGCCTTTTATGTTAAAAAAACCTCTGTCTTCTAGACCTCACAATTCTAGACGTAGCTGTCTGTTCTTTTATTTGGTTGGTTGTTTTATTATTTTTGGTTGGTTGTTTTTCAGTAGTCTCTTTGTGTGTTGGTTTTCTTAACTATTATTACTAGATCAGCATTGAAAGATCCCACAACTAAGCTGATCACATTTCAATCTTGAGATGTAATGCATATCAGTGAACAGACCTCTTAAAGTTTAGAGATCTGTTAGAAAGCTAGAGTACTGAAAATAGAAGAAATGCTTTCTGACGTGTCCAGACCATCTGCAGTTTCAGGTGCAGATGGTCTGGAATAGAATCATAGAATCATAGAATGGTAAGGTTGGAAGGGACCTCAAGGATCATCTAGTTCCAACCCCCTGCCATAGGCAGGGACACCTCCCACTAGTACAGGTTACTCAAGGCCTCATCCAATCTGGCCTTGAACACATCCAGGGAGGGAGCATCCACAACCTCCCTGGGCAACCTGTTCCAGTGCCTCACCACCCTTACTGTAAAGAACTTCCTCCTAACATCTAGTCTAAATCTCCCCTCTGCCAGTTTAAGCCCATTGCCCCTTGTCCTGTCATTGCAGGACCTTGTAAATAATCCTTCCCCAGCCTTCCTGTAGGCCCCCTTCAGATACTGGAAGGCTACTATCAGGTCCCCTCGAAGCCTTCTCTTCTCCAGGCTGGAGAGCCCCAA
>VWZE01023940.1:156322-182941 GCA_013396675.1 Eubucco bourcierii | reverse complement strand
AGCCATGCTGGTTCCCACCAATCACCTCTGCTTTGTTTTCCATTTGCCTTAGCAGGACTTTCAGCAGGATCTGCTCCATGATCTTGCCAGGCACAGAGGTGAGGCTGACTGGTCTGTAGTTTCCAGGGTCATTCTTTTTACCCTTCTTGAAGATGGGTGTTATGTTTGCCCTTCTCCAGTCAGCAGGAACTTCACCAGTCTGCCATGACTTTTCAAATATGATGCACAGTGGTTTGGCAACTTCATCTGCCAGTTCCCTCAGGACCCGTGGGTGGATCTCATCAGGCCCCATGGACTTGTGCACATTCAGGTTTCTTAGGAGCTCATAAACATCATCTTCTACTATAGTAGGCAGATTTGCCTGCTCCCAGTCCTCACTTTTACCCTCTGCAACTTGGACATTGTGGTTGGAGCCCTTGCTGTTAAAGACTGAGGCAAAGAAGTCATTGAGGAAAGAGGCTAGCTTTGTAAATTTACATGATTCTTCTATTTTAAAATTAGTTTGTTCCATATTCTATAAAACCTGACTTTCATATTCTATAAAACCTGACTGGATGCTTTTTGCATATCCAGAGGTGAATAAACGCATGTGGTCTTAGCTGATGCCAGAGCTGTTTTTTCACTATTTTGTGGATTCCACATAAACTTCTTTGGAGAATAGATTATTCCCTCTTCATTGGTGGCTCTGCTGCAGGATTGCTTTTAGGAGCACAGATTTGAGTGAAAATTACCTACCCAAAGATGATGCAAAATCCTTCTTTGTTGAGGGGAACTGCCACACTTAAACTGCTGCTGACCATTATGTGCTGTAATGCACAATTGAATGTGTCTGGTGTCAAATAAACTGCATTTACTGTACTAACTTCTTGTTGCTATTCCCTTTCCATAAGGTTTTGTGCTTCAGTCACTTATCTCAGTGCTCTTTGCTTTTTTTCCCCAAATCTGCCCTGATTTGAACAAGTTTTTGTGTATGCACACACCCGAGAACCATTTGTCCCTCCTTCCCCTTTTGTTTGCCCCTTTCTCTACAGTAGGTTTTGTAACTTAATCATATTTTTTTGTCTTCTAAGAGTGACTTCGATTTTTTTTTTTTTTTTTTTTGGGACCTTGACTATCAATCTGTTTGCTTAACAGACCCATCCTGGGCCCACACTTCTGTCATTTTTCAATCTGGTTATTGTAAAAGAACCCCATTGTGAGAGTTACTAGGTGACGGGGCACACACTTTCCTTTTTTTCCCATGCTGTTAGTGAGTTGTTCTAGAAAGCCACACCTCAGAAAACACTTCCTATAGTTATTTAATGTTTCTTTAGAAACTGGCTGAAACAAAACCACTTGCTCCTTCTTGACTGTTGTGTTGAATGGATCAGGCTCTGTATTTTATGGAATTAGATGCTAGCATTAATAGTGCATCTGCTTAGGAAAGTTCTTTGTAGTCAGGGGTTTAAAAGAGTCGTGTTTGTGCTCCATAAGAAGATTGAAAGGACAGGCAGTTTGTAGTGGCATAATATTGAATTAAAATGTACCACGTTCTCAGCGCATGCCTGTAAAAACAGACTAGCAGACTACAGCTGGGAAAGGTTGTGTTCTTAATTAGGTCTGTGCAGACAGTAGGAAGCGGACAGGGAATTGCTTTCATCATGAATTACCTTCTAGTGGCTGGGAGTTAGCAGTACTGGAATGGAGGGGGAAGATTTCCAAGTGGCTCGAGTAAATAACCTGATGGACAGCCAAGGGATGAGTGTGTCAAGAGCACTCTTAAGAAGTAGATGTGTATGTAATTTTCACTAGAGGAAAGGAGAGGATTGACTGATTGAGAAGCTGCTTTTCTCCGTGTTCAGTGAATGAACTCTGAAGTGAAGATTTAACTGTTAAGGCATGTGTGGAAAGGAACAACTTTGAATCTCTATTTTTCTTTTTTTTTTTTTAGCTTTCTCTCTCTCCTTTGACTTAGTTGGTAATAGGCAAACAGGGGAGGGAAAAGAATAAGAGAGCGAGAAAGGGAGGGAAAAGAATAAGAGTTGGAGGGAGAAAGAGCTTAAGTTTTGAGACTAGAATGACAGGTCTTAATTGTCTGCTAACACAGTTTTTGAAGGGTACAACTTGTCTGTATCTGATGTATGCATACGGAGAGGTGTTTCTGTTTGCTTGTGTGAACGGGGCCTGTGGGCCCATTACTGCTCAACTGAGCTGCGTTTTTTGTTTCCCCATTTTCTGCTACTCTCATCACCCCCAGGTTTTGCATTGATGTCTTTCCACTCGCTTTGCTTTGTGTTACTGCATCGTGGACAGACACAGGAGGCTGTCTTCTTAACTTTAGACTGGGGCAGGAACGCTGGAGAGGTGCGTTAAGAGTGTCAAACTAATTGTGAGAAGGAGGAGAGCTGGTCAAACCAGTTGTGTGAGTGCAGAGAGTCCTGTCACAGCGGCAGAAAGGATTCCAAGCCAGTGACAGCAAGCTTTCCACATGCCACACTAGATGGGTGGCAGTCTCACAGATGGCTGGTTATTCTAGGTATGCAGGCAGGCAGGCTTGGGCTGGGCTAATCTCACAATGCTAATTTGAGAAGTTCCTAGCCTGGGTGTTTTAAATTGGGTTGGTAGTGATTGCATTCTCCTGTGAGAAGGGCAGCGGGAGGCAGGTACGCTGTGAAAGCAAGGCAAGCACCGCACGGTGGGCACTGAGGAGCAGGGCACTTGCCGTACTGTTCGGAGAATCGGCCTTGGGAGGCAGAGCAGAGCAATCGGCTGGAGTAAATTTTACAGGCAAAACAGTGCAAGGATGTCAGCCAGTGCTCATCTGACACTTGGCTACTCATTCCATGTGCTGTCTGCTGACCTACCACAGTTTACTTGTCTGATGCATAAACAAGATCTTGTTACGTAAAACGATTGCAGGTTTTCCTTTTTTGATTGCTTTTGATGCCTCTGGAAGACAAACCTATAAAGACTTGAAACTGTTATCAAATAAGTATCTCACATCCAATTATCTGGGACTTGATGTAGCTGTATGTTTGATGTGAAACAGTTAAATATTAGTACATCTCATTTCAACCAGCTGCTGGCCAGGCTGTCAGTGTTGATCATTTAAAATGCCTTTCACACAAACCCTCCTGCTCCTGCTTTGTATAATTTCTGCAGTTCTCTGTCTCTGGCTTTGTAGCTGCTGTATTAATTTTCCTGGGGATGGCATAACAAGCTTTGGGTATTCAAGAGAGATTTGAGTATCAAGGTGAACAGATCATTGCTCCAAATAATCTGTTTGTCTGGATGTTTCCTGATAGGAAGATAAATTGTATCCTATGACAAATTAAGTATTATTTCTGTTTAGAAGTTAGTCATTACAGTATGAAAGGTAGTACTGTACAGTGGCAGTAGGCAAAAAACCCCAACACCTCACTGGCTTGTGTTGTGAACAGATTGAGGTAGTTTTGAGCAGCATATGGGAATTGGAAAGGCTGGCAACATTCTTAACGTGGTTAGTGATATTCTTGGTACCACTGAAAATTAGAGCAAGTCTACCTGGAACACTGAATCATGATAATTTTTTTTTTTTTGTGCTTTAACTGGTTTGTATAGGCTGTATTCAGATTCTCTGTGTGTTTGTTACAAAACCTGTGCTCTATTTATGATGAAGTGCAAGACATGCATATAGAATTGGTGGAATATTACTGCTCTGCAGCTAATTGAGTTGACTATCTCCCTCTCTGGAGATACTCTAGACCTACCTGGATGTGTTCCTATGTGATTTGGTATAGATAATCTTGCTCTGTCAGAAAGGTTGGACTGGATGACCTTCTGAGGTCCCTTCTATTCTGTGAATTATGCAAATAATTGTCTTGCTGCTTCCACATAGGTTAACCTTTTTAATACTAATTCACAGGATCATTTACAGACAGAAGTAACACAGTAATGAAAACTTAGCATCCTTCCCAATGGACTGCCTTAAGAGGGCTGTATTTTCTACCTGTTGCTTTCATATAAAGAGAAATACCATCCAGGTTAGTGACTAAATGGAGATTTTAGGTGTGGTAACCAACATCAAAGTTCCCATATCTCATTTTATCGCTTCTTGTTGGAGTGATGAACTGCAGCAGCTGGGCAGTGATGAGCTCCTTTGAGGTGTTAATACATCAGACAGCTGCACAATTTGAGGGGGGGCTTTATGACACTTTAGAAAGTACTTTTAAAAGGAGCAAAACCCCCTCTGCAAATACTTTTAAAATGAGCAAAACCCCCTCTTTCTCTCTAATAAGGGGAACTGTCAGGGAGAGCTTAGAGTAACTGCTATAGAAAAAAACTGTACCTCAGGTTTGTACTAGTGCAGCCTCTTAGTGCAGTTGAGTGTGGATTATAAACTACCTCTGACAATGCAGATACTAAAAGGTGAATTTGTCTTCCCTCTTAACAGCATCGTTTTCAAATTACCTTTTGGTTGACTGTACTAAGTGCACCAGTCTTGAAACACTGGGCTTTTTAAGCAGCTTTTTAATGAAGAAGGAGCTAGTCTAAACTAGTTCTGCTACTGTCAAATAATGCTTTTCCTTGCACTTGTGTTTGTTCTTGTTGCTTGCAAATTAAGATAGTCAATGGGAGTGTTTTCTTTTGTTTGCTTTATTTTAGAGTAAGACTAGTACGTGGTGAACTTTTAATTACTTGCAGAAGGTACCAAAATGTAGGTAGGTACCAAAAGGGCAGTTGTTTTGGCTGCACAAACCAAATAGATGGATTGGTTTGCTCTAGTGTTGACTTCAGCATAAATCCTTTGAAGTAAAGGGAAATCAGAGATCTTAGGAGAATCATAGAGTTGTTTTGACAGGATTATCAAGTCAGCACCATCATGGCCATTAAACCAAGTCCTGAAGTGCCATGCCCATACATTTCTTGAACACCTACAGGGTTGGTGATTCCACCTCCTCCCTGGGTAACCTCTTTGTATTAATATCAGAAAAATCTGTTTGTAAGATGGGGAGCTCTTGGGAAAGTTTCACCTGGCACATACGTTCTCACTTTCTCCATCTCTTTTCTTATTTGCAGCTTTTCTTACCAGTTGCTTTTGGGTTCCTGTTGACTTGTACTGGCTTAGGGACTATAGCACTTAAAGGGTTTGCTTATTTCTTTAAAATGTATAGTTATCATTTGATTGGTGACTGTTACCCACTTTTAGCATGTTTTCTTTCATACTCTCAACCCTATGTTCACTTTTCCTTATTCTTTCCTTGTTGATTAACTGACAGTGTTAGCCCAACTACTGGTTTCAGGTACAAGTGGTAGATTTTTCACTTGATGGAATTTCCTAGGAGAATCAGCTGGTCTGAGGCTGCTGCATTTTTTCCCATCTGATTTTTATGCTGACTAGTGAAAGGTGATTGTGGTAGAAATTAGTCAAAGACCTAATGAGATTCACCTATTCCTCCCTTTTAACAGTGCCTCAGTGCTAAGTGTTGGTTAATAAGGCAAGGTTCAGGAGGAATGGAGCCAAGCAGCACAAGGAGGTTGTTTCCATTCAGAGGGAGTCAAAGGACAGCCTGGAACTGAAGGACTTGAACTGTGTGTGACTGTAAGAAAGAGAAAGCTAAACAAATGAGAAAGCAAGTATGAAAACAAGCCTGGTGTTGCAAGGTTATTGCTTCCTTTGAGATAATTGTTGGAATAACAAAGTTGAATTTATAAACAAAAAAATGTTCCATTGTTTTTGAATTATCTTGTTTTATCCAGTATTGGGTGATAGGGTTGCATCCAGAAAGTTATCATTAGGTGACCTTCAGAGGTCCCTTCCAAGCCAGACCCCTCTGTGATTCTAATTGGATTTCACCAAATGGAAATTATATAAAGGCTTCTTGTGCTTGCTAAAAATGCCAGCAGGCTTTCCAGACACCTGACCATGTGGGATTCCTGAAAAAGAAGATACAGCATTATACTCAGACTCTTCCCTAAGTGTTCTGGCTATTTGGCTCTCAGTATGGTGCCCTTCTAGGAGAACACTTTACATAGCTTTTCAGCTCCCCAAGCGCTAGCTCTGCAAGCTACTTTTTGAGAGCACAAATCTGCTGCAGACCATCTGTGTTCTTCCAGCAAGTCATTTTGTCTTCAGAGCAGAAGTAGAGAATCTCACTCACCCCTATCCTCCCCCAGCCCCTTCCTTTAGGTTGGTGCTTACAGAGACACCTTGGTGGTGAGTCAGGGCATGACAGTAAGGAAGCTGAATATCCTGACTGGTTAAGGGCATCCCCCTGTGTTGTAAGAATGAGTAAGCCAAGGCATGCTATTGCTTTGGGGTCACATATAGGAAAATAAAACCCATAAGGCTCTAGATTATTTTTGTCATTGCTATTTTATACCTGAAGCGTTTTTCAAAGATGGCTACTTGGAATTTTTATGGATGTGATTGGTAGAATTGTCCATTCTAAGAAGATTTACTTCTTTTTGTTGTCTTGGTACTTACTAGCACACTACTTCTTGTTTGCTCTCCTTGATTTCTCACCTTCCTTTAGGAAAAAAAAATTGTATGGGAATTTTTATGTAAAAGTTTGGAAGACCAATAAACTGCATAAAATGTTATTTTGCTCTCCTTGATTTCTCACCTTCCTTTAGAGGAAAAAAAACTTGGTTTGGAGTTTTTTATGTAAAAGTTTTGAAGATCAACAAACTCTGCATAAAATTTTACGTATCTAAATATTTTTGCTCTTTACATTTTACTTTTCCAGTAGTCCTTATTTCTCCTCTTCCAATCTCTCTTCATTTTGATTTGAAATATAATATGTTGTAAAATATGTTGGATATATGTGTTGAATATAATATGTTGATGTTGAATATAATGTGTTTGAATATGATATGAATATATAGTGAATTCTGCTTCTAGATTTTCAGAAGGTGATGATGGAGGAACGTTTACCAGAAATGCAAAGCACACTGGAGCCAGTCAATCTGTCAGACAGTGCCTCTTCCAAGTGTCTAGATAAGGAGAAGTCTGATAAATCATCTGGAATGAAGGACTGCACAAACATCAATTACAGTGGAGATGCTGCTGTGTTGGAAAAGGAATCAAGGTTGCTGCCCTCGGACCACGACTCAACAGCTGTTGACGTAAGCAGCAGTGGGGCTCTGGGTGGAAAACAGGACCAGCTGTGTGGCAAGGCAGATGGCTGTTCCCATAGCTCCTCTGAAAGCAAGGTGGAAAGCTCCACAAAACCAGAACCTTTATCTAGTGAAGAATTTGAAAGGCAAGATGCAAAAACTAATCAGACAGAGCAATCATTAATGGAAATATTGGAGGAGCTAAGCGAGGACTCTGACTTGATGAAAAAAAAAAGCGATAAAATCTATTCTGAGAGCCCTTATGACACAGACTGCACAAAGAAGCTTATTTCCACAATACATCAGACTTCCTCACAGGAGGATTTGCTAAAGGAAATAGAGTCTGAACTCCTATCTACAGATTTTTCAAAGGAAGGAAAATGCCCAAATGGTGTGCGGAAGGGTGAACGTGCCTTGACTGTCTTTGAAAAATGTGTGCAAGATAAATACCTGGAGCAAGAAGAAACTATAAAAAAGTGAGTATTTGAGTGTGCTCAGCACAGCTGGAGGTATGTGTAACAACTTGCTGTGTAAAAAGTAGTGTCTGGTGAGTTGTTTTGAGGACAGTTAATGAGCTTTTAAAATTATGTTCTTCCAGGGAGGATTTATTTTTGCTTGTGGCATGTACTTGTAAATGAAAATGCGTGCTTAGACTTCTGAATTCTTGTGGAATTTGGCAGGAACTGAATAGCCAACTGTTTGGTTCAGTTTGAATAGCTTACCACTCTTTAGAATGACTTAAATAGTGTAAAAGTAATAGTGATATAAAAATAGCCCAGGATTCATTTAGCCCATAATATCTCTTTGGATAGATAAATCTTTGTAATCACTGATTCCTGCAATGTGCATTTTATTTGAGTTTTAAATTGCTTGTTTCTTTTTTGAGTAATACTCAAATCTCCTGTCATAGTCCAGTGAAGCTGATAATCAGCTGAGAGCTATTCTTTGACTTGGAAATGTCATCACAGATAAACTACTGTCTTAATGCATTTTGTAGGAAGACTCCTGAATTACATGGCTTATCAACTTTACTATTATAAACTGGGGAGTATACTACATGAAGAATTACTCATCAAAAGCCACTTCCTTACTTAATTACTTGATTAGTGTTTCATAGAATGGTAAGGTTGGAAGGGACCTCAAAGATCATCTAGTTCCAACCTCCTGCTATAGGGATGGACACCTCCCACTAGTACAGGTCACTCAAGGCCTCGTCCAACCTGGCCTTGAACACCTCCAGGGAGGGAGCAGCCACAACCTCCCTGGGCAACCTGTGTCAGTGTCTCGCAACCCTCACTGGAAAGAACTTCCTCCTGACATCCAGTCTAAATCTTCCCTCTGCTAGTTTAAACCCATTGCAAGACCTTGTCAATAGTCCCTCCCCAGCCTTTCTGTAGGCCCCCTTCAGATACTGGAAGGCTACTCTAAGATCTCCTCGAAGCCAGGTTGGATGAGGCCTTGAGTAACCTGTACTAGTGGGAAGTGTCTCTGCCTGTGGCAGGGGGTTGGAACTAGATGATCCTTGCGGTCCTTTCCAGCCTTACCATTCTATGATTCTATGAATAGTTGTATAAATATATCCTATGTTATGTACACACACAGAAAGGTTTTTATGTAAACATCTTTGGTCTCCTTTTTTCTTCTTTTTTTGTTTTTTTTTCCTGCCAGCTGCTATCCCAGCTGCACCACTTTGAGTCTTGGCGACTCAACCTCAAAAGTGTGAAAGCCTGTGGAACAATTTTGTTTGGTCCAAAGGGCACTCTGGATTGGGTTGATTTTTATTTTTTTTGACTCTTAGTTTATGATCACCAGGATTTCTTGTAACATTGCTCTGGAAATAGCCCAGTTGTCTCCTGTGATCAGATCTAAGATACAAAGGTGAGGACTAAACTGTGTAGATTAATAGTTTATAATCCTGCAAAATTCATTAATGGATTAAAAACCACATCAGAATTGCCAAGTTTTATTTCACTGATGGTTTCGAATGCTTTGTAATTTGGAAGATGAATTTGTGTAGAGATTTCTAAATTTAACTTTTTTTTTTGTTTGTTTGTTACAATTATTAATTTTTTTTTCTTAGTTCCCATTATTTGGGAGATTAAAATATTGGTAATGACATATTTAAATATCTTGTTCATGTAAATGCATATCTCCCAGAAACTGATGCAATGAATGCTCTAGAATGTTCACCATCTAACTGTCTTCAGACATATATGTTTGTGACTCTATTCTAAACAATTCTGTCAGTTTAAGTTCTGCATTTTAGGTGTAACTATCTTATCTTCTCTTGCAATGCAGAAAGGTCAGAGCAAGTATGGGTCAACTTCAACACAGGCTTTGAACAACTGAGTTGAAAAGAAACAAATTATTGCTAAAAAAATTGATAAGGAGTATTAGCAAGGACGCTACTGTAGTTACCTACTTAGGACTTAAAAATTCAGAGTTTCATTTCTTACCAAGTTGTGAACATAAAGGGCTGCTGAAAGCAATACATGTCTGAAAATACAGATAGTGTATTCATATCACCTGACTGGTGGAGTTATCTGACTGGAAGTTACTGCCTTACAACTACCTTAAAATTATTCACACTTGCACTTCTGTAGTTGCACAGAGGTATCAAATGTCTCATGTCATGGACCATAACAACCCCAAAGTGCTGGAATCGATTTCCACACAAGGAAGATGCTGCTTACTGGTTTGGAGTTAGGTTTCACATGCACAACATAATTCTGCTTTGATTTTATATGGCTTTGGTGAGTTTCATTAGTGCTTCTGTCTGTGAGTCCCCAAAAAAATTTGCAAATCAAAGAACAAAACCAATACATTTGAAAGTAAAACAAACAAATAAACCTCCCCAGTACTGGATGTACCTTGTGTTAAATTTCATTGTGTTTGTTTGTTGTGGGTTAGTTTTTTGGTGTTGTGTTTGGTTTTTTTTTGACAGATTGATTAAAGAAAATAAAAAACATCAGGAACTGATTTTGGAAATTTGCTCAGAGAAGGACAACTTAAAAGATGAGTTGAAAAAACGAACAGAAACAGAAAAGCAGCACCTCAACATTATTAAACAGGTACAGATAACAAACCAGGAGTGCTGGTTAGTACCTCACATGTATGTGATGCCACTATTCCCACTGTCTAACAAGACACCCTTGGTAGCATAGAGGGACTTAAAGATCAAGTCCAACTCCTCAGCTGTTGGCAGGGACATCTTGTGCTGGGTCAGGTCATTCAAAGTCTCAACCAAACTTACCTTGGAAAACTTCAAGTGATTGGGGTATCTGCAGCTTCTTGGGGCAATTTCATGTTTCCTCCCACCCTTATCATAGTTTTGATATAGAATCATAGAATGGCAAGGTTGGAAGGGACCTCAAGGATCATCTAGTTCCAACCCCCTGACATAGGCAGGGACACCTCCCACTAGGACAGCTCACTCAAGGCCTCGTCCAATCTGGCCTTGAACACCTCCAGGGAGGGAGCATCCACAACCTCCCTGGGCAACCTGTTCCAGTGTCTCACCACCGTCACTGTAAAGAACTTCCTCCTAACATCAAGTCTAAATCTCCCCTCTGCCAGTTCAAACCCATTGCCCCTTGTCCTGTCATTGCAGGACCTTGTAAATAATCCTTCCACAGCCTTCCTGTCGGCCCCCTTCAGATACTGGAAGGCTACTCACCATGTTTTCCCCATATACTCAATCTAAATCTACTCTCTTGGAGTGTCAGACTTTAATATTGTTGTTGGATAACACCTAGAGTTAAGATATATTGCAGTGAAACACTTAGAGTTGTTTTCCTTTGTGGAGTGTTCTGTCATTGCAGTTTCTGAACTAGTGTTTCCTGGTTTGTTCCAAGTAAATGTTTAGCTTAAAGTGAACTGTGCATGCATGCTTGTATGTGTGAAACATTTTTTGTATAGGCAGTGATTCATTTGCAAAGCTGAACAGAGTGTGGTCAACTCATTGTGTAGTAACAGAAGCATTTTAGGTGGTTGTTCTGTAGCGGTTTGGAATTGTACTGAAATGTAAGATCCTGACCATCACATCTTGTACTTTATTACACCATACACACACCCACACTACCCTCCAAAACCAAATCAAAGTAGCCATGGTGAGCTGGCATTCTCCTGGCACGAGAGAGTAGCCTCCAAAGCACAGGTGGTAACGATCTCTGGACAGCATTACATCTTATGTAGCCATTGCTTGCTCTTGCAGTAGTGCTGCTCTTTCCTGTACTGAACTTGCTGTGCAGTCAGCATGCTCTGGGAAGTGTTCCAGTTGAAGATGGGTAAATTAGTCTTCAGCTGGATGAGGTCTCTGACTTGGCTCACTAGGCTGATGAAAAAAATGAAAGTACCAGCACAATGATTAAGTGCCTCTTTATTTGCTTATTTGTCTTTCAGTGAATGGATTCCTAGTCCAGTTCACTATGGAGGCAAGATTGCTTTGCTGGCATGGTAGAGGGTGTGGCACAGGGGTAGTAATGGAAAGGTGGAAGGTGAAGTGACTTCAGATGGCAGCCACCTTAGCTCTGGCACCTTGGCATTTCCCGTCAATCTAATTTTTATGGCTAGTAAAATACCGAACCTTGTGTTTTACTTGATTTGGTCCATCAGTCTGAGTGAAAATGGGAATTGTCATCTTTCATGCTTGAGCTGTAATGCACAGCTAAATGTTGATAAAATAGTTGCAGCTTGACAAGTGTAAAATACAAAGAAATACCTGTTGAAGCATCTAATTTGGTGTGAAATTTTCCTGCCTGTACAAAACATGATCCGAGTCTTACTTTCCCTATAATTATATCACAATGTTGTCTTTTAGCTGGAAGCAAGAATAGAAGAGCTTAATAAAGAAGTGAAAGCTAGTAAAGACAAACTTTTAACTCAAGATGCAGCAGCCAAAAATGCCATTCAGCAGTTGCATAAAGAGATGGCCTTCCGAATGGAACAGGTAATAATAGAAAACCTTTCAGTTCTGAGCATCTCATGAGCTAACTTTGTCCTTGCAACTTTCAACCTCAGCTGTTAGATCACTGTGTAAGCCAGAACTTCCCAAAACTGGAACTGCCAGCCTGCAAGTTACATGCTTTATTTATTTATTTATTTATTTATTGCTTATAGCTGGCATCAACGGGTTTCTAAATAGCTTGTTCATGTTATGGTGTGCCTGATACACATTAAAAAGGGTTTTGTTGATACATATGGAATTCAACCCTCAAGGAAATCTCCTTTTGCTTGCATGCAAGCTAATTTTGGTTCCAAAAACCAGCAGTGACTTTTTTTTTCAGGCACGCTATCATGAAAATTAACGTTTTTCTCTACTCCAGCACAAAGGTTTTATTTTTGTCTTGTAAATTAATGCGGAGACTCTCTTTTTATTTTCCTCCTTAATATCACATTATGCCAAGAATTTTCTGTTGTATGGATTCAAATGCTCAGGGTCTATTTTTTTTTTTTATTGTTGTTTTTAATTTGTTTGTTTGGGTTTTTGTTGGTGTGTTTTGGTTTGGTTTTTTGTTTCTTTTTTATGTTTCCTTTTTTCAGTTTGAAAAAGAACTTGTTGCTGCTGGGGTGGGAAATTTGTACAAATAAAGCATCTGAATGTTGATTGTGCAGTTGGCACGTGGATGAGGGAAGACAGAAGACACTTAGGCTGTTACTAAAACTTAACCAAACACACTTCTTTCCTTCTGAAACAAAAATTTATATTCAAAACTGTGAATCTGTTGATAACTCATTTGAGCTGTTTAACTGTGAAGCTGCAACCACCCAGATACATCCTTGCTGTTATGAGTAACTTCAGTACCTAAGTAGGATTCTACTTTGTTTTGCTACTGTACTGCAATGCTGAAACTATCCCATAGTGTCCTATCAAAGCTGATTACAAAACACAAGATTGATCCATTCTGTTGTCATGTATTGGAAGGCAAACAAGAAATGTGAAGAAGCACGGCATGAAAAGGAAACGATGGTGATGAAGTACGTCCGAGGGGAGAAGGAGTCACTTGACCTCCGAAAGGAAAAGGAGATACTTGAGAGAAGAGTGAGAGATGCAAACAAAGAAATAGAGAAGCATGCTAATAAAATCAAACAACTTTCTCAGGAGAAAGGAAGATTGCACCAACTCTATGAAACTAAGGTACTCTATTGCTGCATGAGTGGAATTAATGATTAAAAGCATTATCTGAACAACTTTATCACTTAGGTACTTGGTGAAAGAAACCTGGTCTCAATCATTATTGAGAGCTCTCAAGTACATGTATGCTTTTGCAAAATAGAGACATTTAGGGAAACAAACAGCCCTGCATTTAAACAGGAGTCATGTAAAAACACTGAGTGATTTAGGTTGTTAATACAAAGTCTGTGAAATCTTCCTAGGACAGTGAAGCCACTCGACTCAGCAAAGATATAGAAAAATTGAAAGAAGAAATCAATTCTCATGTTATCAAAGTAAAATGGGCTCAGAACAAATTGAAAACAGAAATGGATTCACACAAGGTTAGTGAATTGGTACTGATGCTATGATGTGAAAATGTAGTCAGAGGAATGTCGCTGCTATGTTGTTTGTTTTTTGCGTAGTATAAAAATCTGTTTCTAAAGTGTTTCTTCTTTAATGTGAATACCTGCAGGAGAAGTCAGAATACTGCCATTAAAGATAATGATGCTAAAATGGAAATGTTGAAAGAATGTGAGGGGAGGATGCATGGGGAGATTCTATTTAATCTGACAAATAACTTAATTTTTAGTAAGAATTAAGGGTCAGTTTAGTTCTTCTGTGGCAGAATTAAAACTGTTAGCTGAAAATTTGTGTGCCACGTAACCAAGAGATACTTCTGTTGTGCTCTCAGTGTTGGAACAAATGAAATTGCATAAAAGGATATCTGAATGGAAGCAAGAGGGAAAATAATGTTGGGTGTAATTTTGGGTGTTCATTCTCTCGCTGCAGAAATAGGAAACTTCTTTTTAGCATGAGAAATGCTTTTACCAGGTGAAGTTAAATAAATTTAACCTCTGATTTAATTGCTGTTTCTGCAGGAAACCAAAGAACGCCTCAAAGATGTGATGACAAAACTAACTGAAGCTAAAGAAGAAACAGACCAGATAAGGAAAAACTGTCAAGAAATGATAAAAACTTACCAAGTAGGCACTTTCTCTCAGGAGATTAAATTAGCATTTAATAGCCATGTCTGCTTTTTTAGTTTAAGGTGTAGCAGGGAAAAATTGTGCAGGCTCCAAAGCCAAGATGAATTAGTGCCTGGCTTCTTTGCTGGAAAAGTTGAGCAAAAGGGAAAATATTTGTCCTGATTCTCATGCAGTGTGGGGGTCTTTCTAGGAGTGTTTGGAATCATTCCATACTTAACTACCTGTAGAAGAGACTCTGCTGGTTTGAGGCTAATTGGAGTAATTTAATGAGAGAAATTAGACCATTGGTTAAGAAAAGACATAATGATGAAGTCTACATCATTCATTGGTTTGCTGAGAGGGATAAAAAACCAAAATGTCAACAATTTGTCCCACTCTGATCTAGGGTGCTGGATCTATTTGCTGGATCCTCACTCCACTCTAATACCTTTCCACTAATCTTGGCTAACAGAAAACAGTGTGAGCTTTGCTGCTTGTTTTGTTTGTCTATCTGGGAAGTGAGGGGAGAGTGAGTGAGTGGTGTAGCTTTGAGCACTTCTGTGCAGCTTTATTTGTCCAAGAGGGACAAAATTAGTTCATTCTGATTTGTGTATCATTGCTAAGACTTGCAAATATATTGTGTATATACGCTTGTGAATTTTGCCTTGCTGTAAATACAGATTCATCTTACTTCCAATCCATCTCAGCTAAGTCTGACAAATTTCAATAGTGTTGTGTGGGGGAGTTCCTCACCCACCACAGAGACTCAGTGATGTGAAAAGCAGTCTGTATGCTTATAAAACTAGAAATGGGGACATAAAACTCTGCTTAAGCTTCTTCAATCCTTTTTAGGAGTCAGAAGAAATTAAATCAAATGAATTGGATGCAAAACTTCGAGTAACTAAGGGAGAACTAGAGAAACAAATTCAGGAGAAGTCTGATCACCTGGAGGTGAGTGTGTGCTGTGTGGAGACAACAGAGCTGGCAACTTAGTAGTTAAGAGGACCACTAGTTTTTTAATTTTGAGAATCTTATTTTAAGCTGCTTACAGTTTTTTGCCAAACATTTTTCTTTTCGGCCTAATCCTACATCTCAGGTGTCTGCCTCCAGCCCTGTTTTTTAGAGAATGTTTTTAACTATTACCTTAGATCAACTTTTTAAAAACACAGTTATGGGAGAAGTACAATACAACAAGGATGAACTAAGTGCTCTTTCATTTAGAAACTTGAATGTTAGTGTAATGTAGCACAGAAATTTGGATGATGGACCGGCCTTTTTCTGGCCAGGATTTTACCAAGCCGTATAGCAGGGAGAGACAGCTTGTATTCTGTGTTGAGATTTGCAATGCCAGAAGCTAAATTCTCTAACGATTTAGTATCTGCTCACAAATCACACCTGCATATGCCATCTTGAGTTAACCAGGTGTCAGTTTGCCTAGAGCTTTCCCCAGGAGTTGTTGTGTCATAGCTGTGTACACGTAAAACCACAACGTGTAATCTCGGTTTTGTTCTCAGCTCATCTGAGAGGAAAGAAGCTTTTAGGCTTGGCTTTGGTTTTTTGAATAAGTGAAACAACCCTTTAGGGCATGTCTTTTGCCTCATGCCCTTGCAGCTGTTGTGGTGGCCCTGCATTGGCCTAGATTTTTTTGACATCCCAGGAGATCACGCAGAAGGATTCAGGTTGGAAAAGCCCCTCAGGATCACCGAGTCCAACCGATAACCCTACTCTACAAGGTGCACCCTTAAACCACGTCCCCAAGCACCACATCCAAACAACTTTTAAACACATCCAGGGTTGGTGATTCAGCCACCTCCCAGATGTGGACAGGTGCCACTGTCCATTTAGATTTCTCAAGGAGCTTCTCACTCTTCAAAAAGGTGCATCATGCGAAAATCAAAGAACTGGAAGACTTGAAGAGAACATTTAAAGAAGGCATGGATGAGCTTCGAACACTGAGAACAAAGGTAAAGTGTGCTGCATGGGATTGCAGTGGGGATGAAGGCACAGTGTTGGATTTGGAGCAAGACTATATACTGTCTGTTAATTGTATCTTTACTTCTTTTGCAGCAATAGTATCTTAAGGGGGCCTTTGAGAAAGCTGGGGAGGGCTTGTTAGAATGTCAGGTAGCGATAGGACTAGGGGGAATGGAACAAAGCTAGACATGGGTAGATTCAGACTGGATGTTAGGAAAAAGTTCTTCACCATGAGGGTGGTGAGACACTGGAATGGGTTGCCTAGGGAGGTGGTGGAAGACTCATCCCTTAAACATAAGGACAGGCTGGATGAGGCTCTAGACAGCTTCATCTACTATGAGGTGTCTCTGCCCATGATAGGGAGGTTGGAACTAGCTGATCCTTTGGGTCACTTCCAACCCTGACTGATTCTGTGATTCTATGAATTAGTAACTGGCTGGCATAAGACTACAGGGGTTATGTAACTTGTCTCTGAGTGGGCTTTCTTAGGGAGTATCAGTTGATCCATAGGACAGCAACGTTTTGTTTCATACTGTGCACCTCATTTGACTGAGAAGTTCTGAGGAGCATCTTGTAAATTTAGTGACTTTGTAAACTTCTATCTGTGAAGTCAGTTTTGTAGAGACATCTGTCAAGGATTATTTGCTAAAGGTAACTTTTGAACAGTCTACTCATGAGCATGCAATCCCTTTCTAAGGTCCTATTGAGCTAAATTCTGGCTGTGGATAAAAAGGGAGGAAAATAGTAAGGGATTGTCTTGGTAACTGGGGAAAAATGATGTCTTTGGATCCTGGTCCATTAGACTCACTAATTTTGTCTAAAACCTCAAACTTAAGTCAGTCCTATTTCTTTGGGGTTTTTGTTTGTTTCTGGGGTTTTTTTTTCCTCTTAATTTTTCTGACTTTACTTGATCTGAAACACTCGGGATAGTATTCTGAGTTACTTTTGGAGCTACCAAAAAATAACACAAAAGCTCTAAGCATCTGATCGGAATAATTCAACTCTGCAACGTGGGAGAATAAATATTTTCTGATTTGTTTCTTTTTTTTTTAATTTTATTTTATTCCTATTCAGGTAAAGTGTCTAGAGGATGAGCGTTTAAGAACAGAAGATGAGTTATCCAAGTACAAAGAAATCATTAATAGACAGAAAACTGAAATTCAGAATTTGCTGGACAAAGTCAAAACTGTAGATCATCTGCAAGATCAGCACCAGAGGTACAGCTGTGCACTTTGGGGAATGATTTAAAGGATTATCTGAGATGTGGAAAGTTTCTCTTTATGGAAATGCTTTAAATGGTATTGTAATTTGAGGAGACCCTGTCCTAATTTAAGCATTTTTCTAAATTAAACCAGTATTACTGGGGTTGGAAGCACCCTTCATGGCCTCTTACAAGATGAGAGGATTGAGATTGATAAATTCAGTTCCACATTTTTAATGATTAAAATGAGAAGTGCTTGCTATCACAGAATCACAAACACATTCTGGTTGGAAAAGACCCTCAGGATCACCAAGTCCAACTCCTATCCCTACTCTACAAGGTACAGCCTAAACCATATCCCCAAGCACCACATCCAAATGACTTTTAAACACATCCAGGGTTGGTGACTCCACCACCTCCCCAGGCAGCCCATTCCAATGCCTGACGAGTCTTGCTGGGAAAAAAAATGTTTCCTAATATCCAGTCTAAACCTACCTAGTTGCAGCTTGAGACCATTCCCTCTTGTTCTATCACTAATTACCTGCGAGAAGAGACTGCCAAACTCTACACAGCATCTTTTCAGGTAGCTGTAGACAGCAATGAGATCTCCAGTGAGGCTTCTTTTTTTCAAACTAAACAGCAACAGCTCCTTCAGTCACCCCCTCTTAAGATTTATTCTCTAGGCCCTTCACCAACTTTGTTACCCTCCTCTGCACTTGCTCCAGCATCTCCACATCTCTCTTCTATTGAGGTGCCCAAAACTGAACACAATATTCAAGGTGTGGACTCACCAGAGCAGAGTTACAAGGGGACAATTACCTCCCTGCTCCTGCTGGACACAGCATTTCTAACACAAGCCAGGACACCATTGGCTTTCTTTGCCACTTGGGCACACTACTTGCTCATATTCAGGTGCTTGTTGATAACAACTCTCAGGTCCCTTTCTGCCAGACAGCTTTCCAGTCACACTGCCCCAAACCTGTAGCATTGCTTGGGGTTGCTGTGACCTAAGTGCAGGACCTGGCATTTGGCCTTGTTGAAGCTCATGCCATTAACACTGGCCCATCCATCCAGTCTATCCGAGTCCCTTTCCAGCACACTCTGTAGGTGTCTGCTATGTATCTACCCAGTGCTTGGTTTATTAAAAGATTTGGGGAAAGCAACTGAACTGGAAAAGACAGATTGCCTCAAATTTGTGATGGATGAATGCAAGGCTTTCACAAAAATAATTTGATGTATTTAACAGATTGTGTGTTCAGATAGTAGGGAACCATTTGTATTTCTCATGGACTGAAATACATTCTGCTGTGTCAGAGTTTGCTCATTTAAGAACATGAGGGAAATTAATCTCGGAGAAGAGTTTGTTTCATGGATGCTTCAAATGCCTCTGAACATGTTTATGTTTCTATATGGGGTGTGTGTGTGTATATAAAAACATGCTAGACTATACAAATGCTGTCCTCTTCACTGATTCTAATAGTGGTGCATAATGAAGATAAGCAGAACAACCCACGTGTCCCTCTTGTGCTTTTATACACTTCTTATTTACCATTGAAAAATTTATTCTATGCCTTCCTAAGGGTTTGGAGAATGAATCATCTTCTGTTTGCTGTGTGCTACTCAATGTGTGTGTAGAGTGAGCCTAAAAGGACTGTAAAGTCAGAGTGTGGTACCTTGATATTGTCCTTTGGCAGTGGCATGCTGCCCAAATTGTCATTAGCCACATGAACCACGTATTTTGGCAGCTGGAAGCAAATAATTTGTAATAATGGAATTCTGGATGAACTCAGTTACTTAGTTTTGCACAGTTATTGCTCACTTTCAGAATTATTAATGATTTGGATTGCCTGAACCTTACCATTACCTGAAGCATATTGATACAGGGTTGTTTATTTGAAGTGAATTGAACCTCCTGGTAGTTACTGTCTGAAAGGGAATTCTATGAGATGTGTGCTTTTTCTTTGTATAACTTAATTGTGGTTTAAAATTTGAATATGCATGCTGCCTGTGACAAGGAGGTGAGGGTTTTTCTGCTGATGTTGGGTGGTAAAGTTTTAGAAAGGTTTAGAAAATCCTAGGATTGCAGAACTGGTGAAGTAATCAGTGGCAAGAGCAAAGGAGGAGGACATCTTCAGTCTGTACCTTTTTAACAGCTATTTAATATTGGAATGAATTTCAGTCTCTAGAATGTTGGTCATAACTGAAGGTGTAACCCATGTCACTCGAGTGGATTGAAAGTGATAGATCAAAAGTCTCATAATGAAGGTTTCACTAGAAACAAGAACTTGTGTTGTAGAGGATTGCAGGGAGGAATGGTGGAGTAAAACAGGTCCTTGGAATCAGAACTGCACTGCTTGGGTAAGAATGTTCCAGAAATCACCATGCTGCTGTCCTGGAGAAGCTCAATATTGGAATGTGTCCCCAGGTCTGCTTATGGCATGACCACCTTTGTTAGCTTTGCAGATCCTCCTCTCATCTACAGAATCTGGTTCTGAGATTTTTGTTGATATGCTTTAGTAAAGCTCATGAAGTTCAATACAGAGTTTGTCTTCCTTGAGGAAACTGTCTGCATGTCTTTCTGTCACTTCTGCACTGCAACATGCCAGGAAACAGCATTTGCAAACTCTTGGCATTTAAAACGATCCAGTGGCTAACAAATGCCCCAGGCTTTTTAATTGTTCCTCTGCCTTACCTGGTCTGGACCCAAATGCTTTTATTTCAGCAAGGTTTTACATCTTCAACCTCAGGTTATCCCTGATACTACACAACTGTTTTGTTTTGACAGAGATGAACAAGAAATCAGTGCTTTAAAGGAGGAAGTTGATGGTTTTAATTCTCTGGTTGCTGATCTCCAGAAGGACATTGAAGGTAGTCGGAAAAGAGAGTCTGAGCTATTGATATTCACTGAAAAATTAACCAGTAAGAATGCACAGCTTCAGTCTGAAAACAATTCCTTGCAGAGCCAGTTGGATAAGCTTTCTTACAGTGAAAGAGAGCTGCAGAATCAACTGGAATGTGTTCAACAGGCTAAAGATGATCTGGTGAGTACCGTGTACAGCTTGTATTTAATGCACCAGTGAGATGTTGGATACCAGTGAAGGTGTGGCACACAAACTGCACCTTTTGTCTTTGCCTACCTGACTACCATTTCCCACTGGGTTTGCCAATTTGATAGAGTAATAGTGGGGACATATGAACACTTTGTGTTTCTAAGGGGACGGGTACCCTGAGGCACATTACACTGAAATGAAGGGGTGTCGCCCTGCTGCATTCTGTCTTTTGGGAGCACAGAGTTGTTCTCTGTGCAGCTGTCACTGAAACAGTCAAAAAGTTGTACTTTGTGAAATTTATTACTGTAAACTGTTTCTTAGGTCCTCTTTGCACTATAAGGTAAGTGTAGCTTTTAATACTAGTGTAACATGGCTGCAGGTACAGCTCTGCACGGCTCTGCGTTGCATCATGTAGATGCTTTGGAGGTCATTCAGGAGTCTTCCTGCAGCGTTGCACTGCACTGCTTATTCATTTGCAGTGGTAGTGTTTAGCCTAAGTAACAAATGTGAAATGTGAATGATTCTCAGGTGGAAAGTGCAGAGTTAGGGCTGTGAACATCCAGTACAGTTAGCCTGGAATTTTTTTTTTTTTTTTTTTTTTTGCGTACAACTGAAAATCAAACTCTTAATTTCAGGCCACCAAGTTACAGAAGGAGGAAGATCAGCGAAAGCTGGAGGTTGAGACATTACAGGCTCAGCTAGCTTCAGAGCAGAAAGAACTGACAGCACTGAAGACCCATGTGGATGAACTGAAAGATGAACTGGCTACCCAGAAACGCAAGCACGCGGCAAACCTGAAAGACCTCACAAAACAACTTCAGCTAGGTTGAAATTCTTTTCAGATATAAATAGTCAGCCCATCTCTAAACTCCTTCACAGTGATTGAGACTGGGGTCCTGTCTTTGTGTGCCCAGACTGTGTGTCTGTGTAGGATCCTGTCTGTGTTTGCACAGACTGTGTCTATGTAGTTCTTCAAACTTCCCCTGTCCCTTATAGACAATGAGAGTGAGTGAGCAAGTTAGATCTTGTGGAAACTGCAGTTACAGGAAAGACCTTAGTGTCAATTTTCAGTCTTAAATATAACTTTTGAAGGTGGCTAAGACATAAAAGGAAAGAATTACTTCAAAAGAGCATGGTCTTTGTTACCATGTGTGTGACTACTGAACTGGTACTGTGGGTGAATGTGTGTCCTGGTCTGTGTAAGAATGTGTTCAAAGGTTGCTAGGTGCTTCCTGGCTGCTGAGCAGTGTGACCAGCAGGGCAAGGGAGGTGATTCTGCCCCTTTACTCTGCTCTTGTCAGACCCCACCTGGAGTATTGTGTGCAGTTCTGGAACCCTCAGCACAGGAAGGACATGGAAGTGTTGGAGCAGGTCCAGAGGAGGGCCATGAAGATGATCAGAGGGCTGGAGCAGCTCTACTATGAGGACAGGCTGAGAGAGTAGGGGCTCTTCAGCCTGGAGAAGAAGAGGCTTCGAGGGGACCTGATAGTAGCCTTCCAGTATCTGAAGGGGGCCTACAGGAAGGCTGGGGAAGGATTATTTACAAGGTCCTGCAACGACAGGACAAGGGGCAATGGGTTTGAACTGGCAGAGGGGAGATTTNAATTGATTTTTATATTTTAAAGACTGATATGGAGAGACCAATGACTTTGTCAACAAACAGAAATCATTTAGATACCCAGTAATGCATGTGCTCTGAATGCAAATAGTTTTTAAGATAATCAAATCTGTTTGAAATGTATTTGAAAGGAGAGTTGTTGTGGGCATTGTGCAAGACAAATTTCTTGTCTGTACACACATGAACAACTGTGCACTTTCCTTCTTGATCCCTGCTGAATGAGTGGTGCTTCTGGCACAAGCACTGCACTCAGCTACAGTTTTGAGATCCTGGAACAGAGATCATAGAATAGAATCTCAGAATTTCAGGGCTGGAATGGACCTTGGGGATCATCTGGCTCCAACCTCCCTGCCACGGGCAGGGACACCTCACACTACATCACGTTGCTTAGAACCCCATCTAGCCTGGCCTTAAACATCTCCAGGGATGGGGCTTCTAGCACCTCCCTGGGCAACCTGCTCCAGTGTCTCACCACCCTCATGGTGAGAAATTTCTTCCTAACATCCAATCTGAATCTAACCACTTACAGTTTTGCTCCATTCCCCCTAATCCTATCAGTACCTGACATCCTAAGAAGTCCCTCACCAGCTTTCTTGTAAGCCCCCTTCAGATACTGGAAGGCCACAATAAGGTCACCTCAGAACCTTGTTTCCAAACTGAACAACCCCAACTCTCACTCTGTCTCCATAGGAGAGGTGCTCCAACCCTCTGATCGTTCTTGTGGACCTTTCTGTTATCCAGTCATTATTTACACAACAGTCCTAATCAAAAGGAAAATCAGATTTTAGTCTTAAAACATTGTTTTCAGTTACTCCTGTGTCTGACATTACCCCCTTCACCTGGCTGCTGCTGCAGAGTGTAAGGATCATGGTAGATGTTGCAGTGAAGTGCTTCAGGGGTTGGGATTTGGGAGAGGAAAGGGGATGCTCCTTGGTTTTGGAGTAGGGTTTTTTGGTTGTGGGGTTTTTTTGGTTTTTTTGGTTTTTTTACTTGCTACCATCTTTCAGTTGTAAACCCATGTTAAAATAGTGCAGTTCAGAGAGGATTAGAGCTTTTGTATGTTTTGTAACACTGTAATTTTGAGGGTTTAATCTGCTGTTGGTAACCATCATTTTGTTGTGCTTTTAGCACGGAGGAAATTGGATCAGATGGAAAATGGTAATTATGACAAAGAAGTCAGCAGCATGGGGAGCCGTTCCAGTTCATCAGGTAATATATAGCACATGGCAGGGCTGCCAAAACAATCCTTCCACCTTAATAAGGCTGCTGTGGTGTGCTGCCCTGAGCCTTCATCTGTGGCTTCTGCATACGCAGTGTGTGGGCAGCCTCCCAGTGAAGTTGACAAAATAGCCTCTAAGCTCCAAAATGCATTTGGCTGAATGCAGTTCTAGATGCTTATTGTGAGATTAATGTTTATATATGTTTTGATTTGGTTTAAACTGGCAGAGGGGAGACTTAGACTGGATGTTAGGAGGAAGTTCTTTCCAGTGAAGGTGGTGAGGCACTGGAACAGGTTACCCAGGGAGGTTGTGGCTGCTCCCTCCCTGGAGGTGTTCAAGGCTGGGTTGGATGAGGCCTTGAGTGAGCTGTACTAGTGGGAGGTGTCCCTGCCTGTGGCAGGGGGTTGGAACTAGATGATCTTTGGGGTCCCTTCCAACCTTACCATTCTGATTCTATCATCAGCACTACGAACAACAATTGTTTTCTTCCTCCATGCCTTTGGCTTTTAAATTGGGTTAATTCTATCAAAGTATCCTGTAGTCTCATCGTATTAGGGAGATAAATGCTGAGAGAGAAAAGAGAAAGAAAAGAAAATCTTCAAGCTCTTAGTGCTACAGTGTTGATACATTGGGCTTTTGTCAGCCTGTACAGTTTTCATGGTGTTGTAATTATAGTGGACTCTCTACGTGTAAAATCAACTCAGTCTTGTGCGAAGTAACATGAATGAACAGGAGGACGTTGTATAGGAGTAAGAATGACTGAACCAAGCGTGCTTAAGCTTAAAGGAGCTCTGCCCATGCTATAGGGGACTGCACTGCTGTCTCAGCCTGTACAGGTTCCCCACAGAGGTTGTTGCTGCTCCCTCTCTGGAGGTGTTCAAGGCCAGGTTGGACGAGGCCTTGAGTGAGCTGTACTAGTGAGAGGTGTCCCTGCCTATGGCAGGGGGTTGGAACTAGATGATCCTTGAGGTCCCTTCCAACCTTACCATTCTATGATTCTGTGATTGTTTATATAAAACTCTCTGCTGACATGTTAGGGAAACTACCATTCTGATGAAGAATTCCCAGGGTACTGCAATGTAATGAATGTGTGCACTGCACTAGGGCAGCTGTTTCACCTGGTCTGAAAGCAAAAAGAACTTTTACAAAGCAGGGTGTGTTGGCAGGATCCCTGAATGCGCGCAGCAGCAACGAGGATCGGTCTCCTGAGAACACAGGGTCTTCAGTAGCTGTGGATAGCTTCCCAGAGGTGGACAAGTCTGTCTTGGTTGAAAGAATACTAAGGCTACAGAAGGCACATGCTCGAAAAAATGAGAAGATGGAGTTTATGGAGGATCACATTAAGCAACTGGTGGAGGAAATCAGGAAAAAAACGAAGTAAGTTCGGCTCACACAGCTTTTCAGTTTTGAACTGGAGCACTAGACAAGGATCCTGGGGTTTATGTAGGACAAGTAACTGTCTAAATGAAAGAATTTAAACCAATAAAAAATACAGCAGTGACAGATCTCAAAGGTAAGATTACTCTTGGGCTGTTTTGGGTTTTTTCCCTTTTTGTTTTTTTTTGCAGCAGTTAGGCTAATTGCTGGGCTGTTTATTACTCGGGAGGAGCAAGTGTATTTTTTGCTAGCAAAATGGTCACCATGTGGCTGATTTGAGGTGGACTGCTGCCACTGGCTAACAGAGGAATCTGTTCTTTTCCTGTGCTTAAAAGGGTGCTGATTGCAAGTGTTTGTTTTGGAAGGAGAATCTGCATAATTCCAGATGGTGGTCTGGCATGCGTAGCAAACAAACAATGTATCTGGGCCAAAGGGTTGGGATTTTATGTCTGAAACAAGATTCTGCTTACAGGGAAATGGCATTTTACAGGATGGTGTCTGTAACCTGAGTTAGAAAGGGAAGGAATCATGGCATATGCCTTCCTATGGAAGTGGAGTTGTCCGTTAAGTGAAACCCTTGCCTAACGAGCCCATACATTTATGCCCATCTGGCACTGTTTCATAGAACAACATCGCAACTTGTGAAGGTTCTTGAGCAGAGACTGTGTAATTTTTACCTCATCTGTAAAAAGCTTAAAGATTCCCTGTCTGGAGTCTTTCAGCAAAGAAAAGTAGAGGAATTTTTGAACTACTTTTTTGGCTCCGGTAGCAGTATTAATTTCTCTGAATAGGTAAACCTTGCAGATTGTAGCGACTCAGTAGCTTCTGGAGCACTTTTAATATCCCAGGTTTTCCTCTGGGATTTTACAGGAGCTGATATTTACTGCCTTTTCAGTAATACAGCACTGCTTGAAAATAAAATCACTCATATGTGAGGAATCAGAAATGACTTCCATGTCTGAATCTTCAGTGATTTATAATGCTAGGATTTTTTAATATTTTTTTTTTCTTTCAATAATCTTTCCCTCCCCCTCCAGAATTATTCAGAGTTACATTTTGAGGGAAGAAGCTGGAACACTATCATCAGAGGCCTCTGACTTCAACAAAGTCCACTTGAGTAGACGGGGTGGGATTATGGCATCTCTGTACACATCTCATCCCGCAGACAGCGGCCTCACATTGGAACTCTCCTTGGAGATAAACAGGAAGCTGCAGGCTGTGTTAGAAGATACATTACTGAAAAATATTACATTAAAAGTGAGTAGCTGTGCCAGTTCTTCCAGATCTTGTGGTTCTGACAATGTTGCCTTTGGAGAGATGGATGCTTCTCAGAGGAGGGGACTTTTCAGAAGTCAACTCATTGTAAACTGATGCCACAAATAGCATTGGGTCAATCAAAGAGTTATGTAATGTGGTCCATGTTAAACCTCCATTCTGAGACCCTCCTGGAATGTTGCATTAATGGGCTGCTGCATAAAATAAGTTCTGGGCTGCCTGTGCATTGGGTGGGAAAGGACCTATCTCTGTGCTTTCCTCAGACATGTGGAGCCAGAGGTGGGAGCTCTGTCCCTGCAGTGAGTGCCCTGTTGAGCTATTTGGGCAGCATGGCTGCTGCATGGGACAGAGGGCAGACTGGGAAACATTGCACAGGATGCTGGCCAGACTGCAGTGTGCTGCAGAATTTTCAGATCTTGTGCTGCAATTGTTATTCCTAACCCTTTCCATCCCCTCTACTCTGCTCTGGTGAGACCTCACCTGGAGTACTGCATCCAGTTCTGGAGTCACTATTACAACAGGAATGTGGACGTGCTGGAGCTTGTCCAGAGAAGTGCCACAAGGATGCTCAGAGGGCTGCAGCATCTCTCCTATGAGGACAGACTGAAAGAGTTGGGGCTGTTCAGTTTGGAGAAGAGGAGGCTCTGAGGTGACCTTATTGTGGCCTTTCAGTATCTGGAAGAGGCCTACAAAAAAGCTGGGGAGGGA
>VWZE01023940.1:109176-156276 GCA_013396675.1 Eubucco bourcierii | reverse complement strand
GTGACAGTACTCAGAGGAATGGAGCAAAGCTGGAGGCGGGGAGATTCAGAGTGGACATGAGGAGTGCTCTCTTCAGCATGAGAGCAGTGAGAGCCTGGAATGGGTTGCAGAGGGAGGTGGTTGAGGCCCCATGCCTGGAGGTGTTTAAGGCCAAGCTGGATGAGGCTGTGGCCAACCTGATCTAGTGTGAGGTGTCCCTGCCCATGGCAGAGGGGTTGGAACTAGATGATCCTTGAGGTTCCTTTCAACCCTGACTGATTCTGTGATTCCCCTTGAACACTCTGCTTTCTAGGCAGCCTGTAGAATATGAGCAACTGCGAAAAAAAAGTTGCAAAGAACTTTGCATCCTTAATTGAAATTACCCTGTTTACTCCCAGCTCCAGTCATTTGCTCTTGTTCTGGATACTTGAAAGTATCAACCTGCTGACACAAATGGAATAGTGTGGCCAGCAGGAGCAGGGAGGTCATTCTCCCCCTGGACTCTGCACTGGTTAGACCACACCTTGAGTCCTGTGTCCAGTTCTGGGCCCCTCAATTTAAGAAGGACATTGAGGTGCTTGAGCATGTCCAGAGAAGGGCAACGAGGCTGGGGAGAGGCCTCGAGCACAGCCCTATGGAGAGAGACTGAGGGAGCTGGGATTGTTTAGCCTGGAGAAGAGGAGGCTCAGGGGAGACCTTCTTGCTGTCTACAACTACCTGAAGGGTGGTTGTAGCCAGGAGGAGGTTACCTTCTTCTCTCAGGCAAGCAGCACCAGAACAAGAGGACACAGTCTCAACCTGTGCCAGGGGAAGTTTAGGCTGGAGGTGAGGAGAAAGTTCTTGCCTGAGAGAGTCATTGACTGCTGGAATGGGCTGCCCAGGGAGGTGGTGGAGTCAGCGTCCCTGGAGGTGTTCAAGGCAGGTTTGGACTTGGCACTTGGTGCCATGGTCTGGTCTTGAGGTCTGTGATGATGGGTTGGACTTGATGATCTTTGAGGTCTCTTCCAACCCTGGTGATACTGTGATACCGTGATTTTACCTTGTTAGTGCACTTTCTGCTGATGGACTCCTTTTCCTTGTATAACTTGCCCTACCCTCTTTTTTTTTTTCTCTACCCCCCAAAGGAAAACCTTCAAACTCTAGGAACAGAAATAGAGCGACTTATTAAACACAAGCATGAACTGGAGCAGAGAATAAAGCAGACATAACTAGGAACTCTTATGGAATTATCAACAGGAAGATGAAGAAAAGGCAGGTGCTACAGACAGCTGCTTTGGACGTTTCTCCTGACATTTGATTGCCTGCTAGCACAAACAATCCAATCTGACAGCTGTAAGTCATCCAGGCTGTCCTTACTCCTGTAAGTAAGTTTGTGGCATCAGTGTGGTTCTGTCTACTTGATACCAGCCTGAGGTGTTGCTGAGTTTTGCTACACACTACATTTATCTCAAACCTGTATTTGAAATGGCCTACAGCTGCTTTGCAGTGCACACTGTCATTGGAGTGAGTTGCAGTGAGGTTTTAATTTCTGCACTGTGTAGTTAATCACTCTCTTACTGATGGACCTTGACAAAAACAAGCCTACATACTTCTTAGTTGCTGTTGAACATATCAAGTGTTATAGAACTTCAAGGGCTTTCAGGCATAACATCCTTTCTTGCGTTATATTCCTGAGGTTTAGGTTGATTTACACATTTTTGATGTACACGTGGAAAAAAGGCTTTGTGACAAAACTTTGGGTTTTTAAGTGGTGGCCATGATCCTGCATATTTTCTGCTGTAGATGAACATTCAACTGATTTCTTTATTCAAACAGTAAAACTAAAGGGTTAGGAAACTTTCTGACTCAGGTTGTGGAGTATGTGGAGCTGAAGCGTGTCCTTTCAACAGTTCTGTAAGCCCTTGATCTTCAGATTTTTGGTATCACATCATTGGTTAATAAAGTTCTCTGGCCTGCATAACTGACAGCATTTTAAACATGGGAGTTTTAACTGCCCAATGCTAGGTATGTAGTGGTAGACATCATAATTGCATCTGTTTTCAGATGATCAGAAAATCTGTTTTCAAAGGCAAATGGAAAGAACCTGGATGTTCTCATTAACTGTGGCTAGAACAGCTACTAAGAGTTAATAATAAGAAGTGGGAAATGCATTGAAATGGAGTTTTATTCCATTGGTTGGACTAGGAAAATGGCACAGAAATCTGTGTGGCTCCTTAATTTTAGTGTTGTGAATAACTGGTTGGTCAAAAGAGCACAAACTGAGAACTATTACTTAGCCTTTCAGTGACTGAGAGGGTGATAAAGGAAGAGAATCAAGGTGAGAAAATTCTGGTTAGTCACAGCATTGTGTTCATGTTTTAGTTCCAGGATAAGCAATTTACAGGGTCTCAGATATCTGTATTCCAACAGTAAATACATGGATTTCTGTATTTATTGACTTTTGACCCAGATCAATTAACCAGATCATGGTGTAAATACATACTTTGGGTTTTTATTAAATACTTGAAGAACTTCTTATAATGAAAAAAAGATTCAGTCTACCTTTACAATAACAATGCTTTAGCTATTTTAATTAGAAAAGATACTTGGGGTGAGGGAGGTGGGGGAGGGGGGTGGAATCTATTTTACTGCAGGCACCATTTGCCTCGTAGACCCAACAAGGGGCCTGAATCCAGCAGCACAAAGCAGGATCATTTAGCAAAGCATCTTGGTGACTTAGTGACACTTGGAAATGGACTACACACCTCTTGAGTTACTTGAGCTTTGCAATGAACCAAACTCAGCAAAAGGGCCTGATTTGGTTTGTGTAATTTGTCCTAAGAGGATGAGACTTGCTTATCTTTAAAGTGAAAAGGATCTCTCGAAATCCTTTTGGGATCAAGACCTGGTTTGTGGTCCAGAGAGTCCTCGATGGCAGATCCCTTTAGTGTCAAAGGGTGAAATACTTCTTTGAAACAGGAGGATAGAAACAAATTATTGAAAACCTGCCTGAGCATTGTAGAAACTGTGAGCCTTTAATCTGGGTGGGGTTTTATACATATATTTTTCTAATTCCTGAGAGGAGTGGTTATCTGAAGTGTTAGGGAATTGGGACCAGTCCAGTCATGTCATGGGACTACCTCTGCTTTACTGTTCAGTAACGTGAAGAGGAAGATACCTGGCACTGCTGAAACAAATTTTGTCACCAGCTTCCAGGAAGTGAGCAGGCAATTGTTTGAGACTGAACTAGACCTTCTGCTGAAAAAAGTGTTTAGAACAATTTTGCATGTCAAAACATAGCTTAGCTCTTGTATGTTTGTGTTTTCATGCTTTAACAGACCAGATATCTGGGTATTTTCAGGCATTCAGCTGAATGACTCCAGTATTTTAGGTACCATGTTAATATTGTAATCATTTAATGTATGTTCTCCAAATGTGTACAGTATGAAATGAAGGAGAGGTGCAGTGCAGATGGAATAAGTGCAATGACATTGTGGAAATTCTTACTTCTTTTTGGCATGGTTGTTTCTCCTTTTAAGTTAGTTGTCCTCTTGCCCTGCTGGAAATGCTGCTGCTTCTCTGTAGCACTAGTCACTTGTCAGACTTTTCTTCTTTTCCCCTTGGTTATGGAGACACACTAAGCAGCCAAAAAAAACCCACATTGTTTGTTGTGCACGGTGTTTTCATGGACCAAAGTCATCATATATATATATACATATATAGGCATTATTTTAAAGAAACCTAATGGAGGTGGAAATACCATTCTAGCTCACACATTAGCAAATGACTCTCTGTCCAGTAAGCTTGAAATGTGGTGAATACATGACAGGGTCAACCAGCAAGTGTGCTTGGCAGTGCTGCTCGTTTCAGAGAGGTGGTGGTGTGCATCTGCCATGGAACCGTTGCCAATAGACCACCTGCCTGTTGTTTCCATGGGGCAGGTTGTCTGGAGTGCAGTGTTGGTGGTGCAGGGAAGCAGAACACGTCCTGTGAGGTGAGCACCAGCTGGTGCAGAGTGGGTGCAAGGCTTGCGTAGCAATCACATTTTGCTTGCCCTTGCTCGGGAAACTTTCTCTTGGGAAACTTTCTCTTAGGAAACTGAGATTGAAAACTGTCCTCAGATAAACTGAATTTTAGAGGGAAACTGGTTTTGAAGGCAGCCTGGAGCGGTTAGCTACATACCTGTCACTGAAATTCCATGTCCATTAGATGTGTGTTTGCCACAGGCTACTTTTGAAAGTTCTGAGCTTGTAGCTGGTTGTATCCTACAGGGTTAAACACCTGTTCCTTAAATACTCAGGGTGCTCTTTCAATTCAAGTATCACACATGCAGATGTTGTTAAGAGGCCCTACAGGAAAGCTGCCTATGCTTTTTTACCCTCTGTAAAATCCAGCACTGTCGTTGCCTGAAGCCAAACCCTCTGAAATGAAGCGAACTAGTTTATGCTGTAGAAATCACTGGTTTTCTGCCACACAGAGTTGTGCAATGATTGTTTTCATTTCAGTCTCCAGAAAACAGTGGAGATTGGTTTTTTTTGTTCCTCAGATAACTTGCTCACCCTCTTCTCTTGCTGCTGCCAACACCTGTGCTGTCTCCAGCTTAACAAAACCGAAGTCGCTCTCTTGGAATATTTCTCATTACAATGTTTTAGCGCATAACTGAAGCGATAAAAAAATAAAAGCCGCACTCCCCGCTTCCACTGAACCGAGTGTAAAGCTGAGACCCGAGTTTGGGAAGGGGTTCAGAGCGCAAGGCGCATCCGAATGGGCTGTCAGCAGAAACGCCTGCGGTGCTGGACGCCAGCAGTAGGTGGCGCTAGGAACCAGGTTTGACCATGAGCGGCCGAAGGGCAGGCGGCTCAGAGGGAGCTGCTGGGAGGCGGTGCGGGTGGTTGGAGCTTTTCCTAAGCTGGTTGGGGACTTCCTTCTCATTGTCGTGTTCTGACTTGAAATTCTGTTCAATCTTCCAGCGTATGTATATTGTCTGAATATTCGCAGAATGTCTGTTGATTTGATTTTTGTAGATAACCTTTTTCTGTATAAAGTTTTTTTGAAGATATTGCAATACCTTCTGTATATATTGGACTTTGAAATAATAAACATACAAATGTATGAAAGTCTGGCTTGGCTCTGTGCTTTGCAGCTTTTGATTTACCGCTCCCTCACTCTGGATTGCACTGACAGCTCTCAGGGAAGCTCTGAGGGAGTGGCAGCAGGGTGCTCTGTGTTGGGTGGTTATCTTTAGGAGTGGGACTCTTCCCTTCTCACGGTGCCAAAATGCCCTTGTGGGGCTTGTGGTCATCCTTAGGTGTGGGAGAGTCCTCATGGTGCCAAAATCTTGTGGTGCTTGTGGTCGTCCTTAGGTGTGAGAGACCCCTTCTCACAGTGCCAAAATGTCTTGATGGTGCTTGTGGACAAATAGCTCTGCTGTGAGGACAGGCTGAGAGAGTTGAGGCTCTGCAGCCTGGAGAAGAAAAGGCTTCCAGGAGACCTTAGAGTAGCCTTCCAGTATCTGAAGGGGGCCTACAGGAAGGCTGGGGAGGGACCAGCACCCTCAGCAAGTTTGCAGATGACACCAAGCTGTGTGGCACAGTTGACTTGCTAGAGGGCAGGGATGCCATCCAGAGGGACCTGGACAGGCTGGAGAGGTGGGCCCAGGCCAACCTCATGAAATTCAATAAGGCCAAGTGTAAGGTCCTGCACCTGGGTAGGTACAATCCCAAGCACAAATACAGGCTGGGTGGTGAATGGCTGGAGAGCAGCCCTGAGGAAAAGGACCTTGGAGTCTGGGTGGATGAAAAGCTCAACATGAGCCTGCAGTGTGCACATGCAGCCCAGACAGCCAACCGAGTCCTAGGCTGCATCAAGAGAAGCGTGGCCAGCAGGGCAAGGGAGGGGATTCTGCCCCTTTACTCTGCTCTCGTCAGACCCCACCTGGAGTACTGTGTGCAGTTCTGGAACCCTCAGCACAGGAAGGACATGGAAGTGTTGGAGCGGGTCCAGAGGAGGGCCACAAAGATGATCAGAGGGCTGGAGCAGCTCTGCTGTGAGGACAGGCTGAGAGAGTTTGGGCTCTGCAGCCTGGAGAAGAGAAGGCTTCGAGGGGACCTGATAGTAGTCTTCCAGTATCTGAAGGGGGCCTACAGGAAGGCTGGGGAAGGATTATTTACAAGGTCCTGCAATGACAGGACAAGGGGCAATGGGCTTAAACTGGCAGAGGGGAGATTTAGACTGGATGTTAGGAGGAAGTTCTTTCCAGTGAGGGTGGTGAGGCACTGGAACAGGTTGCCCAGGGAGGTTGTGGCTGCTCCCTCCCTGGAGGTGTTCAAGGCCAGATTGGATGAGGCCTTGAGTGAGCTGTACTAGTGGGAGGTGTCCCTGCCTATGGCAGGGGCTTGGAACTAGATGGTCCTTGAGGTCCCTTCCAACCTAAACCATTCTGTGATTCTATAAATACTCTGGGCTAAAGCAGCTTAACTGCCAGCAGACTACTGTTGCCAGTATGAGTGCTGAGAATGCACCAAAAGAGCCTGTTTTTGTTTCCCCTCTGTGGTTATAACTACAGATAACGTGATCTGTGACTGGAAGGCATTGCTTCTCCCTGCAGCCTGTACCTTCCTGCTGTACTATCTAAAGGAGGTGGCAGTGCCTCTTGGCTGCATACCTCTGGTATTCCAGTCACTCTTAACAGCAAAGCCAGGGAGAGTGAGACTGTGTGGCTTATACTGTACTGTATCTCATGGAAACAACTGCAGCACAGCCATCACCTGTCCTTCAGGTGGAAGTGTCTCACTTAAGCACTGCTTTGAGCTACAGCCAGTCACAGTAAGTATGCCTGATCATCTGGAGTCATCTTTCACTGTGCTATGTGAATTTGGTAATCCCACAGTCTCTGTAGTAAGGACTGGTTCCTTTGGCCACAGCTCCACATGCTGGATGCTGTTTGCCACTCTGGTTTATTCATTCCTTTGCAGAGATCTAAAATACTTTGATTTTAGTCATGATAGTATTGTTTAAAACAAATAAATAAATAAGTGGTGCTGTCAGGTTGTTGACTGTTTGTTGTGGCTATGCTTATATTAAAAATCTGGAAATCAGATCTGCATGGCTTATCCTGCCCCCATCAGCCTGATTGCAGAGAGACAGAAAAAAAGCTAAAGGAATACTATGAAGAAGGTAATTTGTGGAGTTTATTCTAGCATCTCCCAGAATACCTTAAATGAGAGAAGGAGTTGTCTTGTTTTCTGTTGAAATTTCATGGTGCTGACTTCCCAGCATCAGGGTGAGGGCTCCCAGTTAATTTTCAGGTTACTGTTACCTGTGTGACCCTTTGCTGGGATGGTTTTGCAGTTCAGCATTTTTCTTCCAGCCATTTCCACTGATAGCAGATGCAGCTCTTCCTGGCAGATACGATCAAAAGTCATGATTCAGCTGTGCTCCCCAAGTTCTTAGTGCTGCTGTTCCTGAAGCTAGAATGCATCCAGAGAAAGACCGTGAGGATGATCAGAGGGCTGAAGCACCCCTCCTATGAAGATAGGCTGAGAGAGTTGGAACTGTGCAGTTTGGAGAAGAGAAGGTTCCAAGGAGACCTTATTGTGGCCTTCCAGCATCTGAAGGGGGCCTATGAGAAAACTGGGGAGAGACTTTTTAGGATGTCAGTGATAGGACTAGGGGAAATGGAGCGTATCTAGAAGTGGGTAGATTCAGATTGGATGTTAGGAAGAAGTTCTTCACCATGAGGGTGGTGAGACACTGGAATGGGTTGCGCAGGGAGGTGGTGGAAGCCTCATCCCTGGAGATGTTTAAAGCCAGGCTGGATGTGGCTGTAGGCAACCTGGTCTAGTGGAAAGTGTCCCTGCCCATGGCAGAGGGGCTGGAGCTAGATGATCCTTGTGGTCCCTTCCAGCTCTGACAATTCTGTGATTCCACGTGCACCAATCCTGGTTTTGGTGGTACTTCCAAACAACTTTTCAGCTCCATTTTACAGACAGGTCTGTATTTCAGGATGAGAGGTCATGCAGAGGAAAGGTTCCCATGGCACAGTAGTGTCTCAGTTCTGAAGCAAGCCCGTTTGATACTGGAGCTGTTGGGTAATAAATATATAACCCAAAGCTAGAAGTTTACTTGTCAAACTGCCTGTAAAAGAGGAATATCAGCACTGCTATTTTTCTCTTCCTTCCCTGCTCTATTTTAAGGGGGGTTTTGAATAGTGATAAGATTGGTGTTTTGTTGTTGTGGTTGTTTTTAGGCTATTTTGCATTAAATCACAGTGGGTCTGTGCCAGATTTTTGCAAGATTTTTGCATGCATAAGTGTAACTCATGCAGTAGAGGAGTGCTGCTGAACAAGTTGCTCTTCTCCAACACTTACAAATGTGGTGTTCGATGTGTTTGTAGCTGTTCTGCTCCGGTGGATGCCCTTAGAGTCAGGAAACCCTCTGGCCTTCATGTTTTGCCAGGCTATTTACTAGGCACAGCCACCCACTGATTTCAGTGGAGCTGCTCTAAGGCCTTCAGTGAAGCACCTCAATGACTAAAAGGCTGAATGCACTCTGGTTTGAACGCCTATGGGCTTCTGAAGAAGCTTCTATTTAAAAATAATCCCACACACATGGAATAAGAAGCAGCAGCAGATGAAAGCATGAAGCCTGTGAGCTCTAGCCAGAATGCTGGGGTCTGACATAAGGTAGGTCTAGCAGGCACAGACATTCCTGGTAGGGGGGTGACTAGTGAGTGAGTCCTTAAATACTGCCCTGTGCCCTCCAACCTGCCATCCGTCATGCCTTTAAAGAGGGAAATGGCTTGAATGCTTGCAGTGTTTTTAAGCTGTGGTCTGCAGCCTGGCAGAAGTGTTTGTGAAGCTGTACCATGAAAGCAGGTGGCTAAAAATACTCTGAAAATTATTAGATCTGGAATTATTTTAAGTCTCCTGGCACGGGGGAGAGGAAGAAGGTGAGAATCCCATCTATCAGCTCTGAATGAAAGCAGCATATGGCCAAGTTGTGGGCTGCAAAAGCAAACCTGGTCAGCCTAAACCTGTTTTGTGGGTCTGTAAGTTTCCTGGAAACTTTGGGCTCAGAGCTGTGACCTGTTAATGCTGTAAGTGGCTTGTGCTGCTCAGCTGTCTGGGCTTCGCCATACTCATTAGCTTGTCAGAGAAATATTGATCAGATGGACTCTGAAAAACCCTTCCTGACGAGGATGTGGAAGGTGTCTTCAGCCATAAAACAAAGTGAGAAATCAGTACAAGCTACTGTCAGCTTGTCATGGGCTTACCATGGGGAGTGCCACAGGCTGCTGACAATCAGACTTGCCATGCCCTTTCCCTTGTCCCCTTGCCACGTGTCTGATGCGCCCCTAGGGCTCAATCAGCCACTGGATCAATCTTGTATAAGGGGCAGGACTCTTCTGTGTTGGGGGTGGAAACAGGAGTGTGCAAGGGCTGACATTGCTTGCCCACAGCTTTACACCTGCTCCCAGGCTGTTCAAGCAGCTCCCAACTCACGGCAGGTCACCCTTCAGGCTGCTGAGGCAAAACAAGGAGTCTGTGTTTTCTGTGGGAATGCCACGCAGTGACCTGCAGTGTCTTGGAGGTGGTTCCACAGTTCCCACGTCCTGCGCGCTGTGGAGACAGAGTTCCTTGGGTGAGGCAGGACAGCTGGCAGCAAAACCCCTGCATGACTCCAGGTAAACCTTGCTGAGCATCCACAGCCCCTTGTTTCACTTGGATTCCATCAGACATTTTTGGGCTTTAGAGAGACCCAGCTGGAGCCAAGCAGGCATTTTCCATCAACAAGGACTGGCAGATGGAAGCTTGTGCTTCACAAACCAATCTGGTGAAGCCCACACTCATTGATCTGGGTCTCCATGACCCTGCATGCTGTGCTTTGAAACCCTCATGCTTTTTGTTGTCCCATGCAGAGTGTTTTAATCAACAGCACAATGTCCACCTGGAGATCAGTGACAAGTGGCATCCCTCAGGGGTCAGTGCTGGCATCAGTGCTGTTTGACATTTTTGTCAGTGACATGGACAGAGGAATTACTTGCTGCACTCTCAGCAAGTTTGCAGATGGCACCAAGCTGTGTGGCACAGTCGACTTGCTAGAGGGCAGGGATCCATCCAGAGGGACCTGGACAGGCTGGAGAGGTGTGCCCAGGCCAATCTCATGATATTCAACAAGGCCAAGTGTAAGGTCCTGCACCTGGGTAGGCACAATCCCAAGCACAAATACAGGCTGGGTGGTGAATGGCTGAGAGTAGCCCTGAGGAANCTCAGCACAGGAAGGATATGGAAGTGTTGGAGTGAGTCCAAAGGAGGCCATGAAGATGATCAGAGGGCTGGAGCAGCTCTGCTATGAGGACAGGCTGAGAGAGTTGGGGCTCTGCAGCCTGGAGAACAGAAGGCTTTGTGGAGATCTGATAGTAGCCTTCCAGTATCTGAAGAGGGTTACAGGAAGGCTGGGGAGGGACTATTGATAAGGTCTTGCAATGACAGGACAAGGGGCAATGGGTTTAAACTGGCAGAGGGGAGATTTAGACTGGACGTTAGGAAGAAGCTCTTTTCAGTGAGGATTATGAGGCACTGGCACAGGTTGCCCAGGGAGGTTGTGGCTGCTCCCTCCCTGGAGGTGTTCAAGGCCAGGTTGGAGGAGGCCTTGAGTGAACTGTACTAGTGGGAGGTGTCCCTGCCTATGGCAGGGGGTTGGAACTAGATGATCTTTGAGACCACTTCCAACCTGGACCATTCTGTGATTCTGTGACAAAAACAAGGGCTTGGATCAAGTTGCCTCTGCTGCTAAGGCAGGTGAAGTCCTTGGAGCAGAGATGTGCGAGATCTGGCAGCCAGCCTGCAGCACGAGGCATGCAGATTACGTTTTGTCGTTACCTGAATTACGTCAAGCCATTTCCCTCTCTCAGGCTTGCCTTGCAGCCCTCCAAGGCTGCTTGTTGACAGTGAAAGAACAACCAACTATTTCAAAATGATTTGACCTCACTTGGGCTGGTGACAGGGCCCAGACCTTGTGGGTGCTGGTTGCCTTGCGATGCCAAATCCGCTGCAGAGTGCCTCTCACTAGTGAGCAGGCTGAGGCACGGTGGCAGATGAGCTCCCTCCCGTCGTGTTGGAGAGTGTGATTTAGCTTCCCTTGGCTTTGGCAGTGACTGAAACAATAGAAACGTCCCCAAAGGCCAGGGCCTGCAAGCCAGCAGTGATTCTCTGGAGAGCAATAAATGGAGGCACTTACGTTTAATTAATTGTGTCTTGGAGCAAACGCCGGAAAGGGACCAAACCAACTAACCAAAGCAGAGAGTTTGCTGCTGAGTGCTGGGGGAGGCTTCTGCCAAGAAAGCAGCCTTGGATGGGAGAGCGAAGGAAGCGAGGCCCTTCCAAGGGGCAATTCAGAGCAGCCTCACAGGCTCCTGCTCTGGCATCCTGTCCCCACACTGCTGGCCTGGGGCATGGAGGAGCAGCTCCTGACCAGGCACTGTCCTCTGTGCAGATACCCTGTGACTAGTGAGCAGCCAGTCTGACACACAGCTGCCAGGGAGGTCAGCTGGGAACCTGAGCCCTCGTGTGTATAAGAATGAAAGATTCATGTAGTTCCTTTGAACTTTTTCAGCCTTCTGACCACCAGGAACTTCACAGTATCACAGCAGCACCAAGGTTGGAAGAGACCTCAAAGATCATCAAGTCCAACCTGATACCACAGATCTCAAGACTAGACCATGGCACCAAGTGCCACGTCCAAACCTGCCTTGAACTCCTCCAGGGACGCTGACTCCACCACCTCTCTGGGAAGCCCATTCCAGCAACCAATGACTCTCTCAGTGAAGAACTTTCTTCTCACCTCCAGCCTAAACATCCCCTGGTATAACTTCATCTATACAGCAGCACAGCGATGTTGAAGGTCCTTTTGTTCTCTTCCCTACCTGCTGGCTCATCAGCTTGGGCAAACCCTGGGCTGGTCAGCTGGAGCAGTCAAGGCAGGACTGGAAAAGGAGCCAGACCTGACTTTGCAGCTGAGGCTGTGAAGGCAAGCAGAAAAGCCAGCTTGTGCTCTCAGGAAGAGAAAGCAGACCCAGCAATGAGCTTTTTTGCTTGTGGGGCTTTCCTGCCTACATTTGCCCATGAACTGAGGAAGTGGACTTGCCTGTGACACATTGAAGCTAAGCCTGAAAGAAGACTTTATTTCATGAAAACACCATGAAAGCCTCATCAATATTTATAAATATGTAAAGAGTGAGTGCCAGGAGGCTGGAGCCAGGCTCTGCTGGGTGATGCCCAATGACAGAACAAGGGGCAATGGGTGGAAGCTGAGGCATAGGAAGTTTCATGGAAACATGAGAAGGAATTTTTTTTCCCTGTGAGGGTAACAGAACACTGGAACAGACTGCCCAGGGTGGTTGTGGAGTCTCCCTCTCTGGAGATAGTCAAGACCTGTCTAGATGTGTTCCTGTATGATCTGGTCCAGGTGATCCTGCTCTGGTAGGGAAGTTGGACTGGATGAGCTTTTGAGGTCACTTTCAACCCCTGGCATTCTGTGATTCTGTGACCATGCTTTAGAAACCCCAATCCTTGGCTCAGTTTGGTTTTGTGCCCTTGGTGGGTTTAGAGGAAGGCAGGCTTGGGTTGGGCATCACTAATTACAGTTTCAGGTAAGTGGGCAAAAACTCTGAGCAGAAGCGGTGTGAGCAGCCCTTGTCTGTGCTTCCCACCACCCAGAGCTGCCTCCAGCTCAGTCCATGCCCACTGCTCCTACGTGCACCTCAGGCTGGGGGCAGCTGGCTGTCTGCAGAGGGGAAAGGAAGGGTCTGCAAACTGTGTAACTCAAAAAGGGTTAAGATATGGTGGGGGGGAACAATAAATATTTGTTTTGGAAAGGCTATCCTGGCACGAGAGCAAACCCCACTTGCTTTCAGAGTGTCACAACCTCTTCTGTCCTCTGCAGAACAAACTCAGGGCACTGCTAGCCTAGATCTGGAGCACAGCTGACAGCATGATCTTAAAGTTGTCCTCGTTCAACCCTGCTGCATCCAAAACATGCACTGTTGAGTGGATATATGTGAAAAGAAACAGAAGAGTCTGGCTTTTTCTTTTCTTTTCTTTTGGAACCATGGCACAAAAATGGCCTGCACAATCATATTTACTTTGGAGGTTTCTCTTGGGAAGCAGCTGCTTGTGTTGGGCAGTCTGTCAGCTCCCAACCCCATCGCTTTTCCCCTCTTTCTTCTCCATGCTTTTGGGAGTTTACTGCCTGCACAAGAGCCAGTACTCACCAACTCCTGCCAGAACTCACTCAACTTCATGGTTACTCACACTACATTTCCACCAAGGAGCAAGACACGACAGCAGCACAGAGACCCTGCTCTGAGCTAAACCTTGTGCTTCCAGCACTGCTTACTCACACGGTAGTTGCTGAGATAGGTTTTTTTCCCTGTTTCTTCCTGGTGCTTATGATTAGAACTCATGAGGGCAGCACACTGCTTGCTGGAATGAGTACAGGGATGGGCAATGAAGCTGGGGAAGGGTCTGGAGAATAAATCTTATGAGGAGTGACTGAGGGAGCTAGGGCTGTTCAGTTTGAAGAAGAGGCTGAGGGGAGACCTCATTGCTGTCTACAGCTACCTGAAGGGACATTGTGGAGAGGCTGCTGCTGGGCTCTTCTCACAGGTAATTAGTGGTAGAACAAGAGGGAATGGCCTCAAGCTGTGCCTGGGCAGGTTCAGACTGGACATTAGGAAACATATTTTTCCCAGCAAGAGTAGTCAGAGCTGCCCAAGGAGGTGGTTGAGTCACCAACCCTGTATGTGTTTAAAAGTCATTTGGATGTAGTGCTTGAGGATATGGTTTAGGTTGCACCTTGTAGAGTAAGGGTATTGGTTGGACTTGATGATCCTGGGGGTCTTTTCCAACCAGAATGCTTCTATGATTCTGTAATTCCTGGGTTCCTGCAGGCTGAGAGTTTGGCACATTTGCTCTGTGTGGTGGGAAGCATGGCACATGCTTGCCCCCAGCATCATCTTGGTTGATGAAAAGCTCAACATGAGCCAGCGGTGCGCACACGGCTGTCTGCAGCAAGAGCAGTGCGGCCAGCAGGGCAAGAGAGGGGATTCTGCCCCTTGACTCTGCTCTCCTAAAACCCCACCTGGAGTCCTGTGTACAGTTCTGGAGCACCCAACACAAGAAGGTCATGCAACTGCTTGAGCCAGTCCAGAGGCCATCAAGATGCTCAGAGGGCTGCAGCAGCTCTGCTATGAGGACAGGCTATGAGAATTTGGGCTCTGCAGTCTGGAGAAGAGAAGGCTTCCAGGAGACTTTGGCAGAGGGGAGATTTAAACTGGATGTTAGGAAACTCTTCACAGTGAGGGTAGTGAGATACTGGCACAGGTTGCCCAGGAAAGTTGTGAATCCTCCCTCCCTGGAGGTGTTCAAGGCCAGGTTAGATGAAGCCTTGAGCAACCTGTTCTAGTGGGAAGTGTCCCTGCCTATGGCAAGGGGTTGGAACTCGATGATCTTTGAGGTCCCTTTCAGCATAAACCATTCTATGATTCTATGGGGCTGTTCTGAGAGCTGCCACTAGGTTTCCTTGGGCTGGGTGCTCCAGCTGTGGCAGCTGGGAGCCAGGAACATCAGGGCAAAGAGTACAGAAATAGCAATATATGGGCAGGGCCAGAGAAATGCTGCCATCCCTGAGGGTGTTTAAAAGCTGTGTAGATGTGGTGGTGCTCAGTGATGTGGCTTCATGGTAGGCTTGGCTGCACTGAGTTAATGGTTGGACTCAATGATCTTTAAAGGTCTTTTCCAACCTAAAATATTCCATGACTCTATGAAAAGGAAGATGCAGATTCTAGCTCAAGGCCTTTATAGAGTGTTTTTATGGGTTTGGAGGAGAAAAAGATTGTCATTGGGGTTTTGTTTTACAAAAAAGCCCAGGCAAGAAATGTGACAGGTAAGATTAGAAAACAGAAGTGTGTCCTGGCAAACTGTATCAGTCTGATACATCTGTCAGCTCTTATAACAAAGGGCAAGTTGTGTGATGATAGTATTTGGGATGGAAAATGTGTTGAATGAATATGCTAATAGTCCTTCATTATTGTTGTGGTAAGGTGGAAGCGCCTTGAAAGCAGAACTGCCAGGAGTAAGGAAAGGTCTTTGCCTAAACAGCCCAGAGAGAAATGCAATCTACTGGGAAAGTGTGCATGCAGAGCTGGGCAACCAAAATGTGACAGGACAGCTGTGGTTGCAGTGACAGAAGACACTCAAAGGTACTCAAAGTTTGTTTGAAATCCCTTTGCACAGCTGCTGATGAAGGGCTGAAAACGTTTAGTGCCAAGCACATGTGTCTATCGCGCTGGGTAATGCTGCATCATCACGTGTAGGAAACCTCATTCCTGCAAGCTTTTAAGGCCAGGCTGGAAGTGGTTCTGAGCAACCTGATCTAGTGTGAGGTGTCCCTGCCCATGGCTGGGGGGGTTGGAACTAGTTCTGACAATTCTATGATTCTATCATTCCTTGCTGCTCCAGTTTCCCTGCCTGTTTTCCCATATGAATGTTGCAGCAGAAGCGCTTGAGAACCAAGATGGCTGGGTTTTGCCTGTGCAGAACCAGCACAAATGGCTCCTGATTGATGTCTGGATCTTCTAGGAGCTGTTGTCAAAAGGAAGACTTTGAAGATTTTAATGTTGTGCAATGACAACTTTAATCCAAGGTAAGTAGTGACCTCTGAAAATTAAAGGGGAAGAGATGTTGTGTGAGCTGCTGCAAACAAGCAAGGGGAGGATTGCAAAACAAGTTCTATGCAGTTGGGATTTGCACGGTGCACAAAAGGGGAAACAAAGCATGCAGCTGGCAAGGGTATGTGTCTCCAAAGATGCCCCAACTGCAGTGCCAAGAAAATCAAACCTGCAGCCAAGAAAAACACCATTGAAAATGATGCAATGACATCATCTAAGTGCTGCTAGTGGGATCTAGATTATATGCAGAATGATTAAGAAGGAAAACACCGACAGGACTTGTGTAAGAGGATTGTAGAGCTCACAACGGGCAAGCAAAAGGAGCCACACGAAAGCAGACCCAAGTAAAACCAGTGCTGGAACAGAGGCATTTGAGCCTACCAAAAGCATTCAGCAGGGGTTGTTCCCTGAAGTAATCACAAGGGCTGTGTGCTCGGGTTTGTAAATTTTTAGCTAATTAGTTCAATACCTGCCAAAATTGCCACTAGAACAGCCCCACCTGGTAAGCGCAGGCAGTCAAGAGAGCTGCAGCTCAGCAGCAGGTCACTGCACCTTGCTCAAACAAAAAGCTGGATAAGGATGTGTGGAGCATGTTTTTAAAAGGAGGGATATGCTTCACCAAGGCCTTTGAGATCTCTGGTTGAGAGAGGTCCTTTCTGCAAGACAGCTACTGGTGGCTGCACTGCAGGTGGGAGACAGGTGCAGGTTATATTCTCTAGACTTCTGCCCCATGCCTTTTAAAGGCTGTGAACAGTTTCTAGTGTCAGCACTGCTTATACCAGCAATGCAGTCAGGTTATGGAGCTAGATATGAGAACATGCAAATGTGGAGCCACACAAAAATATCAACACCCCAGCTCAGACCCAACACTACACTTTGGTAAAAAAATAGTGAACAAAAATGTTTTGATCAGGGAGTAGAAAGCATTTTATTCACTCAATGCCCTTTGTTGTAACAGGATGTGCTCCTGGGGTATCTACTGATGAGCAGTATTAATTATTCATACTTCACAGCTTCATCTGGGTTTTAGACTTTAATGTAAGCAACACAATGCAACCCATGAAAAGAGGGGAAATGAATGCACAACACAAGGTGTTCCCATCAACATCTCAGCTCCTCTTAATGCAAACAGGAACTACAGGACTCAGTGCTGCTAGGGCTCAAATCATAGAATCATTGAATTGTCAGGGGTGGAAGGGACCTCAAGGATCATCTAGTTCCAACCACCCCCAGCGTGGGCAGGGACTCCTCACATGAGATCAGGTTGCTCAAAGTTCCATCCACCCTGGTCTTAAAGACCTCCAGGGATGGGTGGGATACAAAGATCCTACTCACTGAGAACCCCCTCACAGTGGGAAGGAGATACTGTCTGGTGTTTTCAAACCCAGCTCTCACTAAGTCCTCAGGAGCACCTGGGTGACTACTGGCCTTACCCTTGGACCTGGGGGTGGGCTCATTTGAGGCTGTTTCTGGTGGATTCCAGGCTGAAGCTGCAGCACTGACCTTGCCCCACATCCAAACAAGAAGTCAAAAGAGACCCTCAGCAGAGACATTTCAGTGTGAGCCTCTAAGCAGGCTCAAACCCACAGGTAAGTCTATTAGCACCTCTTCTCTCCCCCCCAGCCCCCCTTGAAATGCCTCTTTGCCTGCAGCTTTGGTACCTACTGGTCTGTAGGCAAGAAGGCAGAAGTAGCACCCAGAGTCATCAGGCTACAGAAAGTACCCAAGAACAAAAGATTAATTCTAATGTCCCAGCTTGGCCACTAGCTTCAGGAAGCCTTCATCATCTCTGCAGAGGAGGAAGCAGATGGAAATTGCAGAATTAATTTGCTCTGAAGAGATTGTGTTGTGGAAAAACATGTGTCAGGCCTCATTACTCAAGTTTGCAGTGCAGGGATGGCATAAGCCATGTGTGGTGTGCAAGCAGGAGCACACTGGATGCCAACCAATGACATCAGCTGAACTGCCCACCAGTGGCATCAACCCAACTGCCCCTTTCCTTGAGGAAAAGGCTCAGGTCAGCTTTGCACAGGGCTGTGGTGTGACCCAGCTGGGTGGGCTGGTGGTGGGCAAGGAGCCATCCCTTCCCCTTCCCCTTCCCCACTGCTGCTATCTGAAATAAATGGTGGAAAAGGAACAAGAGAAGGATCTGAAAGGACACTTCTGAGCCTCTCCAGGGGTGGAGATCCCCACGTGGGAGCTGAGTCCCATGGGAGGTGCAAGTCTCCTCTTTCCAAGGTCCCATAGGCCACCTGGGTCTGCTCAGCTGCTTGTGCTGCATTTAACACCACAGGCAGAGATGCAAGGGCCTGCTTCTCGCTTCTTCCTTGGCATGGTAGGAGCAAAACCACCAAGTGACAGCTATGGTGGCAGCTTTAACTACCTGATATGGAGCTGGGGCACCTTGTGCAAAGGTTGGCAGAGGTTGCAACAGGTAGTGCTGTGCTCCTCTCGCTTCAGAATTGCTCTTAAACAGAGTTCAAGAATCATTTATTTTTGATCTCTGCTCCCCGTGCTGCAGACATTGACCCTGGTGGCTTTTTAAAGGGATGCATCCTTTGTATCCCTTTGGCTAAAATTACTTGTGGGTCCTTGCAGCCAGAAAGCCCACCTGGTAGTGTAGCTGACATTTAGGATGTTGGAACAGGCTGCCCAGAGAGCCTATGGAGTCTCCTTCTCGGGAGACCACCTGGGTGCATTCCTGTGTGAACTACCCTGAGTGATCCTGCCTTAGCAGGAGGGTTGGACTTGATGATCTCTGCAGGTCCCTTTCAACATCTGAAGTTCTGTGATTCTGTTTTCAAAGGCAAACACACCAGAGAGAGCTGCATCACCATTCAAGGCTGCCACCAAGTTGGCAGCTAAATCTCCTCTCGATATGCACTTAAACCTCCCGTAGAGGATATTGATGGCTTGGGAGTGAAAGAGTTCATTCAAACTTTCCCACATTCCCAAAAGGCAGGCAGCATGTTCTGTTGTGTGACAAGCTGACACAGGACTTCTTCATGACACCTTGATGTCATCTCTGCAGACCCTGCCTCCCTTTCCTGGTGCAAGGAGCTGCCTTATCAGTAACAGCCAGCTCTGCAGCAAGGAGAGGCACTGCTCAGATGTGTTAGACAAAGGAAATGAGAAGAAAATTCCTCACTTCATCCACAATGTCAGTTCCACTTGGCAAATCCATGTTATGTGAAGTGCTGTCTCTGCTGTGATGTGGGCAGAGGAGGCAGAAACAGTCATTGTCAAGTGCAAGGACATCCAGGCCAGAGTTGAGGCCACCCTTGTGTTCAGTTCTGGACCCCTCACCACAGGAAGGACATCTATCTTCTGAGGAGAGCCTGAGGGAGCTGGGGGTCTGCAGCTTGGAGAAGAGGAGCCTCAGAGGTGACCTCATTGATGTTTATAAATACATAAAGGGTGAATGCCAAGAGGATGGAGTCAGGCTCTGTTGGGTGATGCCTGATGACAGGTCAACGGGCAGTGGATGGAAGCTGAGGCAGAGGAAGTTCCATGGAAACAGGAGGAGGAATTTCTTCACTGTGAGCCTGACAGAACACTGGAACAGGCTGCCTAGGGGGTTTGTGGAGTCTCCCTCTCTGGAGATATTCAAAACCTGCCTGGATGTGTTCCTGTGTGATCTGTTCTAGAAGATCCTGCTCTGCAGAGGGGCTGGACTGGATGAGCTTCTGAGGTCCCTTCCAGCCCCTGACGTTCTGTGATTCTGTGATTCTGTTCTGGAGTGTGTCCAGAGAAGGGCAACGAGGCTGGTGAAGAGCCTGGAGCACATGGCCTGCAAGGAGTGTCTCAGGGAGCTGAGGGTGATCAGTCTGGAGAAGAGGAGGCTTAGGGGAGACCTCACTGTTCTCTACAGCTACCTGAAGGGATGCTGGAGCAAGGAGGGGGCAGCCTCTTCTCCTTGATGTCAAATGACAGGACCAGATGAAATGGCTTCAAGCTGAGTTTTGACTGGATTCTAGGAAGTACTTCTTTACAGAGAGAGTTGTCAAACTTTGGAATGGTCTGTCCAGGACAGTGATGGAGTCACCGTCCCTGGAGATGTCTAAGCAGTGTGTGGACTTGGCACTTAGGGACATGGTTTGGTGTTGACCTTTCAGTGTTGGGTTTAAGGTCAGACTGGATGAAATTTGAGGTCACTTTCAACTGTCTGTTTTCTATAATTACCCTCTCACCTCAGGCTGTGGTCCCACAAGTGTTCAGCATACTGCACCCAACTAATGCAGGGTGGTGGAGGCTTGGCAAAGAGCAGTGGTGAGATGCTCAAATGTGTCTTCCCATTTGGGAGAGGATGGTGCATGGTGCAGTGGAGTTAGTGAGCATGGGTAGCCTCTCAAGCTGCTCTAAGCCAAGCACCTGTCTCTCAAAGAAGCATTTTGTAAAACACAGCCACTACTTGAAGTGATCCCACAGACACTTGCAGATAGCCATCATCATAGGCTTGAAGCAGTTGAACAGTCATTAGAACAAGTGCCTGATAAAAGCCTATCCACTGCCATCCCTCCCAGAACCACTTTGGAATCCCATGGTCTCTTTCTTCTTTAAAATGATTCAGACTCTCAGATAGTCTCTGCTGGTTAAAAATAGTTGCTTGCCTCATACAGCTTTAGCATGGTCCTGTCAACTGTAAAATGTTCCACCTTCCAAAAAAGTAGAGTGAAAAATGAAATTGAGCTTTCACACATCATTAGTCTCTGCAGAGCTCCACAGCTCATTCCAAACCCATCAAAGGAGGAGAGAGGAGCTGAGAGGGTGGGCAAGCAAGATGCTTGGGTTACTGCCCCAGGTCCTTGTGAAGCTTTCTGCCCTACATCAGGAGCCAGGCTGATGGTTCACTCATTTCCCAAAACAAAGCACCAACTTATTTTCAAGAAACATTTATTTGGATTTCTTGTATGTAAGAAGAGCTTAGTCATTGCAACCAGACCTCTCCTGATGTCAGTTAGGGGAACATGCTCCAGCAGGGAACCAGGATAACCCAGTTAGCTGAGCTGCATTCCACACCCAAAACATAACTGTGGGGCAGGAGAGCATGAGAGTTCATCAGGCACCTCACAGCTCTTGTGCTTTGCAGGCACCTGGGACAGTGATGGGCTTGCACAGGGTGACATGCAGCCCTGAACTCTCTGTATGGAATGGGTGCAAACTGGAGCAGAGGAGGTTCCACGTCACAGGATCACAGGATGTCAGGGATTGGAAGAGACACAAAGAGATCATCGAGTCCAACCCCCATGCCAGAGCAGGACCATACAATCCAGCTCAGGTCACACAGGAATGCATTCAGACAGGCCTGGAAAGTCTCCAGAGAAGGAGATTCCACAACCTCCCTGCGGAGCCTGTCCCAGTGCTCCGTGACCCTTACAGTAAAGAAGTTCCCCCTTGTGTTGAGGTGGAACCTCCTGTGCTGCAGCTTCCATCCATTGCTCCTTGTCCTATCCCAGGGAGCAAATGAGCAGAGCCCGTCCCCTGCCTCCTGACCCCCAGCCCTCAGATTATTATAAACATTTGTTAAATCCCCTCTCAGTCTTCTCCAGACTAAGCAGCCCCAGGTCCCTCAGCCTCTCCTCAGCAGGCAGTGCTCCAGACCCCTCATCATCCTTGTATCCCTCCGCTGGACCTTCTTCCCTCTTAAACTGGAGAACCCAAAACTGAATGCAGTATTCAAGACAGGGTCTCACCAGGGCAGAGTAGAGGGGGAGGAGATCCTCCCTCGATCTGCTGGACACACTCTTCTTAATGCACTCCAGGATCTCGTTTGCCTTCTTGGCCACAAGGGCACATTGCTGTCCTGTGGGTAACCTGCTATCCCCCAGCACTCCCAGGTCCCTCTCCACAGGGCTGCTCTCCAGCAGATCACCTCCCAACCTGCATTGGTGCAGGTTATTATTCCTCCCCAGGAATATGAACACAAGGAAAAACATTTTTGCTGGGAGAGTGGAGAGCCCTGGAACAGGCTGCCCAGAGAGGTTGTGAAGACCCCCAAAACCTGACTGGATGTGTTCCTGTGTGACCTACTCTAGGTAACCCTGCTCTGGCAGGGGGGCGTTGGACTGGCTGATCTTTTGAGGTCTCTTCCAATCCCTAACATTCTGTGATCCTGTGATCCTATTTGGGGTGGAAAAAGAGCCATTTGATTGCAAAAGTGGACAAACACTACAGGTAGGTTATTTCACCTGATTCTCTGTATCACTTCAAGCTTGAAAGTGTCTACAGTCAGGTCCAGCTGCTGGGGCTGTGTGTGGTGGGACCTGTCTGTCACTTCAGTGTCACAGGCTGGTGGTAGTGAGGCACAGCAATTCTAAATGGAAAGTGCTTCAGGTGCAGGCTACAAGGGGCCAGGGGAGGTTTAGATTGGTTATTAGGGAAAACTTATTTACTGAAAGAGTGGTCAGGCATGGCAACAGGCTGTCCAATGAGCTTGTGGAGTCACCAGCCCTCTAAGTGCTAAAAAAAGTGTAGACATGGCACTCTGGGATATAGTAGAACGGCCACAGAGGTGTTGGGTTGATGGTGGCACTCAGTGATCTCAAAAGTCTTTTCCAACCAAAGCAGTTCTTCAATTCTATGATACCTCTGCAGTGGCCACAGCCAGCTCCTGATGCTTTTGTCTGAGGAGGGAGGCACAACACGAAGGGAAACTTTAAGCTAAAGTTTGCCCTATGGTCCCAGGCTAGAGGAAAGAGCTATTGACAAGGTCTTGCAATGACAGGACAAAGGGCAATGGGTTTAAACTGGCAGAGGGGAGATTTAGACTGGATGTTAGGAGGAAGCTGTTTCCAGTGAGGGTGGTGAGGCACTGGCACAGGTTGCCCAGGGAGGTTGTGGCTGCTCCCTCCCTGGAGGTGTTCAAGGCCAGGTTGGAGGAGGCCTTGAGTGAGCTGTACTAGTGGGAGGTGTCCCTGCCTATGGCAGGGGGTTGGAACTAGATGATCCTTGAGGTCCCTTCCAACCTTACCATTCTATGGTTCTGTGATTCTATACTCACAGTCAGCAGCTGAAGCATTCATCCTGGCTCCTCCCATCTCTTGAGCAATGAGCAGCCTTGGAGGTGTTTACCTGCTGTCAGTGCCAAAAAACTTCAGAGAGACCAGAGATGAAGAAGATGTAGAGGTAGAAGTATCTATCACATCATCAGAAGCTGGCTTTAGGGGCTGTGTGACAAACTGCTGGTTAATATCTGCAATCACTCATTTTTTTCCCCTATGGATTGCACTTGCAGTGCATACTGAGCCACTCTCTGCTCTTTTCTTCAAGGTGATATTCTAAGTCCTGTTTCCTGGACCATGGCAGTCCTCAGCTGCTGGAATAAGCTCAAGCTGCAGATGGCAGCTGTGGGAGTCACAGGGACTCTGCACTGCTGAGCACCACAGTCAAATCCTGGCCAGCATCAGTGGGGCAAGGGTTGACCACAAGTCAGACCTCCCACAAAGACCTAAGTGAGCCAAATNTAAAGAACTTCCTCCTAACATCCAGTCTAAATCTCCCCTCTGCAAGTTTAAGCCCATTGCCCCTTGTCCTGTCATTGCAGGACCTTGTAAATAATCCTTCCCCAGCCTTCCTGTAGGCCCCCTTCAGATACTGGAAGGCTACTATCAGGTCCCCTTGAAGCCTTCTCTTCTCCAGGCTGAAGAGCCCCAACTCTCTCAGCCTGTCCTCATAGGAGAGCTGCTCCAGCCCTCTGATCATCTTTGTGGCCCTATGCTGCACCAAACCAAGGGGCTGCTGTCAGTGCTCTTCTCTGCCCCCAGGCAGCATTCCCTGGAGCTGCTGCTGTGTTTATGAGGTTCTGAAGCACACCTGTGCCACCACCAAGTTACCTCATATGGTTAACGGCTTCATCAGCATTTGCTCTGGGTCACCGTTGGTAAGGCAATGGATGAACCTAAAAATTAATTAGAGCTACAGAAAATGAGTGCTTTGAAAGAGTGCAGAAAGGGTCCAAGTTTTCTATCTTTGGATGCCTGCTTATGCACCACACCCCAGGAAATAGCTGTGATTAAGGGAAGGGACACTTTCACAGACCAACAATTTTAATGTGCACTAAGCCTCGTGCCATTTTTATTCCCATTTACAGTTTTATGTATTTTATATGACAAAGTTTGAAGTGTGGCTTTTGTGCATGAATTTTACAGTTTCCATAATGTTTTTTCTTATGGAGAGACATTTTGCTTTGATCTCATGGGCCATGAGTCAACTCATATCCGAGGACAGTGGAATCCTTCCAGTAACCTTCCTGGAACCTGCTCGCTGGGCAGCTGAGGCCTGATGTGTTGTAGGTAAGAGTTAGTATGACCTGATGAGCTCAGGACAACTCAGAAGAGCAGGTCAAGCCAACAAAAAAGCCTACATGAAGAACTTACCCTGACAGCATTCAGCATGTAGAGTGAAAAAAACCCAAAGTCTCTGCCCCAGCAATGCACATGCTGCAGTACCACAAGCCCTGCTGCACATATTGGCAGCAGTCAGTGTCCAGCCCTGCAAGACCTTCACAGTTTGTCTATCCAAAGCAGGTACTACGTCCCTTAATCTCACAAGCTGCAAGAATCAGTGTGAGCTACAGGACTCCCTTGGCTGAAGTCCTTGAGTGGGAAAAACACGACCCTGGGTTGCCTGAATTACACAGACCAGGTCCTACTCCTTCACAAAAGCAGCAGCCAAGCAGCAGCCCTGTGGACCCAACTTGGCTGCTTGGTAGTGCTGCCTGTGTGATGATGCAGGATCCCACAGCAGGTCTGGGATCATGCTCTAGCACCACTTCTCATGAAGACATCTAAACATGCAAAGGTGCTTGCTGTGAAGACCCTCAGGACTCCCTGTGCAAGTGTGGTATCCCACACAAATACAGACATGTGCCCATCCAGTGTGCATGATCATTTCCCTTCCCCCACCCCGCTTCTTAAGGACTATTTCAAGAGTAATCTCATTTTTTTGGCAGAAGCAAGTTTAAACAGGGAAATGTCATAGGATCACAGGATGTTAGGGGTTGGCAGGGACCTCCATAGGTCATAGAGTCCAACCCCCCTGCCTGAGCAGGACCATAGGACCTAGTGCAGGTCACACAGGAACACATCCAGATGGACCTTGAAAGTCTCCAGAGAAGGAGACTTCAGAACCTCTCTGGGGAGCTTGTTCCAGTGCTCTGTGACCCTTACAGTATAGAAGTTCTTCCTCATGTCAGGTTCCCCAATTCAGCAAAATCCTGTCAGTTTGCCTCAGCTCAGAAAGATGTCCCTGTTCTTCGGGACCAGCAAAGAAAAGAGCACACCCAGACTCTAGAAAAACATCTCAGACCCCAAACAAGCAGCAAACAGGTCAGACCCACAGAACTACTTGTTGAGCATCCTCACTGTTTGCATAGCTTACTCATACCTCAACAGCTCTGCTATTGATGAAGAGCTGTGAGCAGTGTTTGTGCCAGGGTGCTCAGCACATGGTGTTTCTGTGGTTGCCCGGAAAGCTGCTGGTGCTGTCACAGGATCAGAGGACCACAGGATGTCAGGGATTGGAAGAGACACAATGAGATCATCAAGTCTAATCCTAATCCCCTGCCAGAGCAGGACCATACAATCTAGCTCAGGTCACACAGGAATGCATTCAGACAGACCTTGAAGGTCTCCAGAGAAGGAGACTCCACAACCTCCCTGGAGAGCCTGTGTCAGTGCTCTGTGACTCTTGCAGTAAAGAAGTTCCCCCTTGTGTTGAGGTGGAGCCTTCTGTGCTTCAGCTTCGATCATTGCTCCTTGTCCTATCCCAGGGAGCAAGTGAGCAGAGGCTGTCCCCTGCCTCCTGACCCCCAACCCTCAGATATTTATAAACATTTGTTAGATCTCCTCTCAGTCTTCTCCAGACTAAGCAGCCCCAGGTCCCTCAGCCTCTCCTCAGCAGGCAGTGTTCCAGTCCCCTCATCATCCTCGTAGCCCTCTACTGGACTGTCTCCAGCAGATCCTTGTGCCTCTTAAACTGGGGAACCCAAAACTGAACACAGTACTCAAGATGGAGTCTCACCAGGGCAGAGTAGAGGGGGAGGAGATCCTCCCTTGAGCTGCCGGGCAGATTTTTCAGTGGTCCAGTAAATGGCACTCTTCAAGCGTGTCCTGTAAGTGACACTTTTCAGTGTGAGAGTAAACGACATCGTGGAGAGGTTCAGAGCAGGGACTCCACTAGAAAGGTCCAGCAGGTGGTAGCCTCTGCTTGGCTGTGCTGGCAGGGACTGGGACTGTTGTGCAGGACCCGCATGGGCTGCTCCTCTAGCACCCAGCCTGCTAAGGGAACGGCACATGATTTGGAAAGCGAACTTAGCACTCTGTGTTTATGAAACAGCTCCTAGGAGCTTTAAAGAGGGACTAGCGGTGTTTGCACACAAGCCGGACGGGACTCAACGCGGTGCATGCTCTGTTGTGTCAACTCCTGCACCTGCACAAGGTATTTTTCAAAAATCCCCACAAAAAGAGGGAGCCAAACAACTGGCTGAGTCTGATCAGCTCTCGATAAAGCAGCAGTTTTGCTAATGAGGCTGCAGGATGCTGTGGAAAACCTCTCGCAAGAGTCTTTGTTGCTGGTTGAAGTCGAAGCTGCTGAAAAGCAGGGCGAGGAGCTGCGAGAGAGCTATTGTCAGTGCAGTGCGGGTGCAAAGGGCTGCTCTTGGAACCGATCAAACACTCCCCGGGAAGAGAGGAGACCTGGTAGGGAATCCAAGGCTTGCGGCACTGCAGCCTGTGCCTGCACAGCACAGCAAGGGCAGAGAGCAGCTCAGCTAGCGCTGTCTCGATCCTCTCTCGGGCAAGGAGGAGGCTTGCCCAAAGAAGAGAGAAGTTGTATCACATTTTCTCGTGCTTTCCCAAACTATCACAATAACGAAAAGTGCTTTTTCAGTGCGTGTTCTGGCTATGTCAGAAAGTTCCTTCTTAGCAGCATAGGTTCTCCTTTCTCTTGCAGAGTTTGCAGAAGGTCCTGCCTGAATCGTGTTTGGCTGTAGGATGACGCCAGGATTCAGTCCATAAAAGGTTATTGACCTGGGAAGAGAGGGTTTCTAGAATTTAAGGGCTGGGCAACTTCTTGGAAACTGCCTTATCAGCACAGCTACAAACTGGGGCTTAAAGAGCCCTTCCCGGGCTGCACGTCTCTAGTTCCCACTCCTGCAGTTTGGTATTTGTCTCTGCACACTTATTTTGAAAGTTGTTGTTTAAAATAGCTGTGGGCCAAGATTGCCACAAAACCACAAAGCCAAGCTTTGTGGCCGTTACTGAAATTAGGTGTCAGCTAACTCCTGAAACAAACCAGTCAAGGGGAGCAGACAACTGTGCATGGAGACTGTGTAAAGGCTGGTGCCATGAATCTTAGATATTGTCCTCCTTCGCCGGTGGAGAAGGGAATTGCCAGAGGATGTTAAGGGTTGTTAACAAAAACAAAAGGTGGTAAAGCAGGAACAGGAGGTGCTGATTTTACACAGAAAGGAGTTGTCACTATGGTGCACACTGCTGTCTAGGGTTGGGAAGGAATGGATGAGTGCAGTGCTCCAGGGACTTAAACCAAAACGTGATGATACCTTAAATACTGCTGGAAGCATGAACCTGTGCTTACACAGAGATGGACTTGTTCTGACGTTCCACGGGCAGGAGGGGCTGGTTCACAATAAACCCCAGAGAGGTCTGCAGTGCCTCAAACCTTCCCTGCCAGAGCAGATCTGGCAGCCCAACCAGAGATGCTGCCTCTTGTCCTCCTCCAACAACAAAACCAGTGCCTTTGCCCAGATTTTGGGGCGATGCTTTAGCGATGCTTAGTTGTGCCTCAGACAGTGAGCTGGGGGAGGTCTCCTTCCAGGGGAGCTGTAGAGAGTGTGGGTTTTGCGTATGGTATCCACCACTTGTATCCAATGGGCACAGCAGAGATCTGTGCAAGCAATGCAAGAGTTGGCCAACAAAGCCCTTTGGTGCCAACAGCTCACCCACTCACTGGGGCAGGCTGCTCAGCAAAGCCAGCATTAACCTCAGAAACAAATGTCCACAGAGCCATGGCTGCACAGCACCACTAACTTCACCTCCTGACTCGCTGCTATGATAATCCTGTTTGATCAGCCTTTAGTGACTGAATAGAACCATAACCAAGAAAAACAGCAGGATTATCCTCCAGCACCTGTTCCTACTGAAAGGATTATCACGGTTGGCCAAGCCGGATGACATCCTCTAGGTATCACCATGAAATCAGCCTGGGCAACATGGCAATCCACCAGAAGACAGTGTGTGCTTGCAGCCCAGGAGGCAAATCTTGTCCTGGGCAGCATCAAAAGAAGTGTGGCCAGCAGATCCAGAGAGATGATTCTGTTTGCTCTGCTCTGGTGAGACCTCACCTGCAGTACTGCGTCCAGTTCTGGAGCCCTTATTATAGGAAGGACATGGACCTGATGGGGTCCAGAGGAGGGCCATGAAAATGATCAGGGGGTTGGAGCACCTCTGCTATGAGGACAGACTGAAGGAGCTGGGGGTGTTCAGTCTGGAGAGCAGGAGGCTCTGGGGGTACCAAATAGCAGCCTTCTAGTACCTGAAGGGGGGCTACAGGAAGGATGGAGAGAAGCTGTTTACAAAGACCTGCAGTGACAGGACAAGGGGCAGTGGGTTCAAGCTTGAGAAGAGCTTGTCCAATGTCAATTGGACATTAGGAACAAGTTTTTTACTATGAGGGTGGTGGAGCACTGGAACAGGTTGCCCAGGGTGGTGGTTGAGGCCCCTTCCCTGGTGAGGTTGAAGATGAAGCTTGAAGATGAAGCCCTGTGTGACCTGGGCTAGTGGGGATGTTCCTGCTGAGTCCAGTGGGGCCAGACTGGATGACCTCCAGAGGTCCCTTCTGGCCTGGACCGTTCTATGATTCTGTGAAGACCACCTGACCCCCATCCTGCATGCCCCTTTCCCAGGTATTTTCAGCAGAGTAGCTGGAAGCTCCTTACAGGTGAGGACCATTTCAAGCGGATTACAAGTGTTTGCACATCTCCAGCACAGAGAATTGCTCTTCAAATAGCATCATCTCTTGTTTGACTCTCTAATGGGGAGACCATGTGAGAAGTGTGAGCTGTAAGCTGTGAGGCTTGGAAAAGAGGCAGCAGCTTTGAAACACTTTAAAACAAATTGTTTTCCTGCTCATCATTGTAGTTCTGTTGTTCAAGCACAGGATCTGACCTACTCATGTCACAACATGTAAGGGCTCTCTTGTGCTGTGTCTGCATCCACAACACAATGGTAGCTGATGTAAGAGCTGTTCTACTGCAGAACTCAAAAGTCTGATTACTGAATAGGAGTTCTTTTTCATAGGAAAGCAGGAGAAAACAGAGAAGGCCCAGAGGCATTTTGGAGGGATTCAGATCATCAATATGTAATTAGCAAAGGCAGCAGGGATACAACCCTACTGTAGATGGGGAACTACTGTTTAACCTTCATGAGACATGAGACTGGTTTCACTGTGCCCTCTTGGCTTTCTTTTGGGACCACTCTGAATAGCAAGGTTAGCACAATGGCCATGAAGTTGCCAGCAGGCTTTGCAGCAGTGCTCCAAGCACTGGTTCTGCCTCCCTAGTCTTGAAACCTGAAAAAGAGCCTTTTAGAAGAGAGGAGGGATGCTCCAGATGGGAGAAATTGGTCACCATCTTCACACTTGGAGGAGGAGGCTCTGGGGGTACCTAATAGCAGCCTACCTAATTGCTCCCTCCCTGGAGGTGTTCAAGGCCAGGTTGGAGGAGGCCTTGAGTGATCTGTACTAGTGGGAGGTGTCCCTGCCTATGGAAGGGGGTTGGAACTAGATGATCCTTGAGGTCCCTTCCAACCTTACCATTCTATGATTCTATGAATGATTTAAGTGTGGGAGTCTTAGTGAAAAAGAAGTCCGAGGTGCCACTGAAGCCTGGGTCCAGGACCATTGCATAAGGCTGTGATATTCTGAAGGATACTCATGTACTGCTGTCATCATGCTGCACTGGTAGGGTCACACCAGCCTGGAAGTTTGGGCTGCCATCAAGTACCTCTGCCTCCATTGTGCCAACACCAAATTTGCTATCCTGAGCCCCTTTGAGGCAAGACATCTTCCAGCCACGAAAACTTTTAGTCCCCCATGGAGCTACATGAAAGGCACAGAGTCCCTTAATGGTGCAGAAAGGTGGTGTGACTGCCCCAGAGCCTCTGGGACACAAGTTAATGTGTGTCTCCATCATTCTTCTCAAGAGCATCCTCCCATCCCTTAAGTAGAGGCCTTGGTGAATGAATTATTGCAGTCACAGATGATTGCTTGTATTTTTTTTTTTCCATAATGGAATGTAACATTAAACTAAACACTGGAACATGGAGAAAAACAATGCAAAAAGAGAAATAATCCTTAGCTCATAATGATTTTTGCAAGACATTGCTGAAATGAGGTTTTAATGGAACAAAAATGTATTTATCATATCTGTCAGCGGCGGAAAATTACGTTTAAATTAAAACTTCGTTTTCAAACTTGAAGATGACCCAGAAAGGATATATTTATAAATAGCTTATCATACACCACTGTAAAAAAAGCACATTTATCCTCCTGCTATTCAGTCAAGTTCATCCCAATATATGGGATGGGAATTGGTTTTACCCTTCTAACCATCAAAACAGAGAAGAAAATTAAAACCACAGGGAGGAGAGCAACAACAGCCCATGAGTCACTCTCCTGTGAAAAGGACCACAGGAAAATGGTCCCTGTTGGAAAATGCCATCCCCATGACAAACCTTGTCTAGGTCTGGGCCAAGACTAGACAGTCCCAAGTAGCATAGACCTCTGATCCCCACCATCATACACAGGATTTCAGCCTCTGCCATGCTCAAAAGCTGTTGTGAAGCCTCGAGCCAGCCAGGTCCCCATTTAAACTCGCTTACACTGTGTACAAGTGGCTCTTTCCAAAGTCTTTACCCTGTTGGTTTTGGCCATGGCTTTGACAGGACAGCAGGACTGCAGACAGCTTCTTGTGCCAGCTCAGCTTCAGAGCAAGAAATATCCTGTGGCCCTGATACCAAGCTCTGCAAAGGTTCTTCTGACAAGGCTGTGCAGCGCATTGCATAAAGTGGGCATAAGAATAACCATGTAGATGGTATGAGGACTTTTCAGGGGTGCCACCTGAGCTCTCAAGCAGCCTGACTGCAGCAGTGAGCACGCCTCTGCTAGAGGGGACTGGTGGCTGACAGGCACTGAAGGCTGATGCCCTTCCTCAACTCAACAGTTGGGATTGAGGAGAGCCCTTGCAAAAGCTTCTTTCTCTTCAGAAATACTCTCCTTGGGTATTTCAGTCATTGAAGCGCTAATAGATGAGACTGCATCCCTTTATCTGGGCTGCATTAATATCCCAATAAACAAAGGACCAATGCTCTCCTCTCTTTGGGCCAAGCAGAGCCAGTGTGCTCTGCTCTGGTTGCAGCTATGGCCACAGCCCAGGTGGCTGTATATGTAACAGAATCACAGAACCTTGGAGGTTGGAAGAGACCTCCAGAGATCTTCGAGTCCAACCCCCCTGCCAAGGCAGGATCCCCTGGGGTAGTTCACATAGGAATGCATCCAGGACGGTTTTGAAAGTCTCCAGAAGAGACTAGATGTTAGACTAGATGTTAGGAGGAAGTTCTTTACAGTAAGGGTGGTGAGGCACTGGAACAGGTTGCCCAGGGAGGTTGTGGATGCTCCCTCCCTGGATGTGTTCAAGGCCAGATTGGATGAGGCCTTGAGTGAGCTGTACTAGTGGGAGGTGTCCCTGCCTATGGCAGGGGGTTGGAACTAGATGATCCTTGAGGTCCCTTCCAACCTTACCATTCTATGATTCTATGACTCCACAACCTCTCCGGGCAGCCCCTCCCAGGGCTCTGTCACCCTCACTGTAAAGAAGTTTCTCCTCATGCTGAGGTGAAACCTTCTCTGTTCCAGTTTGTAGTCTCCTTGTCTTATTGCTGCTGACCAGTGAACAGAGATTGGCCCCAGCCACTTGACAGCCATCCTTCAGATATTTGTATAGGTTGATGAGGTCTTCTCTCAGCCTTCTCTTCTCCAGACTAAATATCCCCAGGGCTCTCAGTCTCTCTTCACAGGGGAGATGCTCAAGCCCCCCAGTCATCATCATGGCTCTCCACTGGACTCTCTCCAGCAGGTCCCTGTCTCTCCTGAACTGGGGAGCCCAAAACTAGACACAGTATTCCAGGTGTGGTCTCACTAGGGCAGAGTAGAGGGGGAGAGGAACCTCCCTAGAGCTGCTGGACACATTTTTCTTGATGCACCCCAGGGTAGGGGATGGAGATGATGGGCTGCAATACAGCAGGCTGTCAGGATGATGGGTGGCTGTAGACCATATGACAGCCCAGCCCTAGAGTTCCATCAGGCAATGTAGAGGCCACCACTGAAGTGGCAGAGAGCCAAGGATAATGCTGTGAAGCTGTCTGGGCAGGGGAGATGGGAAGCTGATGGGCAGAACGAGCCCTGGCTGGTGGGAAGATCCCAGCAGCAGAAGCCAGGAGCTGGATGGTGACATGGGAAGATAAGGAAGGCTCTTGATGGATGCACCTCAGGAGGTTTGAAAGTTTTTGTTCAGTTTGGATAAGCACTCAAATATTCACTCAGGTAAGATCAGAAATGCTTCTGAACTGAAGCCCTTTGTATCTTAAAAAAACAGGGCTGGAAATAGAACAGCAGAGTTCTTCTAGGGCTCTGGTGTTTCCTGGGCTTTACTTCACCAGTACCAGGCTACCCAGAACTACCCACACAAGCAAACCACAAACCAGCACAGTTCTAACAGTCAGACCCTTCGTCAAACCTCAGGCATTCAACTGTGTGGAGTTACCAACCTTACTCACAGCCTGGACAACAGGGGAGATGGTCCTGTGCTTAGTTGCTGTCTTTGTCATCTTGGTCCACATAGCTGTTATGAGTGGTTTAAAACCTTGTTAAGGAAACACCCTCACTAACATTCATGTATCTCCTAAGATATCTGTTGGCGCAGAGCTTACATAACATTGCCTGGCACCTCTCCCCCCAGCAGTTATACCCACATCGAGCACCCCATTGCATGCAGAGATCTGGAACAACCTGCTGACAAAGAGCTGCTTGTGGCAAGACCAGGCAGCAGTACAGATATCTCAGCAGACTTCTGTCCTCCTTGTGCACCAAGCTCAGATCTAGCTGAGGGCTGCAGGCAGCAATTATCCTGCAACTCTGAATTGCAGAGCTTGAGTGGAGTGCTTCTGGAGAGTGCATCATTTCCTTGGGAATAAATTATGATGTTATGCTTTACTCCAGTGAGTTTCCTTAAGTTGTTTAAACTTTTTCTCATTATACATATCCCATTTGGATATAAAACAGACCAGAAAGCCTGAAGCACCAAGGCTGGTAGGAAAACAGAAATCCTGCTCCAACCGTTTGAGTGGTCAGAGAGCATCTTCCAAGCTATAGGCAAGCACTGGAAGGTTTGGAGCAGAAAGGGACAAACAGGAGCAGCAGCAACTTCTGGCTCTGCAGAAAGTCTTCAGGTGACCCAAACATCTTTCAGGGTCACTTTTTCATAGAATCATAGAATCAACCAGGTTGGAAGAGACCTCCAAGATCATGCAGTCCAACCTATCACCCAGCCCTTGCCAATCAACCAGACCATGGCACTGAGTGCCCCATCCAGGCTTTTCTTGAACGCCTCCAGGGATGGTGACTCCACCACCTCCCTGGGCAGCCTATTCCAATGCCAATCACTCTCTCTGTCAAGAACTTCCTCCTAATATCCAGCCTAGACCTCCCCTGGCACAGCTTGAGACTGTGTCCCCTTGTTCTGTTGCTGGTTGCCTGGGAGAAGAGACCAACCCCACCTGGCTACAACCTCCTTTAAGGTAGTTGTAGACAGCAATGAGGTTACCCCTGAGCCTCCTCTCTTCCAGGTTGAAAAAGGCTAAAAACTCAGGGTTAAAACTCCAGCTCCCTCAGCCTCTGTTTTTAATAAACAAGGTTTCTGTCTGACCATACTCTCACCTCAAGGGTGTCTTAAGTAGGACCCAGTTCCGAATTCTGAGGGGAGAGCAGCAGAGGGCTTTGGTAAGCCAAAGAATTTCACCAAATTCAGAGTAAACCAGTAGGAGTAGGGAGGTGATTGTCCCCTGTACTTGGCATTAGTGAGGCCGCACCTCAAATATTGTGGTCAGTTCTGAGCACCTCAATACAACAGAGATGTTGAGGTGCTGGAGCAAGTGCAGAGGAGGGCAATGAATCTGGGGAAGGGCCTGGAGAATAAATCTTAAGAGGAGTGACTCAAGGAGCTGGGGATGGTTAGTTTGAAAAAGAGAAGACTGAGGGGAGACCTCATTGCTGTCTACAGCTGCCTGAAGGGACATTGTGGAGAGGCTGCTGCTGGGCTCTTCTCACAGGTAATTAGTGATAGAACAAGAGGGAATGGCCTCAAGGTGCAACTGGGTAGCTTTAGACTGAACATTAGGAAACATTTTTTTTTTTTCCCATCAAGAGTGGTCAGGCACTGGAATGAGCTGCCCAAGGAGGTGGTTGAGTCACCAACCCTGGATGTGTTTAAAAGTCATTTGGATGTGGTGCTTAGGGATATGGTTTAGGGTGAACCTTGTAGGGTTGGAGTATTGGTTGGACTTTGTGATCCCTAAGGGTCTTTTCCAAACAGAATACTTCTGTGATTCTGCGTGACTGCATCTCCAGTGTCCCTTCCTGGACTTCCAGATTTGCTATTTTTATCTTTGCCCTAATAAGTCCCCTCCATCCACCCCCTAGCTTTAACCTTTTCCTTGCCAAGCTGTGTTTGGAGTCCACATGCAAAAGTTGTTTATGTTATATAGCTTTGTAATAGTTTCCTCCTTCACCACCTCCCTTCCTTCCCCAATAAAAAGCCCTGCAGCATGCTCAGCAAAGCCTGTAAACAAAGGAGGGGTTTGGAGACCCAACCAGTTTTTGGTGAACCCAGTGGGGAAACAATGTCTATCTTGAAGGACATTAAAGCCTGAACTCATAATAGTAGGAAACCAGTGCCCACCCTAATTAAGGAATTGTCTGCTTGCAGCTGCCTAGCATAAAATACAGATGTCCATGCAGCAGGTCACAAATCATTATTGGATGTGAGGAGGTTAACCTTAAGTGTTTTCCTCTGGTCAGGATAGTGTTGGAGATAGTAAACCAATGTGTCCACTAAGCTCCAAATACTTGAAGTTGTGACAAGTGAGCAGGAAAGGAGAGCACAAAAAGGCAGCAGTGTTTTGAACTCACCTAGATTGATGAATAGAAGCAGAAGGCAATGAAAACCCATTAGCCTGACTGATCCCTGCAGAGGAAAAACAGGCACACAAAATCCAATTCATTATTCTTTTTCTTATTTAATGCTAAGTAAGTCATTGAACTTTACTGCTTGATCTATCCATTTTCTTCAGTAGTAGGGCTGCAGGAAATCTTTCCCTTCTCAAAGGGGGTTTCAAGTTTCTCGCTGATACCACACTAAAAAACACTTGGAGAGCATGAGTAAAAAATAATCACATTTCAAAGGGAGCTTGAGCCATGCAGATAATGATAATTTTTCTCTTCTGAAGCACAGAACCAAGAAGTGGAGGTCCCTGGGAGCTCGGAGCACCATTGTTCTTCTTCCAGGCTGTTATCTGAAGACGGGCCTTGAGATAGACTCCAATGAGGCCACCAAAGGGATTATCTGCTCCAAGTGCTAATGGCATGCATTTGACAACATCTACCCTTTAATTTATGAGGTGCCTCACAACATAAAGGCAAAAAAAATTCCATGCCACGCAACAGCCCAAGCATATCTGTCTCAATTCAAAAGTCTCTGCTCGAAGCTCAACCTGCTCTGCAATGCCACTCTCTTAATTACGGTCGTGCACCTTCCTAAAAGGCACCTTAGCAGATTTTGTGCAGTCATGGCCGTGTTATGTAATGAGAAATGTATTAATGGAAACTACCCAGCATTGAAACCATTCCAGCCTTTTTATCACCACATTCCTTGCTCCCACATGAGCGAAGAGCACAGGAATAAAAGCAGTTAAAACATCATCCACCAGAAGCCACGCATGACAGGGATTACTCACAAGTCACCAACAGCTCGGCGGCGCTTGGCGCTGTTGGGATGCACGCAGTGACGCTGGGCAAACAGAGCTGCTCTTCCTGGGGAATTATTTTTCCACTGACTGTGGCTCGTTGCCATGTCACCCTCTTGCAGTTGGAGACAGTTTAGTGCTGTCACCCGGTACCTGAGTTGCTCTTTCAGCTCTCCTGGTCTCATTTTGTGCCAAACGTGGAGGAGTCTGTCCCATGCTCTTCACTGTGCTCTAGCTACACAGCAGATAATCAGACTTGAATCGTGTTTTTTCTTCTCTTGCACAAATATTTGTACAAAATTGCATTTATTTTCCCTTTTCACACCCAATGAGAAGCTTAATGGCTTAGTCATTAAGCTTCTGAGTATAATATTCAAGCAGCCCTTGAAGGCAGGGAAGGTTTGGGTGCAGGTCCTGCTTTTGCAATGCAGATCAGGCTAAACAATGAGCCAGAGATTGCAGGTCTGGGTCTCAGCTTCTGCAGCATCACCACTAGACATGAGTTTCCTAACTGCAGCAATGAATCCAGGACTGCTACCAAAACAGGCAATCTAAGCCCCACCTCTCTGTGTGCTGGTTTGAGGCTAATTGGAATATTTTAATGGAGAAAATTATATTATAGGCTGTGAAAGGAAAACAATGGTGATGTCTACTTCACTCATAGGCTTGCTGAGATGGATAAGAAAAGAATACAAAACACAGATAAGACACTGGGGCTTTGGTGAGTCTCAGGCTCTCTAACATCTTGCCTTCTCCTCTCTGATGAATAATCTCACTAACCACCTTCCTTCTAACCCCCTGGCTGATCATCCAAACTCACCTTGCGCGTAAGCCAAACCCTGGGGTAAAGTATAGGGGTGGGGAGAAGGTGGAAGGGTGGTTGGGAGCCCCTCCTGGGGTCTCTGATTTCTGGGAGGGGAGCTGCGTTTCTGAATTACCTTTAACTTGTATATTTCTGTAAATATTCCTGTACATTGTGTATATCTCTGCTTGTACATTGTGCTGAGCTGTAAATAGAGCTTCAGTCCTTAACCTCCAGCTGGCTGAGTCTAGCCTGGGTCATTTTACAAAGTGTGGGGGGGTAGGGAACTCCCAAACCATCACACTCTGCATGTTCCCATGTCCTTTGTGCTGTGTTCATGCAATTTGCAAGGATCAGATGGAACAAATCCTTTCTGAAAAGGCTGCTTTTCATCCAGAGGAGCCCATTGCCCGTGTGTTTGCCCAGTAAGTACAGTCAGTCCAAGACATGCAATGGGGGATTGAGGGCTGGGAGAGAAGGGCGTGAGCACCAGTCCTGGGCTGGGCTGGGTTGATGCTGAAAACCAGAGGCATGTATTCACCCTGTTACCAGCAAGGTGGTAACCATCTGGTGGTGATCTTCTGTGGATCCTCTCAAGGTGGTCCAGAGCACTGTTAAAATACCTGTTGCTACTGGCAATTACTGCAGCTGCAGATGCCTCATGCCAAATACTAGGCAACAGGTCAAAAAAGCCCAAGGATTTGACACGAGCTGACTGATGAGCAGATCAGATGCTCCTATGGCAAATCCAGGATTCCAGGTGCAGCCTGGGCACACTGGTGTTGTGAATGTCCCAGTCTGGTGATGGGCACCTGTCAGGGTATCAGCAATGCTCAGTCAGAGCGGGGGTGTGAGCAACTGGTCCCTCCACCAGCCCTCCTGCCTTCTCCTCTCTTCCAGCACCATGCTGCAGTGCAAGCAGCCACCTGCCAGGGACTGCATCCCACACCACACTTCCTGTTGTTAGGCACTTAACTGGGATTTTATTGGATGGCTCCCAATCGAGTATTCAGGGGAAGGGCAAACAAAATAACCCCCACTGAAGGCGGGCTGTGTGAGCTGTTAAACAATGGGATGTCTCCTAGTTTACCTGCTCCAATCCAAGAGGAAGCACTCCTCCCTCCACAGCACAATGGAGGGTCAGTGAGATGGACAAGGTGACATGGGCTGGCACGCACCTTTGTGTCGCAGGACACATCTGGGGTGTCTTCCAACACTTGGGCAAGTGAGAGGGGGCTGTGGTATAGAATCACAGAACGTTAGAGTTTGGAAGAGACCTGCAGAGATCACTGAGTCCAACCCATCTGCCAAAAGCAGGATTCCCTAGGGTAGTCCACACAGAAATGCATCCAGGCAGGTTTTGAAAGTGTCCAGAGAAAGAGACTCCACAGCCTCTCTGGGCAGCCTGCTCCAGGGGTCTGTCACCCTTGCTGTAAAGAAGTTTATGGGTTTAAACTGGCAGAGGGGAGATCTAGACTGGATGTTAGGAGGAAGTTCTTTCCAGTGAGGGTGGTGAGGCACTGGAACAGGTTGCCCAGGGAGGTTGTAGCTACTCCCTCCCTGGAGGTGTTCAAGGCCAGATTGGATGAGGCCTTGAGTGAGCTGTACTAGTGGGAGGTGTCCCTGCCTATGGCAGGGGGTTGGAACTAGATGGTCCTTGAGATCCCTTCCAACCTTACCATTCTAAGATTCTATGATTCTAAGTTTCTCCTCACGTTGAGCTGAAACCCCTTCTATGTTCCAGTTTGTAGCTGTTGCTTCTTGTCTTGCTGCTGACCAGCTAAAAGAGATTGGTCCCATCCACTTAACACCTACCCTTCAGATATTTATAGACATTGATCAGATCTCTTCTCAGTCTTCTCCAGACTAAGCAGTCCCAGGGCTCACAGTCTCTCTGTACATCTAAATGGGAGCAGATGGAGCACCAGAGGTGACTGGGGTGGGAGGATTTGTCCACCACCGTGGCTGGCATGGGTTCTATTTGTACATGGGGAACTTTAACCCAGAACATTGCTATCCCTTCCCTGCTAGGAAACCCTGCCAGAGGCATGTCTCAATTCCTTCTTCTCAACAAGTGCTCTTTAAATTTCGGTCACAAAGCACTGCTAAATTTTACCACCTGGCAAATCTTTTGTCATCAGACATTGTGCTGTCCTTGCAATTTTTTTCTTTGCAGTGGCAGTGTCTTCTGCAGTCTCACTTTGAGGCAGCTGGCAGCCTCTGAGAATGCTGCAGCACTTACCTGGCCCTGCAAAATGACTTGTTGATAGCTGAAATATTTATACACCTAGCAGCTGCTGAGATTTTTGAACTGTTTAGTGGTTCTGATTGCCTATCTGGTGTATGCACTGAAATCTGCCTGTCAGAGTATTGTGCCAATGAGTTTAAGGCAAATTACCAAACTAATTTTGGTAGGAAGAAGTCTAAATACCTTTGAGGCTTTGAGAAAGACACTGCACCAGGCAATCAAAGGTACATCACTGCCTAAGACAAACCACAGTGGCTAATGATTGGAGCACCAAACCAGTAGAAAATCCTCATTTAATCTCATTAAGAACAACAGGATTCAGTGCATTACACAGGATCAGAAGGGGAAGGCACATCATTATGTCTGAGATGCTCTGCTAACCGTGGCAGTGGCAAAAATCAGGGTAAGAGCCTGCTGTCTCCTTCAGGTTGAGGATCTGGAGGTCAGGACTAATTTCCTATTTATCAAGTATGTTTGCACTTTGGTGCAGCTGGTAGTAACATCTCTGAGCATCAATCCTGGTATGCCCAAACTTACACACTGCCTGGATGTTGGGATGCCAGCTGCTGGGGCATAGCTGAAAAACTTGTGCTGCTAGGTGCTAAGGCCAAGTAAGCAAACACTGCCACACACACAAAAGAAAAAAACCTGGGAGCTAAGCAGGGAGGAAGAGTAAATGGCAGTTTGTGAAACGAAGGTGTGTACCAAACTGCCAGTTTCTGTGAACCAGGAAATTGATCACTTTACATAACAAACCCAAACACTCTTCCATTTCCAGCTCAATGGGCCCAAATCTATTGCTGGTGCTTGCAGGACAGAGTGATGACTCAGGGCAGTGGTGTGGCTGGCAGCTTGCACCAGCACGCCCGGGCGTACCCAGCAGCACCCACATATCCACCCCACAGAGCTGCTGCTGCTCCTGGGGTGCCACAGGACACCTCCTGCTTGGTATCATGCAAGATGATGACAGCTCCAGGCTGGAAGAGTGCTCCAGATCCTGCAAAACTGTGTGCAAGCTGAAGTCCCTCAGAGGGGAGGGGGACACACTAAAGCAGGAGTCATATGTCCTGGAAGACATGGATGGCCAGGGAGCTGTGCAGCTTTACAGCATCTGAGGAGCCACTCAGATGTGCTTTAGTCATCTGCTGCTACTAAAAAAATCCTATGGAAAAAAAACTTTTAGGGATGTTTGTGGCATGTTTCACTTGCCAGTCCCATTGGTGGCATGGTCCTGGTTTGAAAGTGTCTCGCCTCTCACACTTCTTGAGCTGCCCTTCTGCAGTGTATCTGCTTGGTACATCCCTATCCTAATATGGCAAAACATGCCCCAATTTTTTTTTTTTATGGTTGCAATGACAAACCTGTGTTCTCTTGCCAGCATCATTCTTCTTATCCTTATCCCATCTTGGTGATTTTTTTTTGGAGCAGTTTGACAGTCTGAAGTTACGGAATTGCACGAATAAATCACCTGCTGTTACCGTGGCTGCTCCTGGTGGACAGGCAGACATAGAGCCCTCTTGGATAAAAAGCATATCAATTTCTTCTGCAAGAGTGTTATCACAAATATTGTTGATCTTGCATTATATATATGTGGCTGTTTATGTAAAGAGAAAGAGTCCTTACTTCTTCCTGGGGCGCTCAGGAATTTGGCAGGCTCTGAAAAGCAAGTCAGTGGTGCGTAGGGTAATGCTCCTCGGGGGAAGTGTGCTCAGTGCTATTGCAGGAGATCATATTAGTACTTTTGACACGATCAAACAGAAAGTTCTAGCTCAACAATAAGGTTTTAGGATGAAAAGTGAGACGTTAAGAAGGTGTGTACGTCTCCATGAATTCGCTTCGTTTCGCTCATTGATGTGGTGGTAACAGAACTATTTTTAGGTATAATCCTTCAAACAGAACATGACTTCTTTCTGATTAGTACAAAGCTGGCTGCTAGTCAAAGGATAATTATTTCCCAACACATCACCTAACACACACACACACCAGCAAAGAAAACACTCATTACTTGAGCTCTCCAATGTTAACTGTTGTTCGGCAGTTAACATTTTCATGACAGCTTTGAATAGGACTAATTGCTCCACCTTCATTAGCAGAGGTCATTTGCTGCTGGTAACAATACTTTTCTGGAGGTAGTCTCTGGCATAAGATTAGATTATCAGGTCAAATTCTGCTCCTAGTGGCAATGATGCCTGACCTCATTTGGCCTCAAGAAGGTCTGCTCTTTCAGTTTATAGCTGCACCATCTCCAGCCCTGCAGCTGATACATTACGCAAAGGAAGTTAAGTGTACTCCACTGGATGGCAAATGGCAATAAACTAAGGAAGTGTGCAGCACAAGGAAGATCTGCAAAGTAGCCACTTAAAAGGTATTAATAAAGCCTTGACTTCAGATAGGGTTTAGGGGGAGGGAAAAAAAAAAAAAAGAGCTAATAAAGAAGTATGCTTGAAAACACATGCATACCCCAAAGGGAAGGCAGTGTCTGCAGTAGAAGTGGTGTGTGCTGTATCACAGCACCCGGTTGATGCCCTCAAGTGCTGCATGAGCCATGGGCACAGCTCAGAGCACAACTTTAAGCCACATTTTTTGCACAGACTTTCATCTCTTCTTTGGTTGCTGCTTGGAGCTGCAGACGGTTGATGCTGAGGGTCACAGCCTCAAGACATCCTTAACTTTCCTGAACACACAGAGAACTGAAGCCAGGCTTTCCATCCAATGTATTCCCGTTTAAGCACGTGGAGAGATGCAGCCTTGCTTTCAGGAGTGCTGAGCAAACAGTGCTCAGAGCGCAGCCGGCGCCTTTGAGAATCAGGCGTCTTGCATGTGGAAGTCTCAGTCACCCTCGCCAAAACATTCGGTCCTGGCAGAGGCAGGACGTTTTCTTTGAGCGGTTTTCTGTTTTACCTGTGTCTCCCTTCGCTGCAGGTCTGTGGCTGTTTGCTGCTGCTTGCCTGCCCGTGTACGTGTGCAGCCGCATGCCCACCACCTATACTTTCTCTGACTTGCAGCTCCAATTGCTAATCCATGTCTGGTTCTCGTCAGAAAAAAAAGATATTCCTTGTGAGTGTTTGACTCGTTGCCTCCGGAGTATTTCAGCTGCCCCATAACACTTTTTCAGAGTATCCTTCTCCCCCGCGAAGAGAACAGCCTGTTCTGAGGGTGATCCGTGGCAGACTGCTCGCCAGCAGCCTCCCCTTGCTCACACACGTGTGTGCCATATGTCCTGCTCTGTCCACACCGCTACTGTGCCACTGCCTTTTTAACACCATGCGAGGACAGGTTAGCATCTGCCATCCATGCTGCCGGGTGCATTACCTGAGCTGTCTATGAGGGGACCTAACATCACAGCCTCCACACTATTCCAGCAGGATCTCTACTGGCCAAAACTCAACAGCAGCCAAATCCTGACCACTCTGGCCACACAGCTGGCCCCTCCTGAGGCCTGTGGGCAAGGCTCAGCCTATCTTTCAAGCTCTCAATGCCATTACACTCGTCCAGGGAAAGCATGGCACAGTACAGCTATTCAGCAGGAGAAGCCAAGCAATTTCTGGACATAAAATTCCTGTCTTAAGTTGGATTCTGTTGAGCCAAAAATTTCATTACTTTTTAAAGTCTGAAGACATGAGTGTTCAGAGGGTTAAAACCACGTATGTCAACTGATTTATGAGACAAAAATTCAAGCCCATCATAGTGTCCCACACCATGCAGTAGGTACCGTTCTTTCCCAGGATTCAGCATCCTGCTAAGGATGAGGGCTTGACAGTCACTTCAGCTCCCAGATGGGTGCTGGGACCAGATCCTCCCCTGCTCTGCCTATCAGGCAGGGACTCAGCCCTGCTCTGGCTTGCTACTACAATCCACCATGTAGGAGGGCTGCACTGCCTCCTTATACCATCCCAACCCCAACAAGTGCAGCCAACACCTTGCTACAATTGCTGTCATCAGACATTGCCATCCTGTGCACCCTCTTGTTCCTGCTGTCTTTGCTCAAATCACAAACAGATTTAAGAAAAATAAGTTGGTTGCAGAGCCTACATCACTTAGCACTTAACGTGATGTCACCACAGCATTTTAAGGAGCCCAGTTCACTGTTATGAAGGGAGACAGCATTAACTGCAGCTCACATCAAATCCCAGTGTAACATCAATGGACAAGGATTATTTACTTCCCCGGTCCCTTTATTTTTGTTCTGGCATAGAAAGTGTAACTGTTTCTTTCTTCTCTATTTTTCCTTGAAAATACATCACTAGAAATTGCAAAGGACAAACTCCTCACTTACAAAAACAATAACAAAAAAAAAAAAAAAAAAAAAAAAAGGAAGAAAGAACAAATACTTTCTAAAACAACTCACTGCCCACCACTCTAAAGAACTTGCTTTGGAAAGTGCTCTTCCTGGGAGCTGATTTCTAATTTCACTGAATTTCTGAGCTAAAAATGGTTTTACTATTATTCTGCACTGCCCTTTTTTTCGCTCTCTCTGCCATGCATTCATTGCAGCAATGAACAAAATTTATGGAACCACAAGGATACAGTGTACCTTCATAAAGCAATAAAGGAAGACAATTTTTGGACTGGGGATGCAAATTGGCAGCCCTTCTGTTCACGATGCCTCCTTCCTTGGATCAGTTCACAGTACAACTTTCAGTTATTGTAATCTGGCCCTCAAGGTATATGTGGCTGTCGGCTGCACGCTGAAGCCACACTGCACAGTGCCATTAGCTCCATGAGATCTACAAAGTAGGCAGCTTTATTTCATCCACTGACAAAGAGGTTTCAGTGGCATTTAAGTCTGTCTCAGCGTTTGATCCTGCTCCAGCTGTGCTCCATCCCTTCCCTCAGAGGTTAACTCCTTTTTTACTGTAAGAGAGATCCCAAGTCAGGACTCCTGCAACTGGCTCCCTGGCTGCCACCTCCCCTTACAGAGCACAAGCCTCCTGCTGCTTGCTTTTTGGGCAGGGGTCTCCCCCACCCCCCACACTCAGCACCAGGACCTGGTCTCATCAAGCAGACATCACCCACCTAGCCTGGGCAAGATCAAGCCCACCACTGGTACCAAGGTGGATTTGGGGTGGTGTGTACAGCATACAGGGATTTCTTTCCTACTCAAGACCATTTTTAGCTCTAAAATTAAGCATCCTCTGTGATGTGAAATATTCTGCTCTCCCGACTCCCAGTTGCGTACTTCTAACAAACAAACAAACAAAACCAAAACCTAAACAAAACAAAACAAAACAAAAACCCAAAACAAACCAAAGCCAAAACAAAAGGAAGAGGGGAAAAAAAATATTCTAGAAAGCAGAAGTTACAGAAACTGAGTGTATTCATTATCAGAGTGGAAACACCTTGTCTTTAGCCATTAATTTTAAGGGAAGTCAGCAGACCTCGGTGCAACAGGAACACAACCTTATTAGGTTTCAAACACGGTTTTGTTTTGGGTTTGTTGTTTGGTTTTTTTTTTTAACAACACTCTGTCAGGAAAATCCATTAGATAAAGTTGTATTAGTGATCTGAGCCACCTCTGGACAAAAAAACAATGCTGTCCTTCCCATTACAGGTAGGTATTGTTTCAAAGCCTATAGAGACACACTTGCTTGTGCTGCAATGGTATTTATTGCACATCGACCAATTACTTACACAGTAGTAAATTGCACCAGAGTATAAATATGTTATAAAACACACACAGAGAGGAAAAATGGGAATGACACACGAGTGCTAAAATAACAGCAGATTCACGTGGGCATTCGGAAATAAAAAATAAAAATAATAAATTCTCTTAAGATATTTTAATTTATAATATGGATATATTTACAGTACCTTCATAAAATAACTTTTTTTTTTTTTTTTAAAGCCACTCTCGCAATAAAACCATAACAGATCTGACAAAACCAGAAACTAGTTTCAGGGCTGGTGGTATTCAAACCTCTGTTTCATTTTTACTTTGTGTGTGTGTGTACGTGTGTGCAAGTAACATCTTCAAACAACTTTACAACTCTTAACACTGTGCAAAAAAATGGCTTTTGTTGCCATTAAAAAAAAAAAAAAGAAAAAGAAAAAGAAAATGTGCAGTAAATTTTTGTTGTTGCCAGGATTTTCCCCCCCCTATTCGTCTGTAATCACAATGAACTGCAGAAGGCTCCTCGCCCCTGCCCCCCTTTCCTAAAACACTATTAGTGATATGTAAATATGCTGTTTAATATAAACATGGTCCGTTTAGTCCCCTGTACAATATGCACAGTTTGAGGTAGAAGTTTCTCAGCCTGACTGCAATTGTCTGGCTAAGGGAGATAAGCACAATAGTTCGCTGCCTGCTGATGCAGAGGGGGAAAGCACGGGAGTGCGAGTTGGGGTTTTTTACCCCCTTTCAAAATATACCTGCGCTCCTCATTAATTATCTTCCTTCAGTGCTACTCTGCAGAAAAGGGGAGCACGGCTACTCCATGCTTAAAGGTCATCTTGCCCGTGAGTCCTACTCTCTGCCTGGAGCACCTGCAGCACGGACCCTGCACCTCCAAAAAAACTGCCCGGAGCTGCGGGTCAGGGAAAGAAACTCGGGGTGTTCAACTGCCCCGGGCAAGGTGGGGGGTGCCTGGCACCTTAGCTGCGGACAAACACAGCAGCCAAAGGTCAGCACCTCCACGCTCCGGTTTAGCCACCAGCGTGGTCCCGGGACAAGACACCCGAGCGAAGGGCGCCGCAGCCACAGGCTCTTCCGAAAGCACTTCTCCTAAATACAGGCTGGCTGTCTTTGGGATGGGCTGTTTATTTTCTTTGTTCTCCGGTCAGTGGGTTTCCTGTTTGCTGTAGTTTCAGATGAGGTATGTCTAAACGAGTTTACCTGCTTTTATTCCTAACACCCGCTCTCTCGCTGCTAAGCCGGGGATCAGCTTTGCTTGGCACCAGCCTTACCACCATGCAGCTGCCGGGGATTTCTCCGTTCCTCTCTGTACTCCCTGCCTGCCTTTCCCCGTGCCCCAGCTCTGACACAGCCCCCACGCCCCCCTCTATACCTTGGACTCCGAATCGGATATTTTGCTATTTCTCTCCTCCAGGCTGGATTCGCTGCCGCCCCTCGTGCCCCCGTTGCATTCAGACCAGGTTCCTGCCAGGCTGCGCTCAGGGGAGCCCACGGTGCTGATGAAGCCCCCGGGCAGGTGGCCCAGCTCGCCACCGCTGCTATGCAGCCGTCGGTCGGCCTTCCGGGGGCAGGAGAGCAGCCTCTTGAAGGCTCTACGAAAGTCAGGGCTGCGGCAGTAGATGATGGGGTTGAAAGCAGAGTTGGCATAGCCCAGCCAGTTGAAGAAAACGAAGAGCCAGTCTGGCACCAGGTCCCTGTTGAATACGTTGACAATGTTCACCAGGAAGAAAGGGAGCCAGCAGAGGGTGAACACCCCCATGATGATGCCCAAAGTCTTGAGGGCTTTCTGCTCCTTCATGGCCATGATGCGGGATGTCTTTCGCTTGCTGCCTCGGCCATTGCCGAGGATGGGCTGGTGGTGAGCAGGTGGGGGCGGCTGTGGCTGCTCGTGGCTGCCATAGAACCGGCCCTCGCACTTATCAATCTTCCTAATCTGCTCCTTAGCCTCTCTGTACACCCGCAGGTACACAAAGATCATGATGAGGAGGGGGATGTAGAAAGAAATGATGGACGAGGCGATGGCATAAGCCCTGTTGGTGACGAAGTCACAACAGCCCGGGTCCTGGTAGCATTCCAGCGCCTGGGGGTCCTCGTCTCGCCACCAGTGCATCATGATGGGCAAGAAGGAGACCAAAGCAGAGATGGCCCAGACTGTGCATATGATGCCCTTGGCCCGACCCTTGGTCATGAGGCTCTGGTAGCGGAAAGGTGAGGTGATGGCCAGGTAGCGGTCAATGGCGATGACGCACAAGGTCTCGATGCTGGCCGTCACGCAGAGCACATCCAGGGAGGTCCAGCACTCGCAGAGGAAGGATCCCCACAGCCAGGTGCCCCGCACCACCAGCGTGGCCCCAAAAGGTACCACCAGCAGCCCCATCACCAGGTCTGCGCAGGCTAACGAGGTGATGAAGAGGTTGGTGAGGGTCTGCAGTCTCTGCGTCCGCCCGATGGCTGCGATCACCAGCACGTTACCGGCCACGATGAGCAGCACCACCAGGGCCATCAGCAGGCTCATCCCCACAGCCCACTGCTGCGATAGCAGCTCGGTGGGCAGCTGCTTGCTCCCGGGCGGCGGCGCCGCCGTCACCCCGCCGCCGGCCACAGAGCGGTTCTGGGGGCCGCAGTCGGGCGGCAGCC
>VWZE01023940.1:74245-101547 GCA_013396675.1 Eubucco bourcierii | reverse complement strand
CCTTCCCCAGCTTTGTTACCCTCCTCTGGACCCACTCCAGCACCTCCACATCTCTCTTCTACTGTGGTGTCCAAAACTGAACACAACACTCGAGGTGTGGCCTCACCAAAGCCAAACCAGGTCTGGTGTTTCTGGAAACAAATTGCTCATGCTTTTGATGCTGTTTGCGTAAAGCTAATACCCATAATTATTTTACAGAATTTACATAATTCTTTTGCAGTCTGGACTTATAGTAATCTGGAGAAATAATAATGTGCTCATTAATCCAGTTTTATAACTAAGAGTTGCTTTAGTTGCTCGATTTGCCAGGTCTCACTGCCTGCACCTCCCTATGCTTTCTTGACAACCAGACTCCTAGACAGAGGCACTGGCATTGTGAGAAAAGCCTGACCAAGGCTCCCTCTTTTTCTTTCTTTCTTTTTTTTAAAGCATCAACCATTCCTTTGAGAGGGTGGCAAAACATTTTACAGCAGGCCAGAAAACACAGTGGTGGCCAAAGCCTTTGTTTATACAGAGAGAATGTGGTTGGAGATCAGAGCAGAAGAGTGATGACTGGGAGTCCTCTGAGATTTTAGTCTATTCCTGCTTCAACACAGAGTGGTTGCAAGCAGTTGCTTTATTTCTCCATCCTGAAGTCTACCCATCTGTAGGGTGAAAGTCACACACTTTGGAGAGCATTATCCTGATTTTAATTGGAACAAAAAGCTGATCCTTTGTAAGCACTCACTGAGGTGTGGATGTGAGCTGCAACCAAAAGGTACAGTGACCATGGTTAAGTGTCTTAACCATTTCTTTCCCCTTCACCTCATGGAGGGCTGTAGTAGGTAACCTAGTGGCTGGGACATAAAAGAAGACTAATTCAGACAGCTTGGGGTGGACCCAGCATTTTCAGATGAGTGAAAACTCTGTATAGATGCTCTGGATGGCAAAAGACTGACTTGAGCAGTGTGGCTGGGGTTCCACCTCCAGCTGGGTGGTGAGATGGATGTCTGAGCAGCCCAGTGGTGTTGGCTGAGTGGCTCCAGATGTAGGACTGAGGCTTTGGATTCTGCAGGGAAATGGGTTAGGGCTCCCACTGGGAGAAAATATGTTCTGGATTTTTTTTTAAGCAAGAAAAGTCATCTGCAGTTCATGCTGACTTAGGGCAGTACCCTGGGAAAGGGCTCTGAATAGCTGAGGCTATGTCACACCATGTGAAAAAGCTGAATGGTTATTCATAGAATCATAGAATGGTAAGGTTGGAAGGGACCTCAAGGATCATCTAGTTCCAACCCCCTGCCATAGGCAGGGACACCTCCCACTAGTACAGCTCACTCAAGGCCTCCTCCAACCTGGCCTTGAACCCCTCCAGGGAGGAAGCAGCCACAACCTCCCTGGGCAACCTGTGCCAGTGTCTCACCACCCTCATTGGAAAGAACTTCTTCCTTACATCTGGTCTAAATCTCCCCTCTGCCAGTTTAAACCCATTGCCCCTTGTCCTGTCATTGCAGGACCTTGTAAATAGGACCTTGGAGTCTGGGTTGATGAAAAGCTCAACATGAGCCTTCAGTGTGCACATGCAGCCCAGACAGCAACTGAGTCCTGGGTTGCATCAAGAGCAGTGTGGGTAGCAGGGCAAGGGAGGGGATTCTGCCCCTTTACTCTGCTCTCCTCAGACCCCAGTTGGAGTACTGTGTGCAGTTCTGGAGCCCCCAACACAAGAGGGACCTGGAACTATTGGAGAGAGTCCAGAGGAGGCCATGAAGATGACCAGAGGGTTGCAACAGCTCCACTATGAGGACAGACTACGAGGGTTGGAGCTCTTCAGCCTGGAGAAGAGAAGGCTTCGAGGAGACCTTGGAGTGGTCTTCCTGTGTCTGAAGGGGGCCTACAGGAAGACTGGGGAGGGGCTATTGACAAAGTCTTGCAATGACAGGATGAGGAGTAATGGGTTTAAACTGGCAGAGGGAAGATTTAGACTGGATGTTAGGAGGAAGTTCTTTACAGTGAGGGTGGTGAGGCACTGGCACAGGTTGCCCAGGGAGGTTGTGGCTGCTCCCTCCCTGGAGGTGTTCAAGGCCAGGTTGGAGGAGGCCTTGAGTGAGCAGTACTAGTGGGAGGTGTCCCTGCCTATGGCAGGAGGTTGGAACTAGATGATCCTTGAGGTCCCTTCCTAACTAAACCATTCTGTGATTCTATGATGTACTGCCCTGGCTGTCTTGCAGAGCAGTGGAGCCCTATGGCAAGTGCTGGAATCCTATTGTACCTACTGCTTCTAATTGCTTTGCATTGCAGCCAATGCTTAAAGTAATGCATCTACCTTGACCACCTTCATTTTGCTAGCTATGAGACACCTATGCTGGCTATTTCAAGGTGGCCTTGGTACTACTGATTTGGATTAAGCTGTCACCTACCCACATTTTGCTCTTTGACAGCTGCAAATCAGGCCAGGCACTTTTATCAAATGCTTATGTTGTGGTAGTGATAAACTGCCTCACTCTTCAAGACCTTGATTATCAATTTACAGTAACAAATGAAATTGTCATATTCTGACTCTGCAGGCAAAAACCTATTTCTGATGGCAAATCCTCTGTACAGGCAGCATCCACCAGGAAGCATCTCTTGCATCTCCATTTAGCATCAGACACCTAGTATGAAAAGGTGAAGTGCTCAGCATTCTTCAGTTTCCTGGAGGTAAAATGGATAACCATGTGCTCTGTACCTCTGGAAATCTGGCCAGAATTTAAAGCTATGTAACTACATCTTTCAATACAGTGATGGTGGTCTTAAAGCACAGCTATAACTAGAAACAGCTGAAGCGACCCCGTGTCTGGCTTTTGTCTCCATGTCTTTCTTTCCATAACTTGTCCCAAATTCTTTTTTTTTTTTTCCCCTGCTAAACTACTCTCCTCTATTTAAAACCTTGAGTTGTGTTAGCATTGGAACCTGACAATAACCTTGTCTGAGTCAGAAATTCTCAGAAGTGTATATCTGGTTTTGCCTCTCTGTTATGGACTCCATAACCTCTCAAGCTGCAGAGCATGATCCAGGTGTCAGTCCAGCCTTGGCAGCTCCAGTCCATCCCTGTGCTGACAAGTCATGTCTGGTTTCACCATCTCTGGTGTCAAACAACCAGAGACTTAGGGTTCCTTCATAGATGGTGAAACCAAGTCATAAGTTAATAATCTTAAGGTCTTAAAACTAAAGAAATGGCAGAGGGGAGGCTCTGATCCAACCTGGTAAAGCTGCAACAGATTCCCATGGATTTTGAGAAAGTGGGAGGGTGCTTAGTGCCTTGTAGGTTTAGGGCATCAACAAACAACTGCACCCTGAAGACTGCAAAGCCTTCAGGCTCCTCAAGCTGCAATTAGCTTAAATTATTTTACAAAAGGGAAGGGAAACAACATGCAGCATTAGTATTAGTGACCTCCTCAACAGGATGCCTCTTCATGAGGCCTCCCCAAGTGGAACAAAATGACATTGCCTTTGACAGCAGGTCACAGTGTTTGCCACTGGAACCATCCTACTCATTTTTATGCTTAGAAAATATTATAGAATCATGGAATCATAGAATGGTAAGGTTGGAAGGGACCTCAAGGATCATCAAGTTCCAACCCCCCGCCATAGGCAGAGACACCTCCCACTAGTACAGGTTACTCAAGACCTTGTCCAACCTGGCCTTGAACACCTCCAGGGAGGGAGCAGCCACAACCTCCCATATTACCCAGGTTCTAGAAATTAGCTTTTTCATTTAAAAAGGTGGAGGCACAGAGATAGTCAATCAGTGTGGGTAAGCCACCAAAGCTGTCCTGATTTAACTGAGGCTCTGTCGGAGGTGTTTAACACAGCCCTGCTGATCCTGTGCTTCTCTAGCTTTGGTCAGAGCCTGATGAAAGAATCATTCTTGAGTCCTGTCTCAATTTTAATTTTAAAAGCCAAATTTTAAATTCAGCTTAATTAGACCTCCCTTTCTCCTTTCCTCTTCAATCAGCAAGACATTTAATAATATATCTCACCATGGCTCCAAGCTAAATTCGTTTATGACCCAGTGACATAAATGACACCTGGAAGAAATTCTTGATAGATCTGCTGCTTATATGCATGCCTTTGGACAAAATAAAATAAAATAAAATAAAATAAAATAAAATAAAATGGAGATTGGCTGTTATTATTTATTTATGCATTTTAAAAAAAGTTTTCTGTTAGATGTTCTACTTAATGCATGTAACTCCCTCATAAACTCAGCAGTAAAAACTTAACACCTGCCAATAAATTTATAATGCATTAGTAACAAAGCCATAATTACATCTAATAAATACTCTCTCTGCCCTTGCTGGGCTTTTGTGAAACTGAATAGCTGTGAACCACTTTGCAGTTCCTCCTCTGAAAGGTCTCCTGTAGACAGAATAATATCACTATTTTAAATAGCAAGAACAGTTAGCCAGGCACCCCTGTGTTCAAACTGTTCTTGACAGTAACCACAGGCTGCTCACTGCAGCCTCCAAATCTCAAACTGCTAAGCTTTTAGTTAGTGTAGCCATTCTCACAGAGCAAACACCTTGCTCCTTACAATTTATTCATCTTCTTATTCTGCAGACCATCCAGGAGTGAGGTTGGGGTTTTTTTTTACACATTAGTTATGCCTAACGCTTCGAGGAGTTTGTTTATGCAAAGGTATTTCAGGCCACAGGTCCCCTGTGAACTCTTTGTCTTCTTAATGGCTTCATGTAGTTGCTGTTCATGGTGTGCTGTCTGCAGAACTCATGGATCGCTGCAAACCATGTCATGTGCCATTGCTTTTGTTCCCCAGTGGATGAGTATGGAAGCCAGGAAAGGCTTTTCTGGAAGGCACAGGAGGGTTTCTGACATGAACCTTAGGTCATCTTCCTATTTTCCAGGTCTCTGCAGCTCTCATTCAACTGTTTCTGAAACCACGGATTCGCTCTCACGTGTTTTTGGAGACTGGCTTGAGCAGCTGGCATTGGCTTTTTAGCTCAGTTGCTGCTAGCAGTTGTACTACAGTGGAGGTCGGTAGCTTGGGTGAGATAGGAGAATCATAGAATCATAGAATGGTAAGGTTGGAAGGGACCTCAAGGATCATCTAGTTCCAACCCCCTGCCATAGGCAGGGACACCTCCCACTAGTACAGGTTACTCAAGGCCTCATCCAATCTGGCCTTGAACACATCCAGGGAGGGAGCATCCACAACCTCCCTGGGCAACCTGTTCCAGTGCCTCACCACCCTCACTCTAAAGAACTTCCTCCTAAATGACTGCATCTGGCACATAACACAGGTGGCTTCCTACAGATCTAGACTAGGCTAAGTTAGGTTACAGATAGGAGAGGAAGCAGAGAGACAGACAGGTTAAATGTCTTTCCCAGCGGCACTCAGGACTGCTGCAAGGTTAGATTTGATCGGTCTGTGGGGTTACTGCCTGCTGATTCCACCAAACTTGCCTTTTGCTCTTTGCTCTTGGCATCGGTCACTGTACCATGAAAAGACATTCCTGTGGGAGTAGAACTACGTGGGTAGGGCCCTTGTTTCTCTCCTGGTGAAAAGGTCTGCTAATCCTGACACGCTGTAAGCTCTCTGGGGAGTGGTGACTGCTCTTACACAAGCATCACAGGCAGGCATTACACACAGGACATAAAACAATCCCTCCACTCTATTGAAAATCGAGGAGCAAATCAATGCCTGGCACCAGTCTACTGGCAGTGCCTGTGTCCAGATTTGAGTGCCAGTTTTTAGTGGCATGATTCCAAAAGCAAGCAGTGAGAACAACCAGAGGCCTTAACACTGTGACTGGAGTGGAAAGACTGAAAGAATTAGGTTTGTTTACTCCGGAGACATCACTAAGGGGACACAATGACAGTGTCGAATGTTCCTGCAAAGAAGAGAGGAATAAACTGTTCTCTGAAGGACACAGGACAAGAAGGAATGGACATGCATTGCAGCAAGAACCATTTAGGTAGCAGTGGAGACAAGTGAGTTCCATTTGAGTTGCCTGGGAAGGTTGTAACTTTGTGCGGTTAAGTGAAGTCTCCAGGCTAGGAGCATCATTGAATTTTAGAGTTAAGACTCCTATATATAGTAAAGAGAGATGTGAATTCTAGCTCCACTTCAACTCTCTCTGAAGAAGCTTTTTTCTCTACAGTGACTAGTGAGTAAGCCCAGTTTCCTACGTTAGCCAATTCCATTAAGTGTCAAGGTTTAAATGGGATGGATCTGGGCCTCAGTGACTTACCTTTATCCTTTCACCTCATCATCAGACTCTGTGGGCCCTATGTCACGGCCTCCAGTTCCTTCTTTCATCACTGCTTTCCAGTTTCCTTGGTGTGTTCAGCAGAGAAGTTCAAACAACCTTAGCAAAATAAATATTTCCTGTTCTTCAGGAAGGATAAAGATTTATCACACCTAACTCTTTAATGAATTGCCTTTCAAGTATCATAGAATCATAGAATGGTAAGGTTGGAAGGGACCTCAAGGATCATCTAGTTCCAATCCCCTGCCATAGGCAGGGACACCTCCCACTAGTACAGTTCACTCAAGACCTCCTCCAACCTGGCCTTGAACACCTCCAGGGAGGCAACATCCACAACATGCATCAACATCAACATCATAATCATAATCATAAACATGATTCTGAAGGATCTGTCAGCTTAATTTCTCTTCCAAGATAATTGATAAGAAATAATAATATCTTTACCTAGTGGGTCATGTTCCACTGTAAGTGCTAAAAAAAGCAAGATCAAGGGAAAATAGATTTAATTTTCAAAGACACTTTATAAATATGATCAAGTAGAATAAAAAAAAAAAAAAAACAACCCACCACAGCTGGATCCTGGTAAACCAACTGTCCCAGCAGGTCAGAGGATAGAGCATTTATCATCCTATGATAAATGTCATTAAAAAAAAGTCCATTTATCATCCTATTACTGTGGAATAAGGCAATATTGGGAATTGTCTTAGTTTAATTAACACCACTGTTCTGTAGCAGAGCAAAGATCCCCTTCCCAGAAAAAGCTCTTAAGTTGTCCATTTAGAAAACTGAGGTCTCTCTTAGATGCTCTCTGGTTTCTGTGCTGATTTTTGTTGCCTTTGTTGTTGTTTGTTTTTGTTTTGTTTTATTTTGTTACTGTTGTTTGGTTGTCTTTATTATTTCTTTTTCCTTTAGGGTGTGTCTGCTGTGTTTTTCACACTGTACATCTGTAACTAAGTAAAGGAAGAGGGTCTCCAATGAATTTGCTGGAGCATGGGCTTGAGACTTCAAACTGGAATCAAAACAGTTGTACTGGCTGCTGCAGTGTGACAAGAGGTCTGTAATGTGGTGTATGTCACATCCGTGCTTCCACAGTCCAGGTCAGCAGCAGGAATGGACATGGACTCAATGACTGCAAAGTGTGGTGATGCTTCTACTCTGACTTCTCAAGAAATCCAAACCTATAACCCCACACTCTTGGTATTGTGTGCACATACAGGTCTTCCTTCCTTTTGGCTAATTTCAAGTGAGCTTGACAATAGACAAAAGATCTCCAGCAAATTAAGCTTCTAGGAATGTTAATGGCAACAGGAGATGGGTGGAGTGAAGAGAACCTAGTAGTGCTTTGCTTAGGGAAAGGCAGCTGCAGAGCTCCTTTTGCAGCAGATCCTGAAGAGCCCATATAGCAGAGGCCAATTTGAAATGAAGATTCCAACAGCTTTAATTCTCAGAGGAGTCATTGTTTTAAAATATGTGTCATGGCACACAGAGGCTCTGCTGCCACCTACTCGCAGTCTTGCCAGCCCCAAGTATTTTGAAACTCTTTGCTTCCTATCAGCAAATGAAAACAGACAAGTTAAAACACATCCTGGGGAATTACATTTCTCTCTTCTGCATCTGTTCCTTCCAGCTAATCTTCATTTCATAGTCACTGCACAACTGACTGGTTTTGGATTGCCAGCTCAACCAGGTCTACATGATACCTTATAATCAAGCTGCCTCTTCCTTCCAGCTCTATAAACAGCGAAGCTGCTGGGCACAGCTAGACTGTAGCTACTGCTCTTACACTGCTGTAAAGGCATGAGTAGTATCAGAGCACAGCTTGCTCCTGCAGCTGCCTTGGCTCCAGAGAGGTGTTTATGTCAGTAAACTAATCACACATGACTCGGACAAGAGGCAGGCAGGAGCAGATAAGAGGCTGTTTTTGCAGAGTCCGTTCTTTGTCCGGGACCATGTTTTGCTGAATGAAATCATCACAGTGCAGACAGCAGTGTGACTGAACAGGAAAAGAGCCTGGTTGCCCCTCAGTTACAATTCCCACTTGGATATAAGCTCTCAGACTTGGACAAGTCATTTAACCCCTGTGTGACAACTTCTCTGAGCAGTCAAAGTTTGTGTAAGAACAGAGTGGCCTGATGGTTGGAGGGGGTCAACTTTAATATATATACAAACATATATACTAACTATGTGCTAAATATATACTAACATGGAAGTGTGAGGAGGAATTTTTTCACTGTGAGAGTGACAGAACACTGGAGCAGGCTGCCCAGTGGGGTTGTGGAGTCTCCCTCTCTGGAGATATTTGAGACCTTCCTGGATGTGTTCCTGTGTGATCTGGTATAGGTGATCCTGCTCTGGCAGGGGGGTTGGACTGTATGAGCTTTTGAGGCCCCTTCCAGCCCCTGACATTCTGTGATTCTGTGATTTGGCTATAAGTGTTCCCATGTGATCTGGTATAGGTAATCCTGCTCTGGCAGTGTGATGATTTGGGAGTTACCCACCTTCCACACACAGTGAATTCACTCAGACTGGACTCATCTGGCTGGAAGTTAAAGAATGAAGCTTTATATTCACAGCCTAGCACAATACACAAGGAGATATTTACAATATATTACAAATATTTACAGTTATATACCGAAATATACAAGTTAAAAGTAACAAAGTAACACAATACCCATCCCAGAAATCAGAGTCCCCAGGAGGGGCTCCAAATCATTCTTCCATCTTCTTTCCACCCCCTTCTCCTATCCCAGAGTCTGCCTTACCTGCAAGGTGTGTTGGGAGGATTTGCAAGGGGGTTTAGAAGCAGGATGATTAGTTGGGTTACACAGATCTAAGCAGAACAGCAGAAGCCCAGGGAGAAAAAACACAGAGACTGACAGACTTACTCAGTCAGACTGTCTTATCTGTGTTTGTGACCTTGCTTTTATACATCTCAGCAAACCTATGAGTGAAGTAGACATCACCATTGTTTCCTTTTCACAGCCTATAATCTAATTTTACTCATTAAAATATTTCAGTTAGCCTCAAACCAGCACAGGCAGGGGGATTGGACTGGATGATCTTTCAAGATCCCTTCCAGCCCCTGATATTCTGTGATTTTATGTAACTTTAATATATATAAGCATAGAATGGTAAGGTTGGAAAGGACCTCAAAGATCATCTAGTTCCAACCCCCTACCATAGGCAGGGACACCTCCCACTAGTACAGTACAATATACTTAATATTAAGAATATATCTACTAACCAACTCTCTAGGCAAATGAGAAATATGCTTTAGTTTCCACTTAGAAAAGAGAAAAAACTCAGCTTCTCAGTGGTTGTGTGACAGAATAGGGAGAAGTTGGGTATTTTTGTAGTGCAAGATTTGTCCTTTCAGTATAAGAGGTAAGCTAGTAACTGGGACAGTGTTAGTGCTAGTACCATGAGATACTTAAGGCACAGTGGAGTTCCATTAAAAAACATATATGCTGTTTCTCTTCCCTAGATGCAACGTGAGTAAGTCGGTAGTTTCCCAGCTGAGAAGTTCCCACATCTTTCTTTTTGGTGAGTGAAATGGAGACAGTCTGTCTGTGTACTGCTCACAACAAAGCAGCCTGGCTTTCTCCCTCCAGAACAGAGCCCTTACTTCCCAGACCCTGCTTTGAAACAAGGAAGTCTCATCCTGTTTCCCTGGCTAAACTCTTTGTAGTCTGATGTCCCAAGTAAGGAGCAATCATTTATTATCACTGTTTTTATGGGGTGCACACAGTGGCCACCTGCTCTATGGCTAATTCTGGTCTGTGATTATTTTCGAGCTCTTGTGAGAAGAAAGGTGGCCAGGGAAGAAAATTCTTTCAGTCACATTGGACCTCCAAGTGCTTGAAATCCTGCAAAGTCAGCAGAATGACACGGTTTTCAATGGCAACTGGGAAACAGAAGGGAATTTCAAAGAGTGGAATCAAAAAACCTTTTGTGGCAAAATCGACAAGACCTCAATGTTCTCTGCCAAGTGGAAGTGAGACACATTCTCAGTGTGGAAATTCTGGTTTCACCAGAGGTGAAAGTTTACCTCCTGCTAAGGTCAGAATTGTTGGGATTCCTTCTCTGGTGCTCAAGTATCCAGCAGCAGCCATTCTCAACAACCACAGCAGGAGAGCACTGGTGTGCCCTACTGGGCATGAAAGCAGGTGCGCCTTCAAATCAGACCTAGCTTTGAATGTCTGGTTGGCTGTGTGAGTTCTTAGTTTCCTGGGAAGAGGACTCTAGGAAGGGAAGGGGCTCAGGTGAGATGTGAAGAGAAAGATCAATGTTATGTGACAGCTATCAGCCCTGCTGTGCTGCTGAAGAGGACTGCAGTGAACACGAGTGGAGAACTTCTTTGAAAGGGAGTGAGGTTAGCAACTTCATGGGAGGTGTCCTGAAGAATGGCTTTGAATGAGAGACTAAACAGAATCGCTGAATCACAGAACCTTAGAGGTTGGAAGGGACCTCCAGAGATCATCAGGTCCAAACCCCTTTACCAAAAGCAGGGTAACCTAAGGTAGTCCACACAGGAATGCATCCAGATGGGTTTTGAAAGGTTCCAGAGAAGGACACTCCACAACCTCTCTGGGCAGCCTGCTCCAGGGCTCTGTCACTCTCACCGTAAAGAAGTTTCTCCTCATCTTGAGGTGAAACCTCTGTTCCAGTTTGACCTGAACATATGTTGGCCAGCTGAAGAAGAAGGAGGGCTATCAATGAAACTTCCTGTTAATGTGACCTAGTAGACTATGGAGTAGTCTTAGAGAGATCCCCAGTATCAGCAAAGCAGGGCACAACCTAATCAGCCAAGCAGAAAGGTATAGACTGTAGACTGCTTTTGAAATCTGACATATCAAGGGATGTCTGCTTCAAGAGAGTGAGAAATACAGCACTGAGACTAGAAAAGATCAGATAAAGATTACTTTTTGTAAAAATGGAAGACCCATGGGCAGGACAATCCAAGGAATGGTAAGGTTGGAAGGGACCTCAAGGATCATCTAGTTCCAATCCCCTGCCATAGGTAGGGACACCTCCCACTAGTACAGCTCACTCAAGGACTCATCCAACCTGGCCTTGGACACCTCCAGGGAGGGAGCAGCCACAACCTCCCTGGGCAACCTGTTCCAGTGTCTCACCACCCTCACTGCAAAGAACTTCTTCCTAACATCCAGTTTCAATCTCTCCTCTGGCAGTTTAAATCCATTCCTCCTCACACTCTCTTTACAAGACCTTGTCAATAGTCCCTCCCCAGCCTTCCTGTAGGCCCCCTTCAGATACTGGAAGGCTACTCCAAGGTGTCCTGGAAGCCTTCACTTCTCCAGGCTGCAGAGCCCCAACTCTCTCAGCCTGTCCTCATAGCAGAGCTGCTGCAGCCCTCTGAGCATCTTCATGGCCTCCTCTGGACCCACTCCAACACTTCCATGTCCTTCCTGTGCTGAGGGTTCCAGAACTGCACACAGGTGAGGTCTGACAAGAGCAGAGTAAAGGAGCAGAATCCTCTCCCTTGCCCTGCTGGCCACACTGCTCTTGATGCAGCCCAGCACTCAGTTGCTGTCTGGGCTGCACTCACACTGCAGGCTCATGTTGAGCTTTTCATCAACCCAGACCCCCAGGTCCTTTTCCTCAGGGCTGCTCTCCAGCCATTCACCACCCAGTCTGGATTTGTGCTTGGGATTGTAGTTTGATGTGGATTATAGTTTGACTTGTCTTCCCTGCAAAGTTCAAACATAGGCTTCTTCATCAATCAAACAATGCTGGATGTAGCTGTAATACTTTACTTAAGAGCCAAATGCAGAAACTCAAGGCAGCTGCCTGGATCTGAGCCAGCGGGGTTTGACTTGAAAACAAAGAAAAGTCTCCTATGAACTAAGAGGTCTCTATTGCTATCAGTTTCTCTGTTCCAAAAGAACCATTGTCTACTTCCTTAGGATCAGAGGTAAACAGTTCATGGGCAAGAGAGAAAAGGAAAAAAAAGGAATCCTCTAGGCAGAGAATGGTATATTTTGAGACAGCCTGCTGTCAGGTCATGGCATGGTATTCCCACTGTCACCACTCTGATTAAACAGGTTACTAGGTTAAAAGAATGAATAAACTCAGACTATTGCATAGGCACTGTGGTGACCAGCATCCAGGCTCTTCAGGCTGTGACTGTTGCACTTGCACACTGTCCTTCCAATTTCAACTTGCTCAGCCTGAAGGGAAGAGGCTGCACTGAAAGCCTGGATGAGTAGTGTGATTGTGAGAGAAGTAGAGAGTGCTGTGCCAGGACTCACATTAAGTGTGTATGTTTCTTAACACTTTGTTGAGTTGTCTTCTAATAGTCTCTGTTTCCCACCCCTTTTTACAGTCTCAAGATGTTAGACTGTGCTGTGTATTAGCCTTCCAGTATCTGAAGGGGGCCTACAGGAGGCTGGGGGGAGGGATTATTTACAAGGTCCTGCAATGACAGGACAAGGGGCAATGGGTTTAAACTGGCAGAGGGGAGATTTAAACTGGATGTTAGGAGGAAGTTCTTTCCAATGAGGGTGGTGAGGCACTGGCACAGGTTGCCCAGGGAGGTTGTGGAGCACAGCATCACCAGATCTTTGATCACGTTGGGTGATTCTGTGCTCCACAACCTCCCTGGAGGTGTTCAAGGCCAGGTTGGAGGAGGCCTTGAGTGACCTGTTCTAGTGGGAGGTGTCCCTGCCTATGGCTGGGGATTTGAACTAGATGATCTTTGAGGTCCCTTCCAACCTTACCATTCTATGATTCTATGATATTTGATCCAGAGGCATTTCCTGCTTGGATGGGCCGAGTGGCATTGCAACCACGCAGAAGAGTCAGTCTGCAGGTGTTAGACTGGAATAGCTTCCTCTAGGCATGAAGAGAGAGGGCAAATTGTCACTGTAGGTCCTCATCTTCCATGCCATCCCTTCCTATTTCATCTCTCTTTTGCTATAGCCTGCTGAGGCAGGGCAGGATTTTGGGATCTTGGCTGGGTGGGCATTGCTGCTTCACTGCATGGCTGACCATCAGCAGAGGTTCTGTATGCAGGGAGTCTATCATCACTGGGAGGACACAAAACTGCTTAATACTGAATAAAATACCCCTGACTCAAAGTGTTGCAGGGGTATGAGAGGGGTATTATAGAGTTTTCTGTAGCTAATGGTATAGAAAAGACTACTTACTGACTATATGCAGATAGAAGAGTAAACAGCAAGTCCAATTACTATAAAAATTTTCCTCTTGAGCCCAGCTCTTACCACCCAGCCTGAGCTTCTCTACATGATACTTTTCCCCCAAGTAATCATTACCATCAAACAACTTGTCCTGATGCTTCTTTCCTACAAGCTCAATAATGCAGTCCATATTGTGGGTGGAGATTTACATGTGGCACTGCAACCCTCATATTTCACTCTGTAGATGGATGTTTAGTCTGTAGGATAGATTTTGATTTTCTGCTAATGAGTCTGAATTAATCCATGAGACCTAGGCTGGACTGTGGGAACAGCCTGCACTGGTCCTTTTCTGTGTTTCATGGCACTAGAGCACTAATATCCATCAATACAGGTAGGAAAGTTTGGATCCTTCCATCGATAACAGATAATTCGTCTGTACTGTTACTACATTTCAGACTCTGCTGCTTTGCTTCTCGACACAGTCAAATCTATCAAGTGTTTATTGCTGTCCTGGTTACCTTTCTTTCAATGCATCAGCCATGCAGAGAAGCCTCCATTTTTTTATCACATTCATTGTCATGACAACATGTTTGTGCTCTGCTGCTCTCAGTTTTATAGCCTCTAAAGCTGAGGAAACGCCGCTGCTGTGCTTCGGCTCTGCAAGCCACAGTACTTTACCCTCTTGTTTTGCTCTGAGCTCTTCACTGAGCTCATGTCAGACTTCCATATACTTCCCTTTCTCTGGGGAAAACAGGAGGAAGGAGTCAAAGAGTTTAAAGTATAGGGTGACATCAGGATGGACCAAAGTGAGAATGAAGGGAAAACAAGACATGGTGCTAAGGTGATCAAGATAAACCTCTGCTGTCATAGCACTGCTGTATGAGACAAATCCATGACCATGTATTTAATTGTGGTGGTTTGAGGGGTCCCAGGTTACCTTAATTAAAGAATCATAGAATTGTCTGTGCCAGAAGGGACCTCTAGAGGCCATCCAGTTCAGCCCTACTGCAGTCAGCAGGGACATCCCCACTAGACCAGGTCACGCAGGGCCCCATCAAGCTTAACTTTCAGTGTGTCCAGGGAAGGGGCCTCAACCACCTCCTTGGGTAACCTGTTCCAGGGCTCCACCACCTTCATAGCAGAGAGCTTGTTCCTAACATACAATCTGAATCTGCTCCTCTCAAGAGTGGTTTAGCCTGGTTGAGGGTAAGGTTTTGGGGGAATTCTCGTGTATCCTGTGTGTGTATTAGGTTTTAAGGATTCCTGCATCTGGGTCAGTGCAATCCCAAGCACAACTACAGGCTGGGTGGTGAATGGCTGAGAGCAGCCCTGAGGAAAAGGACCTGGAGGTCTGGATTGATGCAAAGCTCAACATGAGCCTGCAGTGTGAGTGCAGCTCAGACAGCAACTGTATGCTGGGCTGCAGCAAGAGCAGTGTGGCCAGCAGGGCAAGGGAGGGGATTTGTCCACCTTTACTCTGCTCTCCTCAGACCCCATCTGAAGTACTGTGTGTGGCTCTGGAGCCCCCAGCACAGGAAGGACATGGAAGTGTTGGAACATGTCCAGAGGAGGCCACCAAGATGCTCAGAGGGCTGCAGTAGATCTACTGAGAGCTGCGGCTCTGCAGCCTGGAGAAGAGAAGGCTTTGAGGAGACCTTGGAGTAGCCTTCCAGTATCTGAACAGGGCCTACAGAAAGGCTGGGGAGGGACTATTGACAAGGTCTTGTAATGAGAGGACGAGGAGAAATGGGTTTGAACTGGCAGAGGAGAGATTGAAACTGGATGTTAGGAAGAAGCTCTTTGCAGTGAGAGTGGTGAGACACTGAGACACAGGTTGCCCAGGGAGGTTGTGGCTGCTCCCTCCCTGGAGGGGTCCAAGGCCAGGTTGGACAAGGCCTTGAGTGAGCTGTGCTAGTGGGAGGTGTCCCTGCCTATGGCAGGGGGTTGGAACTAGATGATCTTTGAGGTCCCTTCCAGCATAAACCACACTGTGATTCTATGAATGTGTGATTCTATGATTTTTTCCTTCTTGTGCATCTTTAAATACAACTTTTCTGTATTCCTCTCCAATTCAATGAGAGCCTTATTATTTTACTGCCTCTTTCTAAAAGAAGTAATATTATCAAACTCTGTCACATTCTTAAAAAAAAACCTCTGACAGTAATCCATTGTCTCTCAGCCTTCCCTTTGCTGATGCTGCAGCCTGATGGAACAGAAGAATCTTACTTTTTGAGGAACCTTTTTTTTTTCTTATCTGCAGGCTCCCTGCCTGTAACTGAGGAAAGAGTTTTAGTCTAGCTCAATATGCTGTGTGTGAGCCAGGGATTATGGATAAGGGATGTTTTCCAATAATGGGATCATGGCCAGCACTGTGTTCTGGCTGCTGTTCTAAGCACTAAGGACCCCATTTCTAAATTATAGACAAATGCTGGTGATTATGCTAATAAATAGTACAATCTCAATAGGATTTAAATAGCACTTCACAGCTTCAACAAACCTGCTTCAAAATCTCCTTGCAAATGAGAGAGTTAACACCTGGCTGGGAAATGTATTAAAGTTGCAAATATTAATTTGCTTCCAGCTTGACTTGGGCCACCTCATCTTTGTGCAGATATTGCTGGGTTGGAGGGCAGAAGGGCTCTGCAGAGAGACCTCGACCGCCTGGACAGATGGGCAGAGTCCAAGGGGATGGCATTCAACAAATCCAAGTGCCAGGTGCTGCACTTTGGCCACAACAACTCCATGCAGAGCTACAGCCTGGGGTGGGAGTAGCTGGAAAGTAGCCAAACAGAAAGGGATCTGGGGGTGCTGATTGACACCCACCTGAACATGAGCCAGCAGTGTGCCCAGGTGACCAAGAANGCTGAGGGAGCTGGGATTGTTTAGCCTGGAGAAGAGGAGGCTCAGGGGAGACCTTCTTGCTGTCTACAACTACCTGAAGGGTGGTTGTGGCCAGGGGGAGGTTACTTTCTTCTCTCAGGCAACAAGCACCAGAACAAGGGGACACAGTCTCAAGCTGCGCCAGGGGAAGTTTAGGCTGGAGGTGAGGAGAAAGTTCTTGCCTGAGAGAGTCATTGACTGCTGGAATGGGCTGCCCAGGGAGGTGGTGGAGTCAGCGTCCCTGGAGGTGTTCAAGGTGGGTTTGGACGTGGCACTTGGTGCCATGGTCTGGTCTTGAGGGCTGTGGTGATGGTCTTGATCTTGGACTTGATGATCTTTGAGGTCTCTTCCAACCTTGGTGATACTGTGATACTGTGATCTTCTACAAGAAGACTGAACAGACAGGCTTGACCCAAAATGCTGGATTGTTTGGAGAACACTTTCAATACCAAGATGATCTGAATTAGTGAAAACTGTTTAGAATACACTGATCAGAGCCCCCAGATGTTACAGAGCTTTCTAAAGTGGTCTGGTGGTTGCCTCCAGGGATTTCACTTATGTTACTGAATGGAAAGTACCTGTTGCACTATTTTATTTTGTTAACAGTTTTTATTTTTAAGAAAATTAGGGCTTCCCCTGCCACTTGCAGTGCCATGGCAAAAGAAGCATGGGGGAGTACTACCCATGGTGAAGGAAAGTTGTGTTTGACGTATGAGTGATGATATGGAACTGGAAATGAAGCTGCCTCTGGGAAAAGAATCTGCAGCCTTCTGCCAAATCACTCCTGGCCACAGGACTGTTTTCTGCATTACAAAGATTTGTGTTACCACATGGCCAGTGAAAGGGGACTGAAAAGCTTTTTGACCCTTGGCAAATGAAAAGTGCCACATAATAAGATCTGGATGTTAAGTTGGATGGAGTGTCCTTTATTTGTCCTGATCCAATAAGGACATAAATCAGACACCTCTCTGAGTTTCTTAAACTAATTTGGTTGGTCAAGTCATGCCTGCTGGGCTTGGGGAGGATCCTGGAGTAGCATCTTTGCAAGATACCCTCACTCCATCTCTCGCAACTCCGAGTCAGGGTGACAGACTGGAGTAAGACAGATGGGCTGCATCTCCTGGCGATGTTCTTGCCACCCTTGTTTTCTGTTATTCTGCATAAATGACAATAGTTTGGCCCAGTACAACTCTCTGTGTTGAATTTCCCCAGCACACAGTAAGTTCTGCCCTTCCTGGTACAAGACCTAGTTTGTTCCTGTACCCCAGGGACTAAGATATCATCCCAGCGGATCTGTCCAGATCTCTCCGGCTCTGTCCCTCCACTGGGTGAGGCCATTTGGGTGCCAAGACTCACAGATCCTGCCTCTCAGCAGCTGATGTTACTTTGGCATGAGGAGCAAACAAAGTAGGTTAAACTTGATTTTAATTAAATATTTCCTGCTTTCACAATGAAAGTGGAAAACACATGTGGGTGTCTCCTCACTAAGCATGAAGGACTAAACAATGCTTTATGGGAATGGCGCAGATGTTAAACCCTTTGGCACATCTTGTCCAGCTCACTTTCCTTTGAAGTCAGGCTGGGGTGATTTACTCAAAATGCTTCCCTCCTGTATGTGTCATAGAGCCCTGCAGATGATGAGGGGAGACAAAGGCATCCTTAGCAAGCATGCTCTTTCAAACAGAAAGAGTTCTTCAGAGTGAGAGAGAGAGTCTGCCAGCTGGGATTTCAAGCTCCGTAAGGACTGATAAGGTGTAAAGTATCATTTAGATTCAGTCTCTGATAAGGGTGTGGTATTTTGATTTCAGGATGGCTGGACACAATTATTTCCTGCAACCTCGTGCTTACAAGTTATAATGCTTCTACCAGAGCAAAGACACTCCCATCCATGGAAGTGTTGGACATGGAAGTGTTGGAGCAGGTCCAGAGGAGGGCCACAAAGATGATCAGAGGGCTGGAGCAGCTCTCCTATGAGGACAGGCTGAGAGAGTTGGGGCTCTGCAGCCTGGAGAAGAGAAGGCTTCAAGGGGACCTGATAGTAGCCTTCCAGTATCTGAAGGGGGCCTACAGGAAGGCTGGGGAAGGATTATTTACAAGGTCCTGCAATGACAGGACAAGGGGCAATGGGCTTAAACTGGCAGAGGGGAGATTTAGACTGGATGTTAGGAGGAAGTTCTTTACAGTGAGGGTGGTGAGGCACTGGAACAGGTTGCCCAGGGAGGTTGTGGCTGCTCCCTCCCTGGAGGTGTTCAAGGCCAGATTGGATGAGGCCTTGAGTGAGCTGTACTAGTGGGAGGTGTCCCTGCCTATGGCAGGGGGTTGGAACTAGATGATCCTTGAGGTCCCTTCCAACCTTACCATTCTATGATTCTATGATCCAGAGGGACCTGAACAGGCTGCAGAAGTGGGCACAAGCCAACCTCATGACATTCAACAAGACCAAGTGCAAGGTCCTTCATCTTGATTGAGGTAATCCCAAGCACCAATACAGGCTGGGCAGTGACTGGCTGGAGAGCAGCCCTGAGGGACTTGGGGTTGCTGGTGGATGAGAGGCTCAACATGAGCCAGCAGTGTGCACTTGCAGCCCAGAGAGCCAACCAGAGCCTGTGCTGTATCAGAAGTGTGGCCAGCACGTTGAGGGAGGTGATTCTCTTCCTCTACTCCGCACTGGTGAGACCTCACCTGGAGTACTGCATCCAGTTCTGGAGCCACTATTACAAGAGGGATGTGGACATAGAATCATAGAATGGTAAGGTTGGAAGGGACCTCAAGGATCATCTAGTTCCAATCTCCTGCCATATGCTGAAGCTTGTCCAGAGAAGGGCCACAAGGATGCTCAGAGGTCTGGAACACCTCTGCTATGAGGACAGACTGAAAGAGTTGGGGCTGTTCAGTTTGCAAAAGAGGAGGCTCTGAGGTGGCCTTCCAGTATCTGAAGTGGCCTACAAAAAAGCTGGGGAGGGTCTTTTTAGACTGTCAGGTAGTGACAGGACAGGGGGGAATGGAGCAAAGCTGGAGGTGGGGAGATTCAGACTGGACATGAGGAGGAAGTTCTTCCCCATGAGAGTGGTGAGACCCTGGACTGGGTTGCCCTATCTCTGGAGGTGTTTAAGACCAGGCTGGATGAGGCTGCGGCCAGCCTGTTCTAGTGTGAGGTGTCCCTGCCCATGGCAGGGGAGTTGGAACTGGATGAAGCTTGTGCTGCCTTCCAACCCCGACTGATTCTATGATTCTGTGATTGCAAGAAGCCCCTGTTGCATTCTTGCCACTTGCCAGTGTCTGAAACTACCTCCAAAGGTGCCTTTCCAGAGAAAGGAGCTGGTTTCACTTAAGTATGCAGTCAGAGCTTGGCTGAGTAGATGGGCTACTGATCTGGAGCAGTCTGACACTTTCTGGCATGCATATCACATGGATGTGATAAGGAACACTCAGGGGTGAGTTTCCATTCCTAGAAGATGTGAAGTTAAGTGGTTGCTTTCGTGGTTGTTTTGGCTTAAGCAGCTGAACCCAACTCGTTGCTCATGTGAACTGATCAGCGCTCTGGCACTAGGTTGGAATGAGTTGGTCTCTTGAGCAGCTGGATTAACTAGGGGCACTGCAGGTCAGTCAGGGATGTTTTCCTTGGAGTGCTGCCTTCCTCTTTATGTTGTGCAGCCCTGTGGGCAATGGATTAAAACGAAGGCACTCTGAGGAAGTGCATGGAAAACACGCTGCTCTCCACAGCACATGCTCCAGCACAAAGTCTGTAGGTACACCTGGCTCTAACCTCAGCTGGCTCTGAAACCTCAAACACCAGCAGACCAACCAAAGACATGACCAAGAAAAATAGGAGAGGAGAGCTCCCCTGGCTCCTGCCTCTCCTCCAAGACAGAACCAATGTTGCCACTGACATTTTCACCCTTTCCCCATTTTTTTTTTTATCCCCAAATCTCTTGTGGTGCAGATTCTGCATCATCCTCAAGTAACCTACTGCACTATTTCTTTTCACTTTCAGCTAGATGACTTTTCCTAAGTAAGAATGTGCCATGTGTGCAGTTCTGGAGCCCTCAGCACAGGAAGGACATGGAAGTGTTGGAGCGGGTCCAGAGGAGGGCCACAAAGATGATCAGAGGGCTGGAGCAGCTCTGCTATGAGGACAGGCTGAGAGAGTTGGGGCTCTGCAGCCTGGAGAAGAGAAGGCTTCAAGGAGACCTGATAGTAGCCTTCCAGTATCTGAAGGGGGCCTACAGGAAGGCTGGGGAGGGATTATTGACAAGGTCTTGTAATGACAGGATGAGGAGTAATGGATTTAAACTGCCAGAGGAGAGATTGAAACTGGATGTTAGGAAGAAGTTCTTTCCAGTGAGGGTGGTGAAACACTGGCACAGGTTGCCCAGGGAGGTTGTGGCTGCTCCCTCCCTGGAGGTGTTCAAGACCAGGTTGCTTGAGGCCTTGAGTGACCTGTACTAGTTGGAGGTGTCCCTGCCTATGGCAGGGGGTTGGAACTCGATGATCCTTGAGGTCCCTTCCAACCTTGTCATTCTATGATTCTATGATTCTATGTTGCAACTGATGCTTCAGTTCAGGTGTTTCCCTAGCCTGCGTGCAGCAGGGTTGGTCCAACTGCTTTTGCAGCTGGGCAGCCCAGCATGCTGCTGACCTCTTTTACAAAGGGACATCATCAAGATCAGCTTAGAACTCAGTTTACCTCCTTTGCTGCAGTTACAGAACCACAGAATGGCTCAGGTTGGAAAAGACCTTTAAGACCATCAAGTACAACCACTAGCCCAACACTGCCATGTCCACCACTCAACCATGTCTCTGAGCATCACACCTGCAAGTCTTCTAAATACCTCCTGGAATGGTGACTCAACCACTTCCCCAGACAGACTGTTTCAGTGCTTAACAGTACTTTCAGTGAAGACATTTTTCCTAATATCCAATCTTCCTGGCACAACCTGAAACCATTTCCTCTTGTCCTATCACTTCATTTTTTTTCCCTGCCCTGCTCTGGTCCCTACAGAATCATCTTTTTCCAGGCTTTCTTTTCCTATTTGCCAAGATGTTGATTTACAGTCCCTCTCAGTTTAGCAACCTCTGCCAATTTATCAGGTATAGTCTCAGTGGAATTTTGAGATTTGAAATCCTCTATATAGCAGAGCTTTGAAACTGGAAGTGAAGTTGGCATCCAAATTGTTCAGCTCTCTCTCACTCAAAAAAAAAAAAAGTTGACTTACAGTCCCTCTCAGTTTAGCAGCCTCTGCCAATTTATCAGGTATAGTCTTGGTGGAATTGTGAGATTTGAAATCCTCTATACAGCAGAGCTTTGAAACTGGAAGTGAACTTGGCACCCAAATTGTTCAGCTCTCTCAAAATAAAAACCAAGGGGCATTGGCTGAACTTTAAATGGCCTGAATTAGTGTCAAGGAATACAACTGTGGCTTGACACAAAGCTATTGTTAGAGATGTTTGCACTTTCCTAATAGAATATGAATGCCCTCAGAAAACAAAGCTTCAGTGAGGCTTTCTTAGAGCAGGCTAGTGTAGCTGAGGGGATGGAAAGGTTAGCTAATGGCTTTCAGGTCTGTGCCCTTTTTCCTCATCTGTTTGCAGTTTTATTCCAGTGTTCATATGATCTTGGCACAGCTAAAACCCCTGTTTGTGTGCAGTGAGGAAGCAATACTCACTACCTCGTGTTTGGACATTGCTACAGGGGACAAAAGCATATTTCTTTCTCAGGCACACAGACAGATACTTCTGAGTAAGGTAGATTACATCCAGATATTAAGGAAATAGATTCCAAGAGCAGTTTCTATTCTTTCTGGTACTAATCTTCATTTCAGTCTTTTATTTAAATTCAAAGAAAGACTATTTACCATTACTTTGACAAGGTTTTGTGAGGTGTGCAGCCCTGCACTGGTAGTGCAGGAAGAATTATCGTGACAGCTCAAACCATAATGCTCTCCATCTAGCTCATCCATCACATTTCCCCAAACATCCAAGGAAACAAAGTGGTATTCTATCCACTTTCAGACTGTTTTTACTCAAAATAATCAGAAACTAGATGAGAATTTCCTGAGGTTTTGCAAACTGAGTCAATGCAGTCCTGACTCCAAACTCATTGCTCTTAAGATAGATCTATTGCAACTGCAGGTGATGATGGCATTCACTTCTGTCAAAAACCATGCTACCCTTGCACTCTTGTTCTCTGGGCTTTACTTTACCTCTTAGTAAGGCAGGTCTAAGGGCAGGGACAGAGTCCTGGATTCTTCGATCAGGTTACCCTAATGCCCTGCAGGTCTCCTTGCTGAGAGGCAGAAGAANTCCAGGGAGGGAGCAGCCATAATCTCCCTGGGCAACCTGTGCCAGTGTCTTACCACCTTCACTGGAAAGAACTTCCTCCTGACATCCAGTCTAAATCTTCCCTCTGCCAGTTCAAACCCATTGCCCCTTGTCCTGGCATTGCAAGACCTTGTCAATAGTCCCTCCCCAGCCTTCCTGTAGGCCCCCTTCAGATACTGGAAGGCTACTATCAGGTCTCCTCAAAGCCTTCTCTTCTCCAGGCTGCAGAGCTCCAACTCTCTCAGTCTGTCCTCATAGCAGAACTGCTGCAGCCCTCTGATCATCTTCGTGGCCTCCTCTGGACCTGCTCCAACACTTCCATATCCTTCCTGTGCTGAGGGCTCCAGAACTGCACACAGTACTCCAGATGGGGTCTGAGGACAGCAGAGTAAAGGGGCAGAATCCCCTCCCTTGCCCTGCTAGCCATGCTAGTTGCTTTAAAAATTATCATTGTTCTGTAGAGTCAGGATAACTTGTGCCAGCAAAAGGTTTGTTAGGACTCTGAAGAGGAAAGAAGCTAGAGGATTACAGGGAAAACTGTACTGGCATTCATGGAAATGGCTGATCTTGTGTGTGAATACGGTCATGCTCTGACTAAAGTAATTGCTGGCACTGGAGAGTAGCAGAAGCTGGAGTCTGCTGTTGAGAACAATATGTCCTGGCTCATCTTGCACTGGTTATCATGACAGTTGTGGATGGGGGCAGATTATGCTGACCCAGTCCCATCTGGCAGGGTGAGCTTATCCATGATTGTGATGCTCTGGAGACAGCACTGGAGGGGTCAGAGCAGGAAGCTCATTTGCCCTTTTAGAACAACTTACTGGTATTCTCTGGTGCAGTTCTCTGTGGAAGGCAGCAGTAAGCAGAAGAGGGGAGAAGGCAGAGGATACAGGGTGTCCAAAGACAAGAAGACCCTTACCCATGGTAAGCCAATGTGAGGCTGAGCAGCTAAGACTTGAGATCCTGAGAGGACAAAACAAGAGAAGGGCAAAGTTGTTGCAATATTCATCAAAGCAGTGACCATGCAAGGTCAGAAAACCACCTGCATAACACAAGCACAGGCAGGCATAGCTATAGCTCCAAACCAAGCTGACAAAACAAAGGGTTAGTCCATGTCCTGAGATACCCCAAATCCCAACAGAAGTCAGCAGCAGAGCCAGGAAGAGAACTTTTCCAATGATTGATGATTTTGTTTATTTAGAAAAAAACAAACTATTAAAATCCATCCAACTCCCCATCCCACGAGTTTCTGGAGTTTGATGTAAAGCAAATATTTCATTTCAGATTCAAGCAATGCAGCATGTTCTAACATCTATTTTCTTGAATAAAAGAGGGAAGGAAATGTCTAAATGAAGAGCCATTTCCAACTGGAAACCAAATGTTCTGGCTGGAATTGCCAACATGAAAAATTTCAGCTTTCACCAGTCATTGTGGTTTGTTATTCATGGACAGCTCAGCCCAAATGAGACAAATTCACAACATGTTTGTTGCTGGCAGGTCTGCTGATGCTCTGTTGAGTCCCATCATGAGGAGCTCCTCCTGCATGTGGCCTGCTAGGACAATTTACTTAATCATAGAATCATAGAATGGTAACGTTGGAAGGGACCTCAAGGATCATCTAGTTCCAACCCCCTGCCATAGGCAGGGACACCTCCCACTAGTACAGCTCACTCAAGGCCTTGTCCAACCTGGCCTTGAACACCTTCAGGGAGGGAGCAACCACAACCTCCCTGGGCAATCTGTGCCAGTGTCTCACCACCCTCACTGCAAACAACTTCCTCCTAACATCCAGCCTAAATCTGCCCTCTGCCAGTTTAAACCCATTACCCCTTGTCCTGTCATTGCAAGACCTTGTCAATAGTCCCTCCCCAGCCCTTCTGTAGGCCCCTTCAGATACTGGAAGGCTACTATCAGGTCTCCTGGAAGCCTTCTCTTCTCCAGGCTGCAGAGCCTCAACTCTCTCAGCCTGTCCTCATAGCAGAGCTGCTCCAGTCCTCTGCTATCTACCCTTTTCCAGTTGGCATTTTACCACTCTCATTACCTGTGGCCTGTACCACTTGACTTAGAGGCAGAAGAAGACAGAAGCCATTGTATACCACCTTTCTAGACCAAGAGGCTCTGGACAGCTAAAGAGAGATCAGTTCTGTGTGTGTGTTCAGTAGACATGATCACAGTGTGAGCTTGGACTATGGTGCATAGTCCATGGCAGCCACCTACCCCAGCTGTACTGCACATGCTGGGTGGTATTGCATAAAAATGTGCACCACCAGAGAGGCTGTCACAGGCTGCTGTTGTAGTTGAAGCTGGTTTGTGGCCAGTTGGAATCTGCAGTTCAAGAAAGTCCTCAGCTTGTTTGATTGAATCGTTCCAGGGGTGTCTGCAAGTTGGACTATCTGTAGGCTGGTTTATTTATGCCAGCAATCATTCAGCAGCCACTGAATCTCTCTTAGGTATTGAGGAAGCCTTTGGTTTCTTAATTCCAAGAAAAGAGGGATTAAACTCTCCATAGTCCATATTTCTTTTACAAAATTCATTCTCACCTGAGTTTTAAAAAGTCTTTAAAACCACACATGAACATTTCATAGAATTGTAGAATCATAGAATGGTAAGGTTGGAAGAGACCTCAAGGATCATCTAGTTCCAACCCCCTGCCATAGGCAGGGACACCTCCCACTAGTACAGGTTACTCAAGGCCTCATCCAATCTGGCCTTGAACACATCCAGGGAGGGAGCATCCACAACCTCCCTGGGCAACCTGTTCCAGTGCCTCACCACCCTTACTGTAAAGAACTTCCTCCTAACATCTAGTCTAAATCTCCCCTCTGCCAGTTTAAGCCCATTGCCCCTTGTCCTGTCATTGCAGGACCTTGTAAATAATCCTTCCCCAGCCTTCCTGTAGGCCCCCTTCAGATACTGGAAGGCTACTATCAGGTCTCCTGGAAGCCTTCTCTTCTCCAGGCTGCAGAGCCCCAACTCTCTCAGCCTGTCCTCATAGGAGAGCTGCTCCAGCCCTCTGATCATCTTTGTGGCCCTCCTCTGGACCCGCTCCAACACTTCCATGTCCTTCCTGTGCTGAGGGCTCCAGAACTACACACAGTACTCCAGGTGAGGTCTGACAAGAGCAGAGTAAAGGGGCAGAATCCCCTCCCTTGCCCTGCTGGCCACGATGCTCTTGCTGCAGCCCAGGACTCAGTTGCTGTCTGGGCTGCACTCACACTGCAGGCTCATGTTGAGTTTTTCATCAACCCAGACTCCAAGGTCCTTTTCCTCAGGGTTGCTCTCAGCCATTCACTCCCCAACCTGGATTTGTGCTTGGGATTGTACCTACCCAAGTGCAGGACCTTACACTTGGCCTTGTTGAATTTAATGAGTTTGACCTGGGCCCACCTCTGCAGCCTGTCCAGGTCCCTCTGGATGGCATCCCTGCCCTCTAGCAAGTCGACTGTGCCATACAGCTTGGTGCCATCTGCAAACTTGCTGAGGCTGCACTGATTCCTCTGTCCATGTCACTGACAAAGATGTTAAACAGTACTGGTCCCATTTCCTTTACTAAGTCACAAAACTACCTCCCTAGTGCTAACAGAAGCTTACTCAACTGGGCAGAAAAAAATTTAGCAGCTGTTTGTGGCTTGACAGATATTAAAATGACATCAAACCGTCTCCTCCTTCAGCCAAATCTTTAAACTATTTATAGCTATTAGTTATTTATCTATTATGTGACAGCTCTTCACAGCTGTTTATAGCATCATGTAGTGCACTACAGGGACACAGGACTTCAGCCCTACTGGCAGTTGCCATGGTGTTTGCAGGGAGCAGGATTGGAGTAGCTGAATTTTGGTACAGGTTTTGTTTTGCAACACACACACACACACACACATGAAAGTGTTTCTGGTGCCAGTTACTTGCTAGTACCAAAGAATGAAGGTCTCTGGGGTGCCTGGAACAGCACCCATTTACTTTAGCAGGCAGCTTGGCCTGTGTGATTGATGCAGTGCTGCCTCAGGCATGTACTAGTGAGCTATCTGCTGCAAATGGGAATGGGCAAACTTGCCTGGCTCACAGCAGCTGCAAGGAGGTGTAGTGAGAGCTCATCAAAGTTTGTATAAAGGTCTCAACCGCGTTGCTGTTGAGTGGTGTTCTGCATGCACGCTTGGGTGCTGGGGGGTGTGTCAGAAACACCATCAGGAGAGAACATCACTGTCTCTGCACAGAGAACACAAAACCATGAAAAGGAAGAAAAATCATCCTCGAATCATCTTGGAAATCCTAAGTGTAACCTGTTCTTTGTTCAAGAAGAGGAGAAATACAGACTTAGGCTTTTAAACATGAACATTTCCTTTACTAACAGCTTTTGTCTTGTTTTCATTTAGTTTCTTTTTTCTTTTTTTGTTCTTTTTCTTTTTTTCATGTTATTTCTTTTTCTTTTTAATTTTCTCTTTGTTTTTATTTTTCTTCTTTCTTTTTCTCTTTCTGTCCTTTTTCTTTTTCTTTTTTCTCTTTTTCCTTTCTCTATTTCTTTTTTTTCCTTTTTCTCTCTTTCTTTTCTCTTTTTCTCTTTTTCCTTTTTCTCTTTCTCTTTCCTTTTTTTCCTTTTTCTTTCTCTTTTTCTTTTTCTTTTTCTTTTTCCTTTTTCTTTTCTTTTTCTCTTTTCTTTTTCCTTTTTCTCTTTTCTTTTTCCTTTTTCTCTTTTCCCTTTTTC
>VWZE01023940.1:42938-66064 GCA_013396675.1 Eubucco bourcierii | reverse complement strand
TTCTATTCTGTTCTGTTCTGTTCTATTCTATTCTATTCTATTCTATTCTATTCTATTCTATTCTATTCTATTCTATTCTGTTCTGTTCTATTCTATTCTATTCTATTCTATTCTATTCTATTCTATTCTATTCTATTCTGTTCTATTCTGTTCTATTCTATTCTGTTCTATTCTATTCTATTCTATTCTATTCTATTCTATTCTATTCTATCTATTCTATTCTATTCTATCCTATCCTATCCTATCCTACTCTACTCCAATATCGATATGCCAATTAAAGCCAAAAAGGAAGCTGTGAGTGCAGGATTAAATATGTGTGGAGAATGTGTTTGTACTCATCCACTTGCATCACGTGCGTTGAATAGAGCAATTTGCTCTCACCCCTGGTTACCTGACAGCCAAAGCATTCATCTTCCATTTCCATTCCCAGCGTGGAGATTCCCTTCCCTTTCTTTGCATTGTGGTTGGCTTTGCAGTGTCTTTCAGCTATCACAACTAAAAGCCTACGAGGGCACACAGCTCAATCTTTTAAATCATCATAAACTTCTGACAGCTTGTCCCTCCAAAACATTTATTACTGAGTCGTGCTGCCATGTCAGATGAGTTCTGCTCTCCAAAGACATAGACCTGAAGCAACTTCACCATAGATTATCCCATGCATTGCTGACACATTTTAAAAGTGAGAATTTGTCATGACAAGCTGTCATTGTAGTCAAGAGTGGGTTAGTGGACCTGTGTATGGGTAAGCACCACCTCCTCAGGCTATACCAATTGTGTACAACCCCAAGATGCCAGAGGAAATATCAACTCTGCTGTCGAGGCAGTGTCACCTCAGACCATGCTTCTCTGTGAGACCTTACTGGCAGGCAGCAGTAACTCCCTTGTCACTTCTGTACTACTGAAAGATTAGTGCCAAGTCAGACTGACAGAGTGTTAAGCTTTGTGATTTAAGGCTCCAGTTTAAGAAACCATGCACAATACACTTGCATTGGTTTATAGACACAGATTCCTAGGAACAAAGAGCCAAATCCTCCTCTTCTCCAATGTAAACCTTGCATCATCTGAGGTGCCAGAAGTCAAATTTCTTCAGATTTGTGCTATACAAAGCAAGACTTGCTGGGTGCTTTCTGTCTGAGATTTCTTTCTTTCTCCTCTTTGGTCCATCTCTGCTGAGACTCTAATATGGTAAAGGGAACAAGAAAAGAAAAGTAGCTGCTACCCAGACTGCTCTAAAATTGCCAACATCATGACTTCCTTCACCACTTCACTTAGTGCTCCTCCTATGGCAATATTAATAAGGTCAAGCTTCTGCACCCAAGGTTTTAGAAGGCAATCACCTTTAATCAGTTAAAAGAAAATGAATTTGTCAAGCAGACTGACAGACTAGTCAACCCAAGAAGCTGTGTAATCCTGCCAGGGCAAGCTCCCAGCTCTGTGGCAGCACTACTAATGTATCTGCTGAGCTGATGACATTTGCTGGTATGTCAGACTTAACTAAAGAAGGAGGGGGGAGGAATTCAGATTTATGTTGGCATCTGCCTCCTGCAAAGATCAGTATTAGAGCTTAGGCAATAAGGAGCAGAAAGGAATAGAAATAACCCCAAATTGAAGCTGTCTGGATTGCTCATTATAATTTAAGCTCCCTCTGGTCTCCTTCATCCTCTCCATAAAAAGCCTACACTGACACATTAAAAGGTAACACACCCTTACAGCAACAGATGCTATTCCTCCAGCACTGCATTTTACTCCAGACTGGGAAGGAACTATATAGTGAAGCTTTCTCCAGTGTTTAAGCAGGTATTTGAATTCTGATGGGATTCTCTGTAGATGGCCATTCTGAGGGTTGCAGCTGAACTTGCTTTTTTAAGATTCTCTGGACACCTTTTGAGTAGGGGTGTAAAAAGACTCCTGTAATAGAATCATAGAATCATAGAATGGTAAGGTTGGAAGGGACCTCAAGGATCATCTAGTTCCTACCCCCTGCCATAGGCAGGAACACCTCCCACTAGTACAGCTCACTCAAGGCCTCATCCAATCTGGCCTTGAACACCTCCAGGGAGGGAGCAGCCACAACCTCCCTGGGCAACCTGTGCCAGTGTCTCACCACCCTCACTGCAAAGAACTTCCTCCTAACATCCAGTCTAAATCTCCCCTCTGCCAGTTCAAACCCATTGCCCCTTGTCCTGGCATTGCAAGACCTTGTCAATAGTCCCTCCTCAGCCTTCCTGTAGGCCCCCTTCACATCCTGGAAGGCTACTATCAGGTCCCCTCGAAGCCTTCTCTTTTCCAGGCTGCAGAGCCCAAACTCTCTCAGCCTGTCCTCATAGCAGAGCTGCTGCAGCCCTCTGAGCATCTTTGTGGCCTCCTCTGGACCTGCTCCAACACTTCCATGTCCTTCCTGTGCTGAGGGTTCCAGAACTGCACACAGTACTACAGTACTCCAGTACTAATAAACATCTGCAAAGTTCCAGTAGATGTTCTCTGGCCCTTCTCAGACAGATAGTGAAGTTACTGCTCTGGGTGACCCTTGGAATCTAGGTAGGGGTGGGAATGAACCACATAATCCATCATGCAGCTTTGTGGTCTGGATTTTATTGATTGTTGGGGGGACAGCTTGGTTTTCTTCATGGTGCAGCACTGAAATTCCAAGGCAGTCTGCCACAAATCAGCTACACCCCAAATCAGTCTTGGAAAGGATCGGATTCTTTGACGGCTCTGCCATGCATCTAGGTTATCATCTATAGTTTTTCAACATAATATAGAATCATAGAATGGTAAGTTTGGAAGGGACCTCAAGGATCATCTAGTTCCAACCCCCTGCCACAGGCAGGGACACCTCCCACTAGTACAGGTTACTCAAGGCCTCATCCAACCTGGCCTTGAATATGTTTTGGTCCATGATGTTATTTTCATTCAGGGGAATTTTCTTACCTGAAAGAAAGTTGTACAAAAGCAAATCACCTATAATTAGCAGATACATGTCAGAAATCACATTTTAACAAGAACTGGTCAGGTTCAATCAGGGTTCTAGCATTTCAGCCCTCTGTACAGTACATCTTGCCTTTAAGAGAGAATTTTACATGTTGTCTTTAAGAGAGAATTTGCAGTGAGTTTGTGACTTAGTCCTCCCACAACATTGCCACCAGCTGCACATGGGAAAATTCTCCAGAGGGTGACAAATCTTTTCTTGCAGTACCTGGGAAACCTTTAACTACTTAGCATTAGAAGCATGGAGAAAAGATCACACAGCAATTAACTTACTGCTGAAAATTCAACACCTGCTTGATATTTGATGCAATTTCTTGCCTGTCTCTGGGATGTTTTGGATGTGGGGAGGAGGGTGGGGGAATCACTCCAGAAGCACTACCTACTGTAAATGGACATATAAAGAGTATTTCAGAAACTTGTTAAGTTTGTGTAGTGTTGCATTTCCTGGATGAAGGCAATATGTGTAGTGGTGAAGATGATCTATGAGAAGAATCAGAGCCTAAAGAGATCTGAAAATGTGAGGCAGAAAGCTTTGGAGGAACAGAAAAAGAAGGTATCAAAGCAACTGGCCTTGGAACAGAGAGTCCCCTGCTGAACAACTCTTTTATCTGCTTGACTGGTGCTGGGGATGTAATCTTGCTGTAGTTACACTGATGCTGGCAGTGAACAGAGAAAGGTTTAATATCCCTTTTCCTTTGCTGGGAAAGGATACCATGTGCAAGTATGGTTAAAAAAAAAAAAACAAGGCAAGAAAGAACAAACTGAATGCTGAAATATTAGAAAGGTTTCCCACTGAAGTTAAATAAACATACCATAAGTGGAAAAAAAAGAAAGTCACCCTCAGCTGACCCCATGCATGACTGAATGAGGTAAATAATCACAGAGACACCACCTCTTTTCCTTCTACACTTTTTTTCCCCCAATATAAGTTTTAAATTCAGCATTTGTTGACAAAAGAGAACATAAATATCACTGACAGAGCAATCTTGCTGCTTTTAATCCTACTAGAATAAGCACAAGGCTTTAATTCTTAGGGGAAGGTGGACTTCAAAGAATGGTAAATGTATGAATGGGAAGAGACCTTTGGAGGTCAACTTGTCCAATCCCCCTGCTCAAGCAGAGTCACCTAGAACAAGCTGTGCAGGACTCTGTTCAGTTGATAATGTCCACTTCAAATACCATGTGAACTGCTACTGTAGGGATCAACACTGACATAAAGGTTTCCTCTTTCTCACTTGAGCCTTGTGATCCTGTGTAAACTCTGTTGAAATAATCACAAAATCACAGGATGTCAGGAGCTGGAAGGGAGCTCAAAAGCTCATCTAGTCCAACTCCCCTGCCAGAGCAAGATCACATAGAACAGATCACGATCACCTAGAACAGATCACACAGGAACATGTCCAGGTGGGATTGGAATATCTCCAGAGAGGGAGACTCCACAACCTCCCTGGGCAGCCTGTTCCAGTGTTCTGTCACCCTCACAGGGAAAAATTCCTCCTCATGATTACATGAAAATTCCTATGCCTCAGCTTCCACTCATTGTCCCTTGTCCTGTCATTGGCCATCACCCAGCAGAGCCTGGTTCCATGCTCTTGGCACTCACCCTTTACATATTGATAAACACTGATATGGTCACCTCTCAGTCTCCTCTTCTCCAAGCTAAAGACCCCAGCTCCCTCAGGGTCTCCTCCTAAGAGAGAAGTTCCATTTCTTTCATCATCTGGACTGCATCAAGAGCAGTGTGGGCAGCAGGGCAAGGGAGGGGATTCTACCCCTTTACTCTTGTCAGACCCCACCCAGAGTACTGTGTGCAGTTCTGGAGCCCTCAGCACAGGAGGGACATGGAAGTGTTGGAGCGGGTCCAGAGGAGGCCATGAAGATGATCAGAGGGCTGCAGCAGCTCTGCTATGAGGACAGGCTGAGAGAGTTGGGGCTCTGCAGCCTGGAGAACAGAAGGCTTCGAGGAGACCTTGGAATGGCCTTCCAGTATCTGAAGGGGGCCTACAGAAAGGCTGGAGAGGAACTATTGACAAGGTCTTGTAATGACAGGACAAGGGGCAATGGGTTTAAACTGGCAGAGGGGAGATTTAAACTGGATGTTAGGAGGAAGTTCTTTGCAGTGAGGGTGGTGACGCATTGGCACAGGTTGCCCAGGGAGGTTGTGGTTGCTTCCTACCTGGAGGTGTTCAAGGCAAGGTTGGAGGAGGTCTTGAGTGAGCTGTACTAGTGGGAGGTGTCCCTGCCTATGGCAGGGGGTTGGAACTAGATGATCTTCGAGGTCCCTTCCAACCTTACCATTCTATGATTCTGTGATCTCTGTGGCTCTGTGCTGGACTTTCTTAAGCAGAAGTGGGGGGCCCAGAACTGGACACAGTACTCCAGATGTGGCCTTCTAGTTCAGCCGAAGGAAGAAGAATGACAAGATGAGTGAATGAAGTTCTAGGGCACAGAAGGAAACACGAGTCAGCTTTTAAAGTCATTACCTCTGAATTTGCAGTATGTAAAGCAGGGCATGGTAACCCTCAGATAATTTGTTAATTTGTTCCTATAAAAGCACACAGAACGTTTCATACTGCGTCAGCCAGTCCAGTGCACTCCATTTGCAACATCAAAGGGACATGAACTTGAACCTCAGCTGGAGCAGAGGCCATTCTAGATAGTGCCCTAAGATTAAGATTAAGCAATGTTTTGAAATTAAATTTAATGTTGTCCTCTGTGGAACAAGTTCTTGCAAACAGAAAAAGAATATCTTATGTTTTCCGGAGTAAAGAAGACTCCACAAAGCGAGAATCCAGCCCCAATCAGAACAACTGCAGTTTATTTTAGCTGTATATCTGGGGTTCATGAAATAATCACTTCTGCAGTGGACAAAAGGACAATGTTTACAAAGGTTCTGGCAAGCAGGTTTGGTTTTACTGTAGACCCACACCTCTTTCCGAGGTAACAAACATACAGCAGGCTGAATGTTTTTCCCACTTGAAAGAGGAGGGAAGCTGAAGAGGCTGAAGAGCCATTGTGTTTTAAAATACCATGAAATGGATGGGTGCATTTCATATCTATATTTAGTAATGATAAATATTGCATACAGAGATTCATGGACGTAGAGGGTGTACTGAAAGCCTCTTGTGCTCCAGTAAGAAATGGAGCGATACTTGTTCTCCCAGGCAGAATGCAGTAACTGTTTAATGTGAAAAAGGAGACATAACAGTTCCCCAGGAAACTATCTTGTGGTTACCACAGATATTCAGAAATCCTGTTGGAATCATACACTGATCTTCCTCCTTCTTCACACAATCACAGAAAAACATCTCTTTGGATGATATCCCCAAGATCATCCAGCCCAACCTTCAACTCAGCACTGAAGGGTCAACAATAAATCATATCCCTAGGTGCCAGTTTGTGTTCAGTTTTGGGCACTGCAATACAAGAGAGATGTGGAGGTGCTGGAGTGAGTCCAGAGGAGGGCAACAAAGCTGGGGAAGGCCCTAGAGAATAAATCTTATGAGGAGCAACTGAAGGAGCGGGGGATGGTTAGTTTGAAGAAAAGGAAGCTGAGGGGAGACCTCATTGCTGTCTACAACTACCTGAAGGGCCATTGTGGAGAGGCTGCTGCTGGTCTCTTCTCACAGATCATTGGAGACAGAACAAGGGGGAATGACCTCAAGCTGAGACTGGGTAGGTTTAGATTGGACATTAGGAAAAAGGTTTTTCATGGAGAGAGTGCTCAGGGACTGGAATGAGCTGCCCAGGGAGGTGGTGGAGTCACCCACCCTGAATGTGTTAAAGGATCATTTGGATGTGGTGTTTAGGGATATGTTTTAAGGAGAATCTTGTAGAGTAGAGTTACAGGTTGGACTTGGTGATCCTGAGGGGGTTTTGCCAACCCGGATGTTTTTGTGATTCTGTGATTCTGTGCCAGGTCCACACACTGCTTAGGCACCTCCAGGGATGGCAACTGCACCACTGCCCTTGGCAGACCATTCCAGTATTTGTGCCTGAACCTCCCCTGGTACAGCTTGAAGCCATTTCTTCTAGTCCTGTTTCTTGCTACCAAGGAAAAGAGACTGTCCCCTCCTTGCTCCAGCATCCCTTCAGGTAGTTGCAGAGAGCAGTGAGGTCTCCCCTCAGCCTCCTCTTCTCCATACTGAACACCCACAGCTCCCTCAGACACTCCTCATAGCCAGATGCTCGAGAACCTTCACCAGCCTCATTGCCCTTCTCTGAACACACTTCAGAATCTCAATGTCTTTCCTGCAGTGAGGGGCCCAGAACTGAACACAATACTTGAGTTGTGGCCTCACCAGTGCCTAGTAGAGGGGGATGATCACCTCTTTGTTCCTGCTGGCCACAGTGTTTCTAATACAGGCCAGGATGCAATTTGCTTTCTTGACTATGCCCTGGGCTGCATCGGGAGAAGCGTGGCTAGTAGGGCAAGGGAGGTGATTCTCTCCCTTTGCTCTCCTGAGACCCCACCTGGAGTGCATGCAATGGATGAGTACATTAACTTTCCATAAGCAGGAAAGCCCTTTGTGCTTTTGTTCCAGTGGTAATGGAAGTGCCAACACATTGAGCTTCAGCAAGAGCAGTGTGGGCAGCAGGGCTAGGGAGGGGTTTCTGCCCCTTTACTCTGCTCTCATCAGACTCCACCTGCAGTACTGTGTGCAGTTCTGGAGCCCCCAACACAGAAAGGACATAGAACTGTTGGAGCGAGTCCAGAGAAGATGATGCTCAGAGGGCTGGAGCAGCTCTGCTGTAAGGACAGACTGAGAGTTAGGGCTCTGCAGGCTGGAGAAGAGAAGGATTCAAGGAGACCTTGGAATGGTCTTCCAGTATCTGAAGGGGGCCTACAGGAAGGCTGGGGAGGGACTATTGACAAGGTCTTGTAATGACAGGATGAGGGGCAATGGATTTAAAGTGGTAGAGGAGAGATTTAGACTGGATGTTAGGAGGAAGTTCTTTGCAGTGAGGGTGGTGAGGCACTGGCACAGGTTGCCCAGGGAGGTTGTGGCTGCTCCCTCCCTGGAGGTGTTCAAGACCAGGTTGGACGAGGCTTGAGAGACCTGTTCTAGCAGGAGGTGGCCCTGCCTATGGCAGGGGCTTGGGACTACATGATCTTTGAGGTTCCTTCCAACATAAACCATTCTATCATTCTATGACCACCTGGGCACACTGCTGACTCATATTTAGTCCACCACCAACCAGGACGGTCTTTCATTCTAAAAGATGATGGGACTAGAAGTTACTTCACATTCTCATTCAGTCTGAAGGACCCACTTGTCTGAAAATCATGTCAGAGGCCCAGGGAAGACAAACCACAAAGCTTCCTGCTTCTGCCACTGAGCCCAGATCGGATCATTCGGAGTCCTGTGTCAGTGTGCACCATTTCATGTGACAGCGAATTACACAGCTTGCTGCATCTCCCACAAACCTTAAAAGGCTGCTGTCCAAAGTGTCTTTGTTCTGCATGGCTGCAGATGAGGCACTTCCTTGCACACCTAAATTAGTTAAAGAAGAGTATAGAGGCACACAGGCAAACAAGCATTGGCAGGTGTGGTCACTTGTTCTGCACCTGCAGGTATTCAAGCACACCAAAGAACACCGGACGGACGTTCCTGCCGGTGCTGCTGTCAAGGTGAAGGCATCAATCCCTGTAACAGCTTGAAGGCAAATCCCTTACTAAATTTAACCACGCATGATACTCAGTTTTCTTCCTCCTTTGCCTTTGTCTGTGTACAGAGGTATGACCAATGTGCCTGGTGACTCATTCCAAGGGACAAAAATAGCATCAATGAATTCCTTCGCTTGTTTATGGCAGGACTTGCCAGAAAGGTGCCTTGTTCAGAGTTTTAGATCTTAGCTGCAGTTTGTCATCCTGAGACCAAATTGCTCTGAAACCTGGAAAACTGTGACTTTATTAAGCTTGTCTCAGCTAAAAGTTGCTATTTCCCTATCTTACATTAGCCGACCTTCCACACGGATCTTACATTATTAAAAGACTGTTAGAAGTCTCTCAGCGGGAGCAGTAAATGCCAGTGAGCTGTAGCAGTGAACCATCCATTTCTAATAGGGTACTGAAGGAGGCTGATAACTTGTTGAGTAGATTATCAGGAAACTTTCTTGCCTGATAAGTCTCTGTAGCCATTCAAAAATACAGAGAGACTAAAAGAGGCCTGGAGGAAACAACTTACGTAATGCAGATCTTTGGTGCTGTTCTGGCAGGGCGGGTTGGACTTGATCTATGGAGGTCTCTTCCAACCTCTGACATCCCGTGATCCTGTGACCCTGTGATCTTCACAGAACCAGCAGATGTTTCAGCATGTTTTTTTCCTCAAGCTTAGCCTTATTACCAGAGTTCTGCTACAGCTCTCCAGAGGAGGCTGTGCACACTGTATCTAGAATCATAGCATCATAGAATGGTGTAGGTTGGAAGGAACCTCAAAGATCATCTAGTTCCAAGCCCCCACCATAGGCAGGACACCTCCTACTAGAGCAGGTCACTCAAGGTCTCATCCAACCTGGACTTGAACACCTCCAGGGAGGGAGCAGCCACAACCTCCCTGGGCAACCTGTGCCAGTGTCTCACCACCCTCGCTGTAAAGAATTTCTTCCTAACACCCACTTTACATTTCCCCTCTGCCAGTTTAAACCCATTACTCCTCACTCTGTCATTGCAAGATCTTGTAAATAGTCCCTCCCTAGCCCTCCTGTAGGCCCCCTTCAGATACTGGATGGCTGCTCCAAAGTCTCCTTGAAGCCTTCTCTTCTCCAGCCTGAAGAGCCCCAACTCTCATAGCCTGTCCTCATAGGAGAGCTGCTCCAGCCCTCTGAACATCTAGGAACAGTGAATCAAGGGTACCTGTTCAAATGCTTGCCCTTGCTCCTGGTGCTGGAACAGCAAAGATGTTCCATTCAGATGCAAAGACATTTATATTAAATTTTGATTTGAAAAATGTTTTAAATCAAGTTAAGTCTGGCAGTGACAAACCTCTAAAAACACAATGGGTTTTGTGAGAATTATTTAGTCTGTGAGTGTAAGGTTATGTACAAAGCTTTATCTTCAATTGGTTTCTTAACAATTTATCTGATGGAACACTCCAAAAACTGCAAAAAGGCCTCTTCATCCTCTAATGTCTCTCTCCACGTTTCCACGATCTGAATTGCCCTACACAAAGATACCTATAGACAGATAACCAGGGAAATACTTTTAAAGCATAGCTATACTGGCTTGTCTATGCCTGCCATGTGCAGCTGAGCTTTTCTTTATCCTTTGCCTTTTCTGGTAGGTCTGCTGTGGAATTGCTGCTCCCTATGACCGTTGCATCACTCTTTTGTGGTGAGAGCAAAGCCTACTCATCTGTGAGTGTGCTGTGGAACTTGTGGTTTCATAACTTAGCAACTTCGAGCAGAAATGCCTGCGACATCGCTGTTCTACCTCTAGCTAAGTAAATATCAAGTGCCTGACTGTGCTGTGACCTGGTTGACACAACTGGGTGCTGCAGGAAAAAAATAACCAAACCCAACCATCTCTTTGCAGCCTTTCCTTTCATTGTTTTGTTTCCCAATCCCATCCTATGCTTGTCCAACATCCGATCAGGTCATTAAACGAAACATTTCAGTTCTTGTGGGTAAACATCTCAGAGAAGACTCTTTTCAGGGTTGTGCAGAACAAGGGAACAGAGCAATAGATTGACCTTCACACATTCCCTAGGTACTGCCTGTCTTGCTAGCGCTCCTGTACTGCTTTTTAAATCATTTTAACAAAGCTAAAACTCATCTCCTTGTGTGCTTTCCAGTGCCTCACCATTCCTAAGTACACAATCCTTTTGTGCTCACTTTCCCTGCTTTAATCATCAGTCCCTCCAAGGTTTATTACTAGACTAATGAAGACCAGAACCCACTGTTCTGGTGCCATCCTCATAGCAGTTTAATTACCCTTCCATCCTTGGAATTCTTAGTATCTACACGCGCCAGGTAGGCTAAAGGAAATTGGGCAAATAGTGGGCTCTGTAGTGATCAGGTATGAATCCAAGTTCCCAGTAGATCCTACTTTATAATCCCTTTTCTTTATTTCTCTTTGTGGGTCATTTATCTGGAATGTCTGTCTCTAGCTTTGAAGTCTTTAGGTGACAGTAGCTCAGTTGGAGAGTCTTTGCAGTAAACTCATCTCAGTTGAGCAAGTGGGAAGACCTATACTGGGCTGGGGGAAAGCTGTCACCAATGTCTATGAATCACACAAACATAATTTGCATTTCAAGCTGACCTGGTGCATCTGAGCTGTTTCTTAATGAGAAATTTACAGAAATGATTCTGTGCCTGCCTACACAGACCCCATAGCAAGGCACTGATTGCATTTGGGATCAGAGTGAGCAGTTTTCATCTGCATTTTGAGATACTTGCCAGTTAAAAAAAGAAAGAGAAGATAAGTTTTGTTGTTTGTTTTTGGTTTTTTTTTTACCAAAACCATTGTTCCTCAGAGGAAAAGAAGCAGTGCTGCTGGTCCTCAGAGTACATTTTGCCATGATACTTCCTTTCTTATCCTTATCCTGCCCCTCCAGCTGCAGTGAAGCAGCAGGTGATTTAGTCATATTAAGAAGGATGGCATTTGGTGGCCATAAAGTCATTACATAAGGGAAAGAAGACTCCAATTGCCCAAAATCTGTGCTGCCAGGGCAGCAGTTTGAATGCCATCCCAACTCCTTATGATCCACAGGTTTTTTTTGTCATCTGGGGCTGCAAAGCAGACACTGAGACTTTGTTGGATTTACACTAATTGTTAATGGCCATCTGTCTGTATTATGGAATGTTTTATCAGACACACTGTGCTTTTAGCAGAGGAAGAGAGAGCAGCAAAACTAAACTGCCCTCTCACCTTGTATCACCACTCTCTGAGGCAGACAGAGCTACAAACAGATGAGGTCTAGTGAGGTTCTTCTCCCCCTCTACTCTGCCCTAGTGAGACTACACCTGGAACACTGTGTTTGATTTTGGGCTCCCCAGTTCAAGAGAGACAGGGACCTGCTGGAAAGAGTCCAGTGGAGATCCACAAGGATGACTGGGGGACTTGAGCATCTTCCCTATGAAAAGAGATTGAGAGCCCTAGGGCTGTTTAGTCTGGAGGAGAGAAGGCTGAGAGGAGATCTGATCAATGTGTACAAATATCTGAGGGGTGGGTATCAAGAGGATGGGGCCAAGCTCTTTTCAATGGTAGCAGTAACAGCTACAAACTGGAACATCGAAGGTTTGAGCTCAACATGAGGAGAAACTTCTTTACAGGGAGGGTGACAGAGCCCTGGAAGAGGCTGCCCAGAGAGGTTGTGGAGTCTCCTTCTCTGGAGACTTTCCAAACCCGCCTGGATGTGTTCCTGTATGAACTACCCTAGGGGATCCTGCCTTGGCAGGGGGGTTGGACTTGGTGATCTCAGGAGGCCCCTTCCAATCTCTAAGGTTCTGTGACTGTGATTCTGTGAGTGAAGCTTGCACTGACAAGTGGTCCTAGCCAGGTCTAATAGCAACATGCTTGTGCCTCCATGACTGTTAATACAACACTCCTCCACTAACTGCTGCCAACCAATTTCCTTCTTCAGGCTACAACCCACTGGGGGTGTGAGACGCTGAATTTGCACGTCTGAACCCTGGTGGCAAAGAGACATGCTAAGTGCTGGCAGATGCCTGCTCTGAGTGTACATGTGCAGTGTTTGCAAAGGGAAAAAAAAAGAAGAGAAGAAATAGGACTGGGCACAGTGACACAGCCTGCCCTTACTTTGGGTTTCAAGTTGGGAAAGATATAGACCAAGACAGGTGGAAAACTTCAGGAGGATGGTGATTGAAGTATCAGACAGTCAGCAGCTATTTCTGGATGAGATGACTTTTAGGGGGACTGTAATTTGTGTTGAATTAGATTATACCTTACAGCTGAAAAAGCTGATTGAGGATTTATTTTTTTTTTTTTCTTCAATGTAAACACATTTTCCTTTGACAGTTTTTTAAATGAAATGTTTCCCCTTAGGAAGCAGCCAAACTTTTTTTTATTTTGATGTTTTCCAAATGAAACTTCCCCTTTCAAAAAGGTATACTTTGGTAAAATTGCATTTTAAATTAAATGTCTGTCTCCCCCCCCAAGCATTAAATTAACTGTGTTATTGGGGGGAAAAAAGAGACAACTGAAAGAGGAAAGAAACACAAAATGTTTGTGTCCCTGGAACTTTCCTGTTTCATTTTGTCCATAATTAAACCTTCCTGTTTCATTTTGTCCATAATTAAAGTACTTTCCTCTGGCCTTTTTAGAGCTGAGATACACTGGGTGAAAACCCCTCATGTTTTTTCACAGAGTAAAGGACATCAATAATGTTGCAGAACATGAGTGGAGAGGTTAAGTTCTGCAAAGGTTAGGCAGAGACAGATGGCAGCAATAAAACCTTCCAGCAGCTACTGCAAAAATGCATCCTTGTCACTCTTAGATCATTTTGAGGAAACCAAAGTCTGATGGCTTGGAGAGATGTCCTCAACCTGCAACAGGGTAGATGTAGACTGGACATGAAGAAGAAAAAATTTCACAGCAAGAGTGGTAAGGCATTGGAATAGGCTGCTTTGGGAGGTATCTCTGGGTGTGTTTAAAGGTCATTTGGATGTGGTGCTTGGGGATATGGTTTAGGGGTGAGCTTTGTAGAGCAAGGTTAACTGTTGGCCTTGGTGATCCCAAGGGTCTTCCCAATCTGAATGATGATTCTACTCTCATCAGACCCCACCTGGAGTACTGTGTGCAGTTCTGGAGCCCCCAGCACAGGAAGGACATGGAAGTGTTGGAGCGGGTCCAGAGAAACAAAGACGATCAGAGGGCTGCAGCAGCTCTGCTATGAGGACAGGCTGAGAGAGTTGGGGCTCTGCAGCCTGGAGAAGAGAAGGCTTCCAGGAGACCTTATAGTAGCCTTCCAGTATCTGAAGGGGGCCTACAGGAAGGCTGGGGAGGGACTATTGACAAGATCTTGCAATGACAGGACAAGGGGCAATGGGCTTGAACTGGCAGAGGGGAGATTTAGACTGGATGTCAGGAGGAAGTTCTTTCCATTGAGGGTGGTGAGGCACTGGAACAGGTTTCCCAGGGAGGTTGTGGCTGCTCCCTCCCTGGAGGTGTTCAAGGCCAGGTTGGATGAGAGCTTGAGTGACCTGTAGCAGTGGGAGGTGTTCCTGCCTATGGCAGGGGGTTGGAACTGGATGATTTTTGAGGTCCCTTCCAACCTTACCATTCTATGATTCTAAGCTCTTACACCTTTCAGAAGGCTGTTCTGGGATCACAGAGCTCTCTTGTGGTATCAGCTCATGTACCTCCATGACATCTGCTTGTGGAATACAGCTGTGCTGAGACCTTTATGGACAAAGCCATCAACTCAGCAGGTCTACAGATTCAGAGGGCTACTTATCAATCCTAAATGGAGATAAGAAAGTCCCTTTCCTCCTTTATGGTTCTGACATAATTTTTGAAGAGTTTGGTTTGAGTTGTGTAACATAAACCAGAGAGTGGATTCTTCATATCCCAATCACTCAGCAGCTAAAAGACCACAACACAACGGCATCTATAAACCCAGTTTCACTCTTTCTACCTGTTAGGAAGCAAAAAGCAAGTCCTATATGGACTGGGCAACAATACTTTGGCTCAGCAACTTTTTTGTGCAGCTGAGAAACCCAGTGCATGAAGAAGCCACAACTGCCTGCTTGGGATTTTAAATACACATAGAGGGGAATCACCTTGTGTCATAGAATCATAGAATCAGTCAGGATTGAAAGGGACCACAAGGATTGTCTAGTTCCAACCCCCCTGCCATGGGTAGGGACACCTCACTCTAGATCAGGCTGTCTAGAGCCTCATCCAGCCTCACCTTAAACACCTCCAGGGATGAGGCTTCTACCACCTCCCTGGGCAACCCCTTCCAGGGGCACCAGAACTGGATGCAGTACTCCAGGTGGGGTCTCACCAGTGTGGAGCAGAGAGGGAGGAGACTGTGTCCTCTTGTTCTGGTGCTGGTTGCCTGAGAGAAGAAAGCAACCTCTTCCTGGCTACAACCACCCTTCAGGTAGTTGCAGACAGCAAGAAGGTCGCCCCTGAGCCTCCTCTTCTCCAGGCTAACCAATCCCAGCTCCCTCAGCCTCTCTCCATAGGGCTGTGCTCCAGGCCTCTCCCCAGCCTCGTTGCCCTTCTCTGGACACGCTCAAGCACGTCAATGTCCTTCTTAAATTGAGGGGCCCAGAACTGGACACAGGACTCAAGGTGTGGCCTAAACAGTGCAGAGTACAGGGGGAGAATGACCTCCCTGCTCCTGCTGGCCACACTATTCCTGATGCAGGCCAGGATGCCATTGGCCTTCTCTGCCACCTGGGCACACTGCTGGCTCATGTTCAGGTGGGTGTCAATCAGCACCCCCAGATCCCTTTCTGTGTGGCTGCTCTCCAGCCACTCTGACCCCAGCCTGTAGCTCTGCATGGGGTTGTTGTGACAAAGTGCAGCACCTGGCACTTGGATTTGTTGAATGCCATCCCCTTGGACTCTGCCCATCTGTGTTCTTTGCAGTGCAGCTTTGAGCTAGAGCACAAAACAGTTCAAGGCAGTGGAGTGGATTGAGCACGGTCAGAGAAACCCTCAGAAGTCCATCAGCCTGCCTGTGGCTTGTTATACGTGTCACATTTTAGGGAGAACAGGAGTGGTAGGAAACCTGGGTTGGGCCTATAATTAGTAGTTGATGCTTGAAATGAAAAATTAAGCATGGCCAGTATCCATTATTCTAGGAATACAGACGGTTCAAAACTGTTTTTCTAAGCAGAGGAACTAAATCACGACGAGTTGAACAGTTTGTGGTTACTTGACAGTGTGGCTTTCTCCAGGAGAAACCAAAAAGGTCTCTTTTATGTCATCCCTCCTAATGCTTGGATCACAGACAGGCCTGAACCAGACCACCAAGCAGCACAAAGTTTGGCTGGTGGCTGATGTAAAAGCAAACTCAAATCCAGATCTATAAATCCAGAAGTAGTCCTCATCTCTGTTGTTTGTCAGGTTCTAGCAATTTGGGAGTGCACACATTCCAAAGCTTGTGAAAAATCACGAGTTACTCTAAAAGGCTTAATAGGAACCTGAGTTTAAGCATTGCTCCAAGCATACAGATTATTGCAGGAACAAAACCTGTATTTCTGGGCCCAGTTCTGGGCCCCTCAGTTTGAGAAAGATGTTGAGGTGCTTTAATGTGTCCAGAGAAAGGCAGCAAGGCTGGTGAGGGGGCTGGAGCACAGCCCTATGAGGAGAGGCTGAGGGAGCTGGGGGTGTGCAGCCTGGGAAAGAGGAGGCTCAGGGCAGACCTCATTGCTTTCTACAAATACCTGAAAGGAGGTTGTAGCCAGGTGGGGTTGGTCTCTTCTCCCAGGCAGCCAGCAACAGAACAAGGGGACACAGTCTCAAATTGCACCAGGGCAAGTTTAGGCTGGACTTTAAGAAGTTCTTGGCAGAGAGAGTGATTGGCATTGGAGTGGGCTGCATGGGCAGGTGGTGGAGTCACCATCCCTGGAGGCATTTAAGAGGAGGTTGGATGAGGCACTTACTGCCATGGTTTAATGAATTAGAAGGGTTAGGTGATAGGTTGGAGTCGATGATCTTAGAGGTCTTTTCCAACCTGGTTAATTCTGTGATTCTGTGATTTCAGAAAGGTCTCTTGGAGTGATCTATATTCTCCATCCTTACATTGATCTCCTTTGCAACTTACTTTCTGTAATGGAGGAGAAAAAAGAGAAAAAACCCTGTTTTTTCATATCTGAGATCCAGCCTGCAACATAAATGGGTGTAAAGATGGGGAGATGGGCACAGGTCCATCCTATCTTGGTTTCTGATATAAACAGTCTGTTCTGCAGATGCTCATCAACATGCTTGCTCCTCTGAAATCCGGTGTCATCTTTACACCCCAGATTTCTAGTTGGCAGTAGAAATGCAAGGCATTGTATTAGCAGTGGTATCTCATGGTCACTGGATGGTACAGACAGTCCTTTCCAGCTCTCTCTGAATATGTGGAAAACAACTAGCAGTTTGAGCACAGCTACTATCCCTGCAGATTTCCAGCTGCTTTGTGAAATAGTCTATCAAAAGGCTGTAAAAAGGAGACTTGTGTCTCAGGTTCCTAAGTCACTGCTGGAAACCAACTGTTCCCACACTTACTTTATAACCTGCCTCCAGCCTGAAAATGAGGGAAAAAAAGCTTTTTGCCTCTTTTTTTTTTTTTTTTTCCCCCCCTTCACATACATATTCCCAGGCTATTGCCTGGTTTTAGAACAACATTGTATTACATTAGATGTTTAATATTAGCACAGCATTAAATCATAGATACTGAACCCAACCCACAAAAAAACATTTTCCAGCCTGGACAGCCAGACCAGAGCTTCGCTGAGCCTGCAGCTTGCTCTGCAGCTCTCAGCAAGTTCCCTGGCATGGAAGGAGCCACAGGAGGTGGGTGGGACTGGAAAGGAGCACCGCAAATTCCATCAGCAGAGAGTGAAGGACAGGATAAAGGCAGTAGCAAAGATGACACAGAAGCAGCCCTTCAGAAATCAGGTTAACATCCTATGGGAAGTTGAACGTTACTTGCTTTCAGCCTCTTGTGTCAGAAATGTTATTGTTGGTTATACAATTTGATTTTTTTTTTCTTTTTCCAGACAAAAATCATAGAATCGTAGAATGGTAAGGTTGGAAGGGACCTCAAGGATCATCTAGTTCCAACCCTCTGCCATAGGCAGGGACACCTCCCACTAGTACAGCTCACTCAAGGCCTCTTCCAACCTGGCCTTGAATGCCTCCAGGGAGGGAGCATCCACAACCTCCCTGGGCAACCTGTGCCAGTGTCTCACCAACCTCACTGGAAAGAACTTCCTCCTAACATCCAGTCTAAATCTCCCCTCTGCCAGTTTAAACCCATTGCCCCTTGTCCTGTCATTACAAGACCTTGCAAATAGTCCCTCTCCAGCCTTCCTGTAGGCTCCCTTCAGATACTGGAAGGCTACTATCAGGTGATTAGTAAAACACTGATCAGATGAGCTCTTTGGATTTGATAACACAAACTCCCACCCTAAAGAGACCACATGGGAGCAGGATGGCCCATGCAACTGTGGCCAACACAGCACCCATGCACAAGGTGAATTTAAGCTTTGGAACCCATGGCTGGCTGAGACAGAGTGGGACAGTTTGTGCTTCTCAAGATCTGTTTCTTCCTGGCAGAGCTGGAGAAACGCCATATCAAGCATTCATTTGCTTCAGTGTTTCTACCTAGCTCATGCTTGGAGAGAAGGAAGCCTCTCCATTATATTCAGGTTTTCTTTGCCACACAAAAGGATGTGAATAATTACTTAGACCAGACTGTTTGGAAGCTGATCAAGTCACTGGAGAACTATTGGTAGGGCAGCACCCCTTCAATGCAACAAGCACACACTGTGAATACAAATTGCCAGACAGAAGTTTAAGCTCTCTCTGAAGAGAAAGCTCAGAGGGAACATGAGAGGTGTCGACTTCAGAGTGGCTTTAACTAACCAGGCCGAATGGAATCCTCCTGCCACAAAGTTCTTACTAATGCACTTCATCACCTACAGCCCAGATACTGCCTGCTTCCTATTCCATGTGCTGGCCACTTACTCTCTTCCTTTTATTAAAAACAACAGATATTTTTAGAGCCCATTACTTCTTTGCTGTAATTTCTTTTGTTCAGGATTGAGGCCTCTTCTAATTGGCCATGGTGATGTTCACTGTGAAGGAGGTGTGAACAAGTTGGTCTCCTGGGACACTCCTTGACTGGGATTTTGGTTTTTTTCCCCTCAAAACAAAGAAGGAAGAGATTGCTGAACACGTGCCTAATTAACACAGTTATGTGTGGCTTATCAGGGTGTTTAGATGTAAGGAACAGTAAAGAGGAGTAAGACCTGGCTTTTCAAAAGGATTTAGTTCAGCCCATAATGATTTGCAGAGATGTCCAGGAAATCTCCAGATAATTAGGCCTGTTTCTGGCATAACAAAGCAAATAGTTTACAACTTTTGCTCTTTAAGAATCACATTATCCAGATCGTCTTTATTGATAGCAGAGGGAAGCAGCTCAGAGGCACAGAATATTTTGTGTAAGAAATGTAATGGTCTTTTCCATTCATTTCCTCAAACTCTGTTCTTCGACAGACTGCCACAAGGCAGTCAGGCAGCTTCCATAGCATGCTGCATGACCTACCACTGCTGTGTTTGTAACCTGGAGCAAGAAGGGGCAGCAGCATCTGAGCTGGACACACCAATGGCACCTGAAAGATCTCCACTCTCTCCTTCTGCCTTCTCAAAGCCCTCTAATCATAGAATCATAGAACCACAGAATCATAGGATGGTTTAGGTTGGAAGGGACCTCAAAGATCATCTGGTTCCAACCCCCTGCCACAGGCAGGGACACCTCCCACTAGAACAGATCATGCAAGGCCTCATCCAACCTGGCCTTCAATGCATCCAGGGAGGGAGCAGCCACAACATCCCTGGGCAACCTGTGCCAGTGCCTCACCACCCTCACTGGAAAGAACTTCTTCCTAACATCTAGTTTCAATCTCTCCTCTGGCAGTTTAAATCCATAACTCCTCATCCTGTCATTACAAGACCTTGTCAATAGACCCTTCCCAGCCCTCCTGTAGGCCCCCTTTAGATACTGGAAGGCTACTCCAAGGTCTCCTGGAAGCCTTCTCTTCTCCAAGCTGCAGAGCTCCAACTCTCTCAGCCTGTCCTCATAGCAGAGCTGCTGCAACCCTCTGAGCATCTTTGTGGCCTCCTCTGGACTCGCTTCAACAGTTCCATGTCCTTCCTGTGCTGAGGGCTCCAGAACTGTACACAGTACTGCAGGTGGGGTCTGATGAGAGCAGACTAAATACCCCCTTCCTTGCCCTGCTGGCCACACTGCTCTTGCTGCAGCTCAATGTGTTGGCACTTCCATTGCCACTGGAACAAAAACACAGAGGGATTTCCTGCTTATGGAAAGTTAATGTACTCATCCACTGCATGCATGCATGGAAAGCCCAGGAAAAATTAGTAAGAACTTCCTTTTAATAGCATGCTGAGAAGGCTTTACACACTGAGTTTCCTTGCCTCAAGACATGCTTCTGCCTCAGAGTGGGACTCACATTCTGGTTTCTTACCAAAGCTCATAGTTTACAGGTAATTATTAATCCTCTAAATCTAGCTGGTTTTTTGTGGGGTTTTTTTGCAAATACAGGCTGAGGTGTCTGTGGGTGAAGGACCTGTATAAGGATATAGAAACATCACTATTTTGACATGCTTAGAAGTTGCAAGGCAGGAAGCTCATCAGACCGTTTGAAAACTCCCCTTTGCTGCATTGACAAAGCTAAAGGATGGCAAACAAGGCTTAGGAACCCCACCCCAGCCTTGTTCTCATGACAGGGAATGCTCAAAACTTGTGAAAAGGGACTCCTGATTTCTCTTCTCAACTGCCACTTTTTAATTCTGCCAGGGGCATGGAGGGGGGAAACTCTTTAAACTCTTTACAACTTGAATCTCTAAAATGATCAACAAGCATCTTTACACTGACTTCCTCAGGTATGACAGCAGATTGTCACAGACTTAGGGTTCCCTTTGATGTCAGTACTGACTTCTAGCTGATTTTTTTTTTTTTTTAATTTACCACAGCTGAGGATCTGTCCCAGTAAGTGTCAAAGCCTTTCCACAATAGCCCTTCCTTCACTAGTGTCCCTGTTTGGGGCCACGACCATACTTTGGACTGGAGGACAGAAATGTCTCTCTTACCCCTTTCCAGGAGCAAGAGTGAGATACTGCATACTGATTAGAAGATTAAAGAGGAATTCTATTTACAAGGACATATGTACAAAAGGCAATTGGGTAGAATAAGTACAAAAATCTATTAAGCCTGAACTGTCCTACTAGAATCCTCCACCCCTTCCACCCTTAGTTGGCCTGAGGGTAGGCTGAAACTGCCCTCCCCAGCTGGGGTCTCTACAAGGCCTCAGTGGCTGTGATGGTTTGGGAGTTACCTGCCCCACCCACTCTGAAAATCATCCAGACTAGACTCAGCCAGCTGGAAGTTAAAGACTGAATTTATATTTACAGCTCAGCACAATATACAAGCAGAGATATACACCATAGACAGGAATATTTACAGAAATAGACAAGTTAAAGGTAATACAGAAGCACAACTCCCCTCCCAGAAATCAGAGTCCCCAGGAGGGGCTCCCAACCACCCTTTCACCTTATCCCAGGGTCTGCCTTACATGCAAGGTAAGTTTGGAGGATGGACAAGGAAGGTTAGAAGCAGAGTGATTAGTTGGGTTACATAGTAGAAGGTCAGAAGACACAGCAGCTACCAGCGAGACTCTGTCGTATGTTTGTGTCCTTGTTTTTATACATCTCAGTAAGCCTATGAGCGAAGTAGACATCGCCTTTGTTTGATATTCACAGCCTATAATCTATTTTTTTTCCTTAAAATACTCCAGATAGCCTCAAACCAGCACAGTGTCTCAATTCCCTGCCAGTCATCTCCCCCACGAACCATGAGTTCAGAGCATGCTGCTTGGAGAAGTAAAGGGAAGAAAGGCAGGGAAGAGGAGGGGCAGAGATCAGTCAGGCACTATCTTTTAAGCTGTGATATCAGAAGACAGAATGGAATAATTATAGAATAAAGACAAAATAAGACAGAATAAAAATTACAATATCCTGGGATGAGCAGGTCTATCCCCCTGGGATGGGGCTCTCTCCCTGCGGTTTTGTTATGGGAGACCTAGGATCCCCCAAACTACCACAATTAGCAAAGCATAATTTAAATGTATTCTTCTGTGGTCCCATAAAAGGATGAAAAAAATCCTGTGCTTCCTTGATTCATGAGGGGTTTAAGTTAATGTGTGTTTTAAAGCTATCTGGAATTTCTCTGGGATCTAGCAAAAAGGCCAAAAGCTCTGGTCCGAGCTTCTGTGAGTATTTTAAGTGAAAGACTTTCCAACCTAAAGCTAACTAAAATAAAACAGGCAGTGAAGAAAAGACAATTAAATTCTTTCTTCACGTTTGTTTTTTCCTATTTGTAAAATATTTTCCAGTGGATGCACAGATCCATTTACTTCCCACTGAAGCAGACCCACATTAGGTCTGCTTTCACAGAGGCCCACATGATGTTCCCTCAAACAACAGGGGCCCACGGATCTTTAGGTGTGAACTGGATTTCCAAATATCTCATTATGCTGCTCAAGGTATATTCAGCAATCCCTCACACACACACACATCCTGCTACAACATAAAGATATGGACTTGTTATATCCCACAGTTTACACAGTGTGCATGCTACAGTTCAGCATGGCAGAGAAGAGGGTGATTGGTAGGACAGCTCAAGGCTTTGGGTACTTACTAGTTGCCATGAACACTGGGAATGAAGCAGTTCCCCTGCCAAGTTCTGGGCTCAGTCACTTCAATGTCAACCTGAAGCAGCTGCTCTGAAATTAATGGATTTGCACCTGCATGGTTGAGAGCAGAATTTAATTCTCAATCTATAATTTAAAGGGAGATCACCCTGGTACCTTGCTGTTCTCCACATTTCGGCCTGCTGTAAAGTGCATTCTGAATCTTTAATGAGCATCATTGATTCGTGGAAAAGGCATCACCATTAAACTCATTTGCTTCAGACAGTTCTGTTCAACCTGAAGTTCATAATCCTTCTACTACCAAAAAAAAANAAAGAAAAAACTTTTAAAAAAAAAAAAAAAAAAAAAAAAAAAAAAAAAAAAAAAAAAAGTGGGAGGAATAGAGTCTCTGGGACTTAAGTTTAGCCATCACATAAAAATCTTGAACTAAATCATTGCTTGTTCAAAATTAAAGTTGTAGAACAGTGGCAAATAGCAGATACAGTGAGAATCTGGTTCTATACTTTCTTTGATCTGGTTCTTTCAGCCTGGAGAAGAGAAGGCTTCCAGGAGACCTTAGAGTAGCCTTCCAGTATCTGAAGAAGGCCTACAGGAAGGCTGAGGAGGGACTATTGACAAGGTCTTGCAATGACAGGACAAGGGGCAATGGGTTTGAACTGGCAGAGGGGAGATTTAGACTGGATGTTAGGAGGAAGTTCTTTCCAGTGAGGGTGGTGAGACAC
>VWZE01023940.1:5755-20022 GCA_013396675.1 Eubucco bourcierii | reverse complement strand
CCCTCAGCACAGGAAGGACATGGAACTGTTGGAGCGGGTCCAGAGGAGGGCCACAAAGATGCTCAGAGGGCTGCAGCAGCTCTGCTACTAGGACAGACTGAGGGAGTTGGGGCTCTGCAGCCTGGAGAAGAGAAGGCTTTGAAGGGACCTGATAGCAGCCTTCCAGTATCTGAAGGGGGCCTACAGGAAGGCTGGGGAGGGACTATTGACAAGGTCTTGCAACGACAGGACAAGGGGCAATGGGTTTAAACTGGCAGAGGGGTGATTTAGACTGGATGTTAGGAGGAAGTTCTTTCCAGTGAGGGTGGTGAGGCACTGGCACAGGTTGCCCAGGGAGGTTGTGGCTGCTCCCTCCCTGGAGGTGTTCAAGGCCAGGTTGGAGGAGGCCTTGAGTAACCTGTACTAGTGGGAGGTGTCCCTGCCTATGGCAGGGGGTTGGAACTAGATGATCCTTGAGGTCCCTTCCAACATTACCATTCTATGATTCTCTGATTCTATTAGGACTCCATCTCCTTATGTTCTTACTCCAAGCTGCTCAACTGTTATCTAAGTAAAACAATTACAACAAACAAATTGTACTTCTCAGAAGCTGCTGCAAAAAGCGATTCCACCATCATCATTAAACAGACACCTACATACTGCGATCTGTGGTATGGTTTAGCCACAGACACCTGGCTAACAAACAGTGCTTCAAAAGTGGAGCACAAAGCAGTGAGATCCTTGAGTTAAGCTTTCTCTGGGATCTCTGCAATAAATTGAAGGCTACAAAACTGCCTATGACTCATACAGTACACCATGGCTCATCACTCTTATATGCAAGAAAGGGAGTAAAAGCAGATCTTGTTTCCAAACCACTGGTGTGACAATGAAACTGGGGAGTCCTCATGACTGCACAATGTTTTACCAACCCTCAGGTCACTGTGTATAGCCAGCTGACACCCACGACTGCACAGCCCAGAGGGAAAGAGACTGCAAAATGAATAGTTAATTAAGGGATTTTAATCAGGCTGTAACCCCTTATGTCAGGTGCATTTTGTGAAATGTTGATGTAAAGATTGAAAGGCAAACCCCAGTCTTGAAAGAAAAGAGAAACTTTTAATTTATTTTCTTTTTTTTTTTTTCATGAATAAAACCTTACAAGGAGAAAGAGGTTTCACAGGAGAGAGAGTGAGAGCACATTCTTGAGTCATTGCTTATTTATTACATTGGTACCCCAAGGCTGACATTTCTTCTACAGTGTATTTAATTGTTCTCATAACATTACAGGACATTTATCTTTTAATTCAAAAGGATCATAATCCACTAATACTGTGAAGAACATTCTTAGGCAATGCTATAAGCAATGAATTTACACAACCTGCATCAGCTGTAGATTAAGTGCCCACGGTTTCAATTCTTCACCTATTTTGAGGCAACACATCTTCTGAATGTTCAGATGTTTGAAAGGCTTTGCATCGTGTGTAGTGCAAAAACAAAGGTTCAGTATCTCAAAGAGCAGACAAAAGGATTCCAATATCCACAAACAAGCTCTCAAAAGAAGGAAAGAATTCCCTGTCTTTACCCTTACACCATACAGCAACATTTATTAAGTGCTCAAATGTGACTTCTTCCCTAGTATTACAGCACTGTGGTTTTCAGACATCCCAGCAGCAGATCTTAAGTGAAGTTACTGTTTCAGTCAGAGAACCTGACCCTACCTAGCTGCTTCCACACCCCAACTTCTGCCATTTGTAGAACAGGCAAAAAAAAAAAAAACAAAAACCCAAAACCAAAAGGAAAGACAAACCCTCAACCCTCCACTCCTCAAATAACAAGAAGGATTAACCTCACCCTTTTACATCAATGAATGTTTTGCCTTCCACCTCACTCGTATCACAATTTCAGCAAGCTTTTGGGCCTCTTCCCTGCCAAGTTTGTTCTGAAGTGTACAAAGGGGTAACAATAGTTTCAGAAGTTAACAGTCTTGAGAAATACAAACACCTGAAAGTATTTCATAGGAAGAGTAGCTTGAAAAAGCACCTTAATTTGAACTTAATTAAAAAATATGAAGGAGATGGAAGACTTCACAGTTCAAGAATTAGTAGAATTAGAAACCTCTGACACTTGCAAACCATGAAGGTCAGATACCTTATTTCAATCAGGACTCCAATCAGCACTTCTGTAGATACACTGTCAAGTATTTTTATGCAAGGCACTCATTCTTTCTTTTTTTTTTTTTCTTCAGCCATCAGGATGCAGTGAAAATGCAGAACTTCTGTCACGCTAGGCTGAGCTATTTGCCTTAAAGATATTTGCCACTCGGATTTCACTCAGTAGCAGCTCTACAACTACCTTAATTTTCTATATTCATTTCTTTGTAACATCCCATAGATCCATCACGGGTTTTTAATGATGATTAATGGCACTTTAGTGGCAAAGGTTTCATAGAATCATAGAATGGTAAGGTTGGAAGGGACCTCAAGCATCATCTAACTCCAACCCCCTCCCATAGGCAGGGACACCTCCCACTAGTACAGCTCACTCAAGGCCTCATCCAGCCTGGCCTTGAACACCTCCATGGAGGGAGCAGCCACAACCTCCCTGGGCAACCTGTGCCAGTGTCTCACCACCCTCACTGCAAACAACTTCCTCCTAACATCCAGTCTAAATCTCCCCTCTGCCTGTTTAAACTCATTGCCCCTTGTCCTGTCATTGCAAGACCTTGTCAATAGTCCCTCCCCAGCCTTCCTGTAGGCCCCCTTCAGATATTGGAAGGCTACACCAAGGTCTCCCAGAAGCCTTCTCTTCTCCAGGCTGCAGAGCCCCAACTCTCTCAGCCTGTCCTCACAGGAGAGCTGCTGCAGCCCTCTGAGCATCCTAGCAGCCTCCTCTGGACCCGCTCCAACACTTCCATGTTCTTCCTGTGCTGAGGGCTCCAGAACTGCACACAGTACTCCAGGTGGAGTTTGACAGGAGCAGAGTAAAGTGGCAGAACACCTCCCTTGCCCAGAAGTGAAAGTTCTACTAATCCTTCTTTAAAAATTAAATCAGGCTGTTTTAAACTTAAATATCTACAATATAAAACATTTTGTGATTCTGTTCCTCTATAAATTCTGATTTAGGTTGTTTTTTAAAGCCATTGTCTGACACAGGCAACTCTTAGGACTCCTTAGATGCATGGTTCAAAAATAAAATCAAGTATTTAATCAGAAGTTTGAAGAACAAGTTTTTATTTAAAAAAAAAAAAAATTACTCATGAATGTAAAAAACAAATCTGAAATCATTACCTTGCTTTCTGTGAAGTCTGACAATAGACAGATGAGTTTCTAAATACTCAGTCCAATGAGGAAAAACAGAGTCTGGAATATTGCTCTTCTGAGGCATGTTGAGTAGAGAGCATTAAGTGAAAGCAGACTTATGAACAGATTTTTTTACAAGTGGGATTTCTTTAGCTCAAAATTGTTGATGTTTCAAAAGAACTAGGCAAGGCTGGAAAAAAAATGCAATTATTTTGCTTAGCCTAGGGGTTCTAATGGGACAAAAATTTCTCTGCTATACTTGAAAGCAATGGACCAACCAAGAGATACAAGAAGTAGTAAGTAATTATAACCATACAAACACTCCTCAACTTATATCCAAGGTTTCTAGTTTTGCAGCTGTGACAAAAATGTGTTACCCTCTGAAAACCATCATGCACAATCTGCAACAAGAGGGCAAACTGGGCTACCTTTCAAAGAAATTAATAGCCCAAGTATTTAATTTATAGTGTTGAACTCTTCTGAAGCAAAGAGCCATCCAAATCCTTGCACAGGATGCTTGAGTTTGATGGGATACTCGGGGAGATCTAGAAACAACTTAAGGACTCACTGGACAGGATCAGTGGTAAAATCTTTGATGGTAGCTTGATGTAAATTTGACTTGAGGACGTAATTTCACTCTGATTCTACTTAGAAGCATGAGGGAGGGTCCAGAAAGGTCCTACGATCCAGTAACTACTACCAGGTTGTCTTAAGAGTAGTAATAAATCAGCTGATTGAAGATTTTTGCAGGAGTAGTAAGGGCAAACTTCAGTTCTTATGGAGTAAGATTTTACAGGCTGTAAATATAAGCAGCAGGCAGAAAGCAGCAACTCTATCAGTGTCATGGTGTAACTCACCCTGAATCCCTTGTCTCACCTGCAGCCTTTCATAGTGAGCTGCCAGATAATGTTATTTCGATTTGGGACACCCTATTGCACTTGCTCTTTCCATCCCCATTCCTAAAGCAGGGGACAGGGAGGCTGTGGCTGCTCCCTCCCTGGAGGTGTTCAAGGCCAGGTTGGAGGAGGTCTTGAGTAACCTGTACTAGTGGGAGGTGTCCCTGCCTATGGCAAGGGGTTGGAACTAGATGATCCTTGAGGTCCCTTCCAATCTTACCATTCTATGATTCTGTGACAGGCAACANTCTAGCAAGTCGACTGTGCCACACAGCTTGGTGTCATCTGCAAACTTGCTGAGGGTGCACTCCATTCCTCTGTCCATGTCACTGACAAAGATGTTAAACAGCACTGGTCCCAGCACTGACCCCTGAGGGACACCACTTGTCACTGGTCTCCAGGTGGACATTGTGCCCTTGATCGCCACTCTCTGGGTTCAACCATCCAGCCAATTCCTTATCCAGCGAGTTGTCCATCCATCAAGTCCATGCTTTTCCAGTTTGGTGACCAGGATGTCATGTGGGACAGAGTCAAATGCTTTACTCAGGTAAAACTCATGATCCTTGAGGTCCCTTCCAATCTTACCATTCTATGATTCTGTGACAGGCAACAGGCTGGTAGGGAGAATTATCCTACTTGGAGCGCTCTCTGGTAGCAAGTACTGGCTGTATTTCTTATTTTGGGGGAAGCTACAGGGAGAATTTTAGGCTGGAGGTGAGGAGAAAGTTCTTGCCTGAGAGAGTCATTGACTGCTGGAATGGGCTGCCCAGGGAGGTGGTGGAGTCACCGTCCCTGGAGGTGTTCAAGGTGGGTTTGGACGTGGCACTTGGTGCCATGGTCTGGTCTTGAGGTCTGTGGTGTTGGGTTGGACTTGATGACCTTTGAGGTCTCTTCCAACCTTGGTGATACTGTGATACTGTGAAAAGAGAAACTCAAGCCTCCCCTAGAATGACAAAAAAGCAAAGATAACCTTGGAAACTCAATCATAGGTGTGCTGGATCCCGAACAGGAATGAAACTCAATCCTTAATGAGAGTAGAGATTTTGCATATGATAGTACAAAAGCTATAAACTACAGGCCAGCTGCTTCTGATGGAAGACAGAATTTAAATGTGGTTATGTGAACCTAACGGAATGTAAAACACTCAAAATGTCTACTCTAAATTCATGATCTGTTGTAGAATACAGAGAAAGATGTGGGGGTTTAATTAAAAATAATCAGGCCTCACATTTTCAACAGCTGTCCCCAACTGTCACCTTTCTTACACTTTCCCTGTTCGAGACAGAGAAGTTTCTCTAATCCATAACAAACCGATTTCAATTCTAATTATAATTATGACTAATTCTAAATATTAAATATTTGCTAACATAAACCAGTAATTTTAATTATTATATGAACAACTGAGCTGGGAAATCTGAGCCAAGAGTTACTGGGGGTGGTTGATAAGCTGCTGTGCATGGTAAATTCTCCTCTGGAAGCACAACTGCAGCTTGGAGGACACACATACAGGTGTCACAGCATCTCTCACACATTCTAGAAGGGAGAAAGCTTACTTTTGAGTTGCAGTACAAAATTTATGAACACAATTCTGTGGGAGTTTAGCTGCAATGTGCTCTGAGGTAAGTTTTAATTAGTAAGAGTGATACAGAAAAATCACAGATCTTTGGAATGCACCTAAATCCTTGCTCTTGTCTGCTTAACTACAAACCATTTTGAGTTAGAACTATCACTCATAACTCTATCAAGTCAAACATTTAAGGTCGCTGTGTATGCAGAAAACCTTGTAAAGAATCAAACAAATCAAGAGCATCTGTGGTCAATAATACAACTCTCTTTGCTATAATAGTCAATAATTAAAGGAACAGAAGGCCATGTCTCTGCATGAGAAGGAAACCCACTTCAATCTCCCTCTTCTGAGCAAGAAAGGATAAGGAATATGCTTTTCTTGACACTCTCACAAGAAACAAAAACAAACCCAAAGTTTTACTTATGATCTGAACTACCAGAATTGCCCACTGGAAGTAAAAAAAAGGTGCATTAAGCATATATACAATATACTGGAAGTTACATGCATCTTTTCTTGGGCTAACCAGATAAGGCATTCCTATGATGCTATAAAACTACTTTCTCATATATTACTCATCTGGTCTGCTTTTGCTTTGTACCACAGCACTACACAAACATAATGCTTTATGAGTGGAAGACATGAGAAGCAAACCATCAGCTACAAAGAAGTGCATCCAAAAGAAAAGCCAAAAATGATATGTGAGAAACAAACATAAAAAGGAATTGACTACAAATGCCTGCATAAAGTATGTGCCCATCAATAGGTTTAGACAGTCAGCTTCCTTTCCCATCCTGCAACAGAAGGGAAGAGACTGCAGAAAGACACTACAAAATTCCATGATGAAAAAGCTATTAAAACACATTATTATGATCCCTCTTTGAAACCACATTACCTTTTTTTTTTCTAGTCTAACCAAGAATATTGTATTGTAATTCAATCAAAGTTCTGAAAACATCTCTTTAAACTATGAATATATTCATTGAAAACCAAAAGCTGTTCCAGAAAAGCAAACACTGCAACTAAAAACTGCAAATGCCACTGTGCTTGCTTCCATTACACAACAGGATCAGGACCATTCATAGAATCATAGAATGGTAAGGTTAGAAGGGACCTTAAGGATCACCTAGTTCCAACTCCCTGCCATAGGCAGGGACACCTCCCACTAGTACAGCTCACTCAAGGTCTCCTCCAACCTGGCCTTGAACACCTCCAGGGAGGGAGCAGCCAGGGAGGCAACCTCCAGGGAGGGAGCAACCTCCCTGGGCAACCCGTGCCAGTGCCTCTCTACCCTCACTGGAAAGAACTTCCTCCTAGCATCCAGTCTAAATCTCCCCTCTGCCAGTTTAAGCCCATTGCCCCTTGTCCTGTCATTGCAAGACCTTGCAAACAGTCCCTCCCCAGCCTTCCTGTAGGCCTCCTTCAGATACTGGAAGGCTACTGTCAGGTCTCCTCAAAGCCTTCTGTTCTCCAGGCTGCAGAGCCCCAACTCCTGTAGCCTGTCCTCATAGCAGAGCTGCTGCAGCCCTCTGATCATCTTCGTGGCCTCCTCTGGACCCACTCCAACACTTCCATGTCATTCCTGTGCTGAGGGCTCCAGAACTGCACACAGTAATTCTCACATCATTCTTTAGAGATTTGCTGTAGTAATTTACAACTTTATTAAGGCCTGGTGCAAAATACATTAAAGTCAGTAGAAAGATATTCTTTGAAAAGGCCTTGAATCTTGTATCTTACTTTTACTGTAAGATAGAAATCTGGGAGTGCTGAGCCATGCACAGTATCACAGTATCACCAAGGTTGGAAGAGACCTCAAAGATCATCAAGTCCAACCCATTAGCACAGACCTCAAGACTAGACCATGGCACCAAGTGCCACGTCCAAACCTACCTTGATCAACCTGCTTAAAGCTCTTCTACCAGGAAACACTAAAAACTACACAAAGAGATAACAGTCATCAATAGATCTGATTTTTCAGTATTTAGATGGAGTAGTAATATTTTCTATTTTTCTCAATTATATTTTGAAGATGCTTTTAAAAGGAACTTTCTACTTTTGTTTAATTATATTGTGAAGATTTTTCTTTTTAAAAAGACTTGTTCTATTTTTCCGAATTATATTTTGAAGATGCATTAAAAAATAAATTTCCTGGATTATTATTTTGAAGATGTTTTTAAAAACATTATCTATTTTTCTTAATTATAATGTAAAGATTTTTTTTAAAGGATTTTAAAATTTTTTCTTAATTATATTTTGAAGATTTTTTTAGAAGACATTTTCTATTTTTCTGAATTATAATGTAAAGATTTTTTTTTAAAGGATTTTTTAATTTTTTCTTAATTGTATTTTGAAGATTTTTTTAGAGGACATTTTCTATTTTTCTGAATTATATTTTGCATTTGAAGATGCATTAAAAAAAAGAATTTTCTGGTTTTCTGGATTATATTTTGAAGAGGCATTTAAAAAATTTTTCTGGTTTTCTGGATTATATTTTGAAGATGCATTTAAAAAAAGAATTTTCTGATTTTCTGGATTCTATTTTGAAGAGGCATTTAAAAATGTTTCTGGTTTTCTGGATTCTATTTTGAAGATGCTTTTAAAAAACATTTTCTGTTTTTCTTAATTATAATTTGAAGATTTTTTTAAAAAGGAATTTTCTATTTTTCTTAATTATATTGTGAAGGTTTTTTTTAAAAGGAATTTTTTTTTTCTTAATTTTTTTTTTAGAAGACTTCTATTTTTCTGAATTATATTTTGAAGATGCATTAAAAAAATATATATTTTCTAGTTTTCTGGATTCTATTTTGAAGATGTTTTAAAAAAACATTGTCTATTTTTCTTAATTACATTTTGAAGATTTTTTTAGAAGATATTTTCTATTTTTCTGAATTATATTTTGAAGATGCATAAAAAAATACATTTTCTGGTTTTCTGGATTCTGTTTTGAAGATGCTTTAGAAAACACTTTCTATTTTTCTCTATTATATTTTGAACATGTTTTTAAAAGGAATTGTCTATTTTTCTTAATTATATTTTGAAGATGCATTAAAAAATACATTTTCTGGTTTTCTGGATTCTATTTTGAAGATGCTTTAAAAACATTTTCTATTTTTCTCTATTGTATTTTGAAGATGCTTTTAAAAGACATTTTCTACTTCTCTCAATTATATTTTGAAGACTTATTGTTTTAAAAGACATTTCTACTTCTCTCAATTATATTTTGAAGATGCATTTAAAAAACATTCTCTATTTTTCTGAATTATAATTTTTCTGAATTATAATTCTGGTACTTAACTGAGAGAAATTTCCTCTGCCTTGTACAAGCTCTTCTGTGTGCACGTCTGGTTACATTTATGGCACTTGTTGCTTTACTGCAAGAGCATCTTGTAAAGTCTGTAGGAATCAAAGGAAACAGTACTCCCAAACATCACAAGATTTAAAAAAAAACCCCATGTTTTTCCAGTTACAGAACATTCAAGTGTCTGGACACCAAAAATGAAGGATGTGTGTGCTATTCCTTGCACAAAAACTCCACAGCATTAGGTTGTGCGATGAAAGGCTGAGCACAGTGAACATAGAGCCTGAATCAGGAGCAGAGCTCCAGTAACATCATCAGAGAGAATTGGAGCACACTGAAAATCAGCTGCTCTGGATGATGAAAGAGAGTGATTAGAGCAGTGTCCCTGTGATGAGTCAGGAAATCAGTTCACCCTTGCAAACTGAAGGGGTTATTGCCTAAAATAGTTTGGGAGTTACTGGATGTGAGGGGAAAGCCCTTTTGGGATGTACAACTTTGCTGTGTGAAGAACAGGTTGTGTGTCTTTGAGATGGTATCATAACTTCTGCCTCTCCTTCACCATAAAGCCATAAGAGTGCAGCAGCAAGGAATGCTCAGGTTTTGTGGAAAGAGCACCAGCAGCACAAATAGACCACTCCCCATGCTCCTAGTTTACACAGAATTCAGTTACCTGCTACAAGGCATGGACTTAAAAGAAAAGTTGAAGACAAAAATGACTCAAGGAGGTATCTCCAGGGATGGGCCCCAACCACCTGCCTGGACAACCTGTTCCAGTGCTCCACCATATTCGTGGTAAAGAAACTGTTCCTGACATGCAACCTAAACCTGCTCTTTTCTATCTTGAAGTCATTGTCCTTCATCCTGTTACTACACACTTTTGTACTTCTGCTCTCCATTAGTAAAGCTGAAGTGGTTTCCTTGAAACATGATTGATTAAAATTTGGTTACAACTAAGTATTTAAAGATCCTTTACAGTTTGATCAGCACTTGAGCTTGATGTTTATGTCATGGTTTTCCTACCCCCTACTATCACCCTTTCCCAATAAGTTTACAGTGGTTCTGAGTGTTTCTACACAAGAGTGACTAAAGCAAAAACTTGGAAACAAAAAGGATGTGACACTTAAATAAACATTTATGCATTCATATTTAGATAGAAATTATATCTATAATACTATATTTAAACATACATGCTATAGTTATATAACTTAGTATACAACTATAGTTACATAAACTTAGGAATACACAGATGTTCCCCTACAGCAATACATTAAAGAGTCAGTAAGACATTAAAAGTATCAATAAGAAAATAGATTTGTTGACTTTTTGGGAGAATATTGTGATACAGGCAGAATTTGATAATCTCACCCAACTGAAATAGACAAAGAGAGTGGCATTCTAGCTAAAAAAGGAGAGAAAATAACTCCATCTGCTGAATTTTACCTTCAAAACAACCATAAATGTTTGGCTGTTCTGAACTTCTGAAACTAATGCCACAAAAAAAAAAAAAAAAAAAATTTGAGGGGCAAGCTGGAAGCTGATTTAAGGTTTCTTGCCTACTATTCAAACTTAAACAAACAAACATAAAACTGTAGAGGAGTTGTGCTAATGTGTAAAAAAAATGATAAATGTCCAAATCAGTTTCTTTACCTTCATCTCTCCGATAGAATTTGCAATGTGTGAACAAAGCAGCTAAGTTGCTGAAGCACTCTATCAGAAAGTTTGCTTAAAAAGCAAACACAAGAAAAATAATAGTTCAGCCCTTGCCTTGGTGACAGGTGAGATAAAACCCATTTCTGGTCCTACAGAAAAGTTGCAGATAGACTGGCATTTCAATGGAAGGAAACACCACACCAGTCCAGATGGTTCCCTTAAAACAAAAGCCTCTCAGGTTCATGACCAAGACTTCAGTCAGCCTGTAAAAAAGAAAGGGCAGCAACAAATCATACTGGCAAGTTACTGACAGGTGTCAGGAACAATGGTGGTTTAGAAAAGATTATATAAAAATTCTTTCACTCCTCTACTTTGTAATATACCTGAAAATATAATCTTCAAACTTCAACCAACATCTCAGAACTGATCCTTATGACCAGAGCACAGAGCCTAATCCAATTACCACATAAGTGCTGTGGAAACTCTTCCACTTGAAGTAAAAAAAAAAACCTCACACCCCCTCCTGTATTCCTGCTACTTACTATGGCAAATTGAAGGAATTTTACTTGCAAAACACTTCACCACCAAAGGCAAAAGTTCTGTAATGCAGTTTTAAAGCAACTTACTCACAGATTAGGTTAGCAGTTTCTCAGCAAAATCTCAGAGTTTCTGAATATGAATGAAGAGAATCCATTATTAAATATACAGTTCTGTTTCAGTGGCCACTATAACAAATTAGAGAACTAACAGTGACTTCAAAAGACTCTGAATCAGACTTCAAGAGTATAATATTCTTCTTAATATTATGTACTTGAAAGACAGAAGTCTTCAGACAAGTCTTTACAGAGGCAACATAAAAGTAGGGAAGTGATTTATGTTCCTTGAAACGGTTGACATTTAAATTTTTGCAATTTAGATATTCAACCAGAATCTACCATTCACTATAAAATGTAAATTGGTATGTATCAGAAAAACTCCAGCATGGTTTTGTGGTTTGGTTTTGGTTTTTGTTTTTTTCTTTATATACATATACACATTAGACAGGCACATTCTTTGTTAGAAATCAGCAGGAAATTTTTCTGTAGGAACTTGAATACTTCCTTTCACAACAGATTTTTCCATCAAACTATGCCCTTCGTATAAGGCAGTTATATGTAGCTATGCTCAAGCTTGCATAAAGTTAGAGCTGCACCTAGCTTAAGATCTATTTTCAAAATACATGTGGCATAAATGCCATTGGAGAAAAATAAGCAAGGTATCTCTTTTACAGCCTGGATAAAGAAACTACTCTTTTGGATATTCCACTAAAATTTAATAAGGACACAAAAAGAATTTGTATCTGTTAATCCAAATGATCTATCTCATCTAACAGTGCAAAGAACTTCTTACAGGAACATGACAAAGTAACATCAGTTCTTTCCAAAGGACTCCAAGAACTGCTACTTGCTCAGAATGGCATACATCCAATACATTCATAACTGGCAACAGAGTCCAGAGTGTTACAATATTATTGCTGCTACTGTAATAAAAAAAGAAATGAGGTTGTGATGATAGATTTTCACTTTAATCTGCAGGGAACTCTACTGCGTTTTACCAAGTATATCACTTCTCAGCTTTGTCCTAAGTTCCATGAAAGTGAAAACCAGAGCAAAGTTATCTTTCTCCTACAGAAATGTTAGACAGTAAAACACAACAGGAAGTTAACTGGCTTTGGGTTAGTTGGTTAGAAAAGTGTGTATCAGTTCAACTTGAGTCAAGTTGCCTTGGTTTGTACTAGCAATCTGTAAAGGTTGATTGAATGAGATTCCTTTCATCATACAGGCACTGCTACCTTTGCTGCAATAGTAGAGGCACACCTTGATAGCCAGGATTGCTTCAGCTGACAGGCAGCTCTTAGGTAACTCAAAAGGAATGATATTTTGATGGGAAATATCATTTATTTCTCCAGACAGACACTGTCCTTGAAGTAACCAGGTATTATCTGTAAAAAAAGACCAAGTTTTATCATTTAACATCATGTCTGAAACCTACAGAAGACACTTTTACCTATAAGGCACCTTGGATTTTCTTTCCATATAAAACATAAGGGGAGATTTCCTTCTTGTTTCCATATAAAACATAAGGGGAGATTTCCTTCCTGATCTTGCCAGTCACAAACAAATAAACACGCAGGGAAAGTGATTTACAAATGTGTCTTCAGCAGTCATTTAAAGATGGAGAGATCCATAGCATTGCTTCAAAACCACCAGTACAGATACAGTACATCTTATTTAAATGCAAAGGATCTGCAATTTGCCCTCTACGCTTTTAAAGGGATACTGAAATTTATTCTGAGATGTGCAAGCAAACCTCCTTAGATTAATGGGCTGCTAGACATTTGTATCAGAGGTTTAACACTCCAGGTAAGGTAGGTGCCATAAATGCCATCATTTACTTGCAGTTTTATGCATTTCCAAACAGAAGTGTTAGTTTTACAAGCGGGTTGCTGCAATTTAGCAATGCTCAGGCTAACTGTTACAACAGAAATTGAGTTTCACATTTCAATGTTTAAGACTATATAGAACTGGAAAATGAACTGCACAGTAAACTGCATCAAGAGGAGTGTGGCCAGCAGGTCAAGAGAGGTGATTTTTCCTCTTTAGTACACTAACCCCACTAACTCTTCAGTATACTAACTTTAGACCCCACCTGGAGTACTGTGTGCAGTTCTGGAGCCCTCAGCACAGGAAGGACATGCAAGTGTTGGAGTAGGTCCAGAGAAGGGCCACAAAGATGATCAGAGGGCTGCAGCAGCTCTGCTATGAGGACAGGCTACAAGAGTTGGGGCTCTGCAGCCTGGGAAAGAGAAGGTTTCAAGGAGACTTTATAGTAGTCTTCCAGCATCTGAAGGGGGTCTACAGGAAGGTTGGGGAGGGACTATTGACAAGGTCTTGCAAAGACAGGACAAGTGGCAATGGATTTGAACTGACAGAGGGGAGATTTAGACTGGGTGTTAGGAGGAAGTTCNCTGTACTAGTGGGAGGTGTCCCTGCCTATGGCAGGGAGTTTGAACTAGATGATCCTTGAGGTCCCTTCCAACCTTACCATTCTATGATTTTTCAGAGAGTACCTAGAAGTTGGCTGTAGAATGTATACAACTGAAATGAGTTGTTGCATTTAAATTGCTTACATTCTCCAATTTCACTAATCCCTGTAGTTGTCAAATATATTTTTAATTTACAATATTTGGGGATTATTCAGTCCAAAATGTGTGCTGATTCCTGGAAATAGTCCATTTCTACTCCAAAAACACAAAGTGCCATGAGAAATGACTTGAAATAGTGAGCTATATAAACAAATTGGAGTGCCAGTACAGTATTTCTTAACAGTTTTTAAGAGTAGAAATATGCAAATGTGAATTATAATAAGTAGGTTGTTAGGCATAAATGTACCTCAAATGTTTTTCTGGAACAGACAAAAAGGAATCTCTTCCAGAAATATGTTTCAGCTTCATAGTGAGCATTATAGAATCATAGAATGGTAAGGCTGGAAGAGACCTTAAGCATCATCTAGTTCCAACCCCCTGCCATAGGCAGGGACAC
>VWZE01023939.1:47806-58192 GCA_013396675.1 Eubucco bourcierii | reverse complement strand
ATGCCATGGGCAGGCTTGGCACAATGTCAGACTGGCTGTGCAGGCTGATTGCCTGCAGGCATTTAGAGCCTGTGCCTGGTAAGCTCTTGGAAGGCAGTTTCCAGGCAGTTCAGGACACAGTGAGGCAATAAGCAAGCACAGATGCAATGGCAGAGCACAGGTTGTGCTCCCTGCTCATCTCCTTTTATCAATACTGCCCTAGACAAATGAGCCTTTGAACACAGAATAGACAGTCAGAATGGCAGTTAGCCAAACTTGACCATATTAGGTGAAGCCATAGGCTTGTTTTACCCAAATTTGGGCAGACCACAGCCTTGCACAAGGCAACCCTGTGTACCTTGTTTAGTACAAGGTTCAAAACAAGTCTGGGCAAGCCACAGTCCTCAGGCTCAGTGGCTCCAGGTTTTTTGTCCTCCTTCCCACAGTTGCTTCTCCCCGAAACAGAAGGAGGGAGAGCAGACAATCGTCTCTGGGCAAGCCAGGACACGGATAAGCTTATTTTGGCCTGCTTAGACCTATCACAACAGCTGAAGACAACAATAGCATCAGAACCCTGAGCCACCAGAGCTGGTGCTTTAGGAGGAGGTGTTGGTTTAAGTCTGTGTTTGTGGCTGATGCTGTTAATGCTGGTTGGAAAAATCACACCAGGCGTGTTGAGCTGCTATCCTGGTGAATGTCATCTAAATAATGGAGCAGAGTGTTTCTTTGACAGTGCTCTCTGTAATAACTTCATTTCCATTGTTCCAAATAATTGATGTATATTGAATAATTTTACCTAATGTGCCTTGCTGCTGGAGAAAGACAGTTACTTATTATAGCCTGACTGCCTCGAACGCACTCAGTCGAGGTGAGATGTGCTGCAGCTGAAAGAGAAAGGAAGCGAAGGTACTTCAGTGTTTATGAGTGACTTTATTAATCTGTAATGAGTTACTTAAGGTAAATATAGTGGATGGGTACATAGACTCCTGGCCTGTATGCAAACAAGAGGAGATTAGTGTTTCAACTGTTTCTAAAACTTTGGATTTGCTCGATTGGATGCTTTGCAAGGCTATTAATTTTGAGACATTTTGGGTGGCACCAGCGTCCTGATGCACAAGCAGCTGCTGCTCCCTCTTCCTCTATCGCTGCCTTCATGAGGCTTTGGATTCTGCTAGGCAAAGTGAATATTTCTGTTTGTTCACTCACAGTAGGTGCCCATGCAGCCAGGGCAGAGGTGCACTTCTGGGCAAAGCTGAGCTTCATCTTTTGTTCTTCATTAGAGTGAGAAAAGGCTCATTCAGTGCAGCCTGGTGCCTTCGCTTGCACCTTAATTGTCATGCGATTATGCCCGCAGATAAATGAATATTGGTTTAGGCTCAATTAGGCTTGGCATGTATTGCCTGGTAACAGCAAAGCTGTAATGCCTTGTGTTTTCACACACATAGGTGTCAAGAGCACAGGTAATAGAGATGGAGTCTGTGGCTAGTTCTGCTTTTAGAGCTGGAGAAAATCCAGCTGCCTTTCTGCAGCAGGCAGAGAGTCTTAATGCAATGATCTGGTAGACTGTATTCAATATCCTTCAGGAAGGTTTCTTTGCCACGGAATTGGAAAGGGTATTTTGGGATGTAGATATTAGAAATGTCTTACAGCACACCCAGCTGTTTCTACAAGCATTAGAGTCAGAGTGATTTATTTCAAAGGTGTAACTTCTTGGAGAAACCCAGCCTATTAAATGTCTATTACCAGTGATGCTATTCTGGACATGGACTTGCTCATGTTCAGCAAAGAAACTAAACCTAGGTGGTTATAGACAGGCTTATCCTTCCAGTATCTGAAGGGGGCCTACAGGAAGGCTGGGGAAGGATTATTTACAAGGTCCTGCAACGACAGGACAAGGGGCAATGGGCTTAAACTGGCAGAGGGGAGATTTAGACTGGATGTTAGGAGGAAGTTCTTTACAGTGAGGGTGGTGAGGCACTGGAACAGGTTGCCCAGGGAGGTTGTGGATGCTCCCTCCCTGGAGGTGTTCAAGGTCAGATTGGATGAGGCCTTGAGTAACCTGTACTAGTGGGAGGTGTCCCTGCCTATGGCAGGGGGTTGGAACTAGATGATCCTTGAGGTCCCTTCCAACCTTACCATTCTATGATTCTACGATTTCTTGGCTTACTGATTGCTTGGTCACTCAGAATTTGTTATTGGTTAGTTAAAATCTGTTGAATAAAAATTTTTTTTTCTGTCAAAATGACTTGCAAGTGCAGTAGATGAAGGTGTGTGCTGCATCCAAACTCGAGCCAGATACTGGGGAGGTAACTTGCAGTGAATCATTTATTCATCAATCTTCCTTTTTATTCATAAATTTGTTGCAATGATCTGGAATGCATTAGAACTTGTTCTTCTAACTTCTCTGACCAGTTCTTTGTCAGGGGCTCACTGGTAAGTTGGATGGATTTTGTGTAACTGGAGGAATTTTGGTTGGCTCCAGTGTAACTGCAGACCCTGCTCCCTGGTTAGAGAAATTAAACTATCATAGAATGGTAAGGTTGGAAGGGACCTCAAAGATCATTCAGTTCCAACCCCTTGCCATAGGCAGGGACACTTCCCACTAGTACAGGTCACTCAAGGCCTCCTCCAACCTGGCCTTGAACACCTCCAGGGAGGTTGTGGAGCACAGAAGACCTGCAGGGGGGTTGTGGAGCACAGAAGCACCCAACGTGATCTTTGATCACGTTGGGTGCTTCTGTGCTCCACAACCTCCCTGGGCAACCTGTGCCAGTGTCTCACCACCCTCACTGCAAACCACTTCCTCCTAACATCCACTTTCAATCTCCCCTCTGACACTTCAAACTCCTTGTCCCTTGTCCTGTCATTGCAAAACCTTGTAAATAATCCCTCCCCAGCCTTCCTGTAGCCCCCTTCAGATACTGTTAGGCTACTTTAAGGTCTTCTGGAAGCCTTCTCTTCTGCAGGCTACAGAGCCCCAACTCTCTCAGCCTGTCCTCATAACAGAGCTGTTCCTCTCTCGGTGCAGCACTCTTCATGCAAAGCCAAACTGATTCCCTGTGCTGTTTTGCCAACTTACTGTGTGTAGATGATGCTTTTAACTGAGGGCCAGGCAGGGATCAGCAGACAAAAAAGTAATTAAACCTGTTGTGCAGAAAGGGCAACTCCTTTATTTGCTTTCTTTGCTTATTCCTCTCAGGGTGCAGCAAGTGAACAGCACCCTGCGCTTCTCCTCCGCTTCCCTGCCTCTCTGTTGCCTGCCAGTGATGTGGAGAAGGGCAAGGAGCAAGTTCTCAGTGTCTGTGAGAAGGGAATAGGGCCACTGAAAGGGTGATTCAAAATTAATTTGTAAATAGCAGGGTCTCTTACTGACTAGAAAACCACAGCAGCCTGTGAATGTACATCACAGTGCCTATGTACCAACATCTCACGGTGTAAATCGAGGGGAGAAGGTCAGCAAGCTGCAGGTTTTTCATAACAGTCTAAATAGCAACACAGCTCCCAGTGCTGTGTTTGGGAGAGGCAGCTCTTAGCACCTAGCTCCTACTGGATTCTGAAGGCAGAGGGGCTGAGATGATATTAATAATCAGTTATGAATTATGATTATTCATTTCTGCAGGACTATTATTTTTTATTATTAATATTAAAACATTCAGGAAAATTCCCTGAGATTCTTTGGATTTTCAGTCGACAGGACATAGTTGCACAAAGGATATTTATGAGCACTGAATGAAACACTTTAAAATTCCCTGAGATTCTTTGGAATTTTGGTCGACAGGACATAGTTGCACAAGGGATATTTATGAGCACTGAATGAAACACTTTAAAATTCCCTGAGATTCTTTGGAATTTTGGTCAACAGGACATAGTTGCACAAAGGCTATTCATGAACACAGAATGAAACAGTTTAAAATTCNAGGGATATTTATGAGCACAGAATGAAACAGTTTAAAATTCCCTGAGATTCTTTGGAATTTTGGTCAACAGGACATAGTTGCACAAAGGCTATTCATGAACACAGAATGAAACAGTTTAAAATTCCCTGAGATTCTTTGGATTTTGGTTAACAGGAAATAGTTGCACAAAGGATATTCATGAGCACTGAATTAAACACTTTAAACAACCAGAACTTGGAAAATGAGAAGGTGAAAACAGGAACAATTCGAACTCTGCTTACAGAGCCTTAGGGTTAACTCCAGCAGATGTACTCATGACACCTCCGTCCCTGAGTAAGTTTCCTGTACAAGGAGGCTTCCAAAACTCCTGATAATGATCCTGCAGTAAAATACAAAATATTCCAGGTAGAGGGAAGAAGAGAAGAGCTGAATTGCTGCTAGGTTGCCAGTGTAAGCTGCAAGCAGGTGGCTGCAAGATTCCCAGTTAATGAGCTACGAATGGGTACTGCTCCTGGTGAAGGGTCAGTGCAGAAAGGCAGGAAAGGCAGAAAAGGCAGAAAGGCAGAAAGGCAGAAAGGCTCTGGGTTTCTAAATCACCCCTCATTAAATAGATCATTTTCAAAATGAAACTGGCCAATAGGCACCAGCATCATTGTTCTGCCCAATGAATTGAGGCCTTGAGTGACCTGTACTAGTGGGAGGTGTCCCTGCCTATGGCAGGGGGTTGGAACTAGATGATCCTTGAGGTCCCTTCCAACCTTACCATTCTATGATTCTATGATTCTATGAATTCAAAGCTTTGTGCCTTGTGTGACCACGCTTGAGGGGCAGTAGTAGACACCTGACACATGATGCTAAGCTTCCACCCCTCAAGGCTTTGCTGTTCCATTGTTTGCTCAATCTACCACAACTCCTGGACTCACAACAGGAGGAGGAGTGTTGGGGCCTAGATGATTTTAGAAGAAAACTGAACAGTATGCGTGATGGGAAAGTTGGCTGTTTTGATACAGACTACTGTTAGTTCTTTGTTCTAAGCCTGCCCTGCATCTGTGCAGATGTAACACAAGGCCAGCATATCAGTCTACTATGTTTGATCTCACTGTTCCAAGGTTATATGCAGGGATGTGCCCAGCTTAATTGGCTTTCTCCTTGGTTACCACTAACTCCCCTCTTAGGTTCCCATGAAGGATGCATCTTTGAAAGAGTCTTGCTTGGATAGCAGAATGCTTACGTAGATAATATGAGCACTAAATCAACCAATCAACCTAACTAACCACATGTAATAGTAGCATATACTTGAGAGCTGTAACCCTATAAAAGAGTTGTAACTTCACCATAAATCAAATTGTATCTGCATCACTTTTCCGTCTCGCCACGGGTGGACTGCGGCAGAGGAGAGCAAGGGTTAAACAGGCCTGTCAGGACTTATGCCCTACCAGGAAAAGGACCTGGGAAGTGCTGCCTCATACAGAATAGAACACTTTAGACAAAACCACTGGCAAGGGTAGGCCTTTTTTTTTGAGGAGCAATTCCTGATGTCAATTAACTGTCTGCTTATTCTGCTCCTTGCAAGATAAAAAAGCATTCTGGCATGTCTGGGAGCGTTGCTACTCCTTGTGCCAATCAGAGCAAGAGGGGAAAGATTAAAGTGCCTTTATAACCTCTTTAGGTCTGATAGAACTCTGCCCCATTACCATGTGTCTGAAAGCCAATGAATCCTGGCAGCATGTTAGCCAGTCACTTAGGTGTATGCTTAAGTAGTTTAGAAGATCAATAAGCAAATATTTTTCAGTGAAGGATGGGGGGAGGGGGAAGAGCAGCCAGTGTTGGAATACTCTTTAATTTGGCTTTGTTTTGCTATCCTGTAGTAATGGGTGCATAATCTCTTCCATACAGGGCACACTGTCACAGTAGATTGTTTGCAGCTGCTTCCATGTAATATTTAATAATAACTCTCTCTAAAGAAGCATACATTTTGTTTTCCTGGAGACATTTAGGGAGTACTGGGGAGTAAGTAATATTTCCATAATCTAAATTCATGCTCTCTCCAAGAGGGCTGTGTCTAAGGTACATAGAATTATGTTTCACAAAATGTGTTTATTGCTATAAGTATCTTTCTTTATAGTTCATTTGTTAAGCTAAGTAATGATGCACAGATCCTTACACAAAGGCAATAACAATTCTTTCACATTCTTCATTCTTGCAAGCTCTTCTTCTCCCCTTTCAATACTCATTGAGGGCTTTGTTGAATGAAATCTCAGTGACATATTGTTAACAGTTTCTTTTTTGAAACCAAAACAAACCAAGGAAACTAAACCTAGAGAAAAACAGCTGTCTAGTTATCTTAACTATTACCAAGAGAGGAGAAGACACAAAAAAAGCCTCTCCTTGATGACCACTGGGACAACTTTTTTTTTTCCCTTTGAAATTCAGACTTCTAGAGAACACTGAATGCCATGGTAAGAAATCATCTGTAGTCCAAACTAAGAATTCATCTGAAAGACAAATATCCCCTTGGAAACAGGACTACAGGAGAAACTGCTCGCTAAGATCTGACTTTTTATTTTAGTCATAGATGTGAAACCTGGAAACTAGAGCTTAAGCTACCCTAGAATCATAGAATAGTAAGGTTGGAAGTGACCTCAAAGATCATCCAGTTCCAACCCCCTGACATAGGTAGGGACACTTCCCACTAGTACAGGACACTCAAGGCCTCATCCAACCTGGCCTTAAACACCTCCAGGGAGCTTGTGGAGCAGAGAATCACCCAACATGATCAAAAATCAAGTTGGTTTCTTGTGTGCTCCACAACCTCCCTGGGCAACCTGTGCCAGTGTCTCACCACCCTCACTCCAAACAACTTCCTCCTAACATCCACTTTCAATCTCCCCTCTGACACTTCAAACCCATTCCCCTTGTCCTGGCATTGCAAGACCTTGTCAATAGTCCCTCCCCAGCCTTCCTGGAGCCTCCTTCAGATCCTGGAAGGCTACTCTAAGGTCTCCTGGAAGCCTTCTCTTCTCCAGGCTGCAGAGTCCCAACTCTCTCAGCCTATCCTCATAGCAGAGCTGTTGCAGCCCTCTCAGCATCTTTGCAGCCTCCTCTGGACCTGCTCCAACACTTCCATGTCCTTCCTGTGCTGGGGCTCCAGAACTGCACACAGGACTCCAGGTGGAGCCTGAGGAGAGCAGAGCCAAGGGGCAGAATCCCCTCCCTTGCCCTGCTGCCCACACTACTCTTGCTGCAGCCCAGGACGCCCAAGATTGCAGTCCTGCAGCTTTCAGATCCATTACAGGTGATGTTATCTGGCAGAGTGCTCTATGGTGAGAAGGAGAATCAGCAGAGTACCATAGGAATCCCAAAGCAAATGATATTCTTAATGCTTGCTTTCAGAGAAGGGTCGAATCTGGTTTCTAAGGTCCTTGTGCTGCCACGTGGTGCTCCTGTCTGCTGTGCAGCTCTGCGCACTGTGCTCAAACCCAGTGCAGCTTCCCTCTCAGCTGCAGCAGTAACACAGCTGTGGAGCTTTCTGCTTTTTCACAGAGTGCAGAATTGCTCACACTGGTTCTTACAAGGCAATCCTTCGAAGAGAGTGCTTACACTTGTTGTTTTCCATCCCTGTTCCGTTGCTCCTTTGGTTGCTGTTGTGACGGATTAGCTCACGGTCCTTCAGATATCCCAGACTGAGTGGCACTGAGAAGACAAGTTCTCAGCAACTGATACTTTCAGAATAGGGCCTATGACAAGAGCAATAAGTATGCAGCTGCTTCTGAGACAGCTCATGGAAATGGAAGTGCTTTAACTGACAATGTTTTCAGTAGCACAGGCCCTGGGGAGTCTCACAAAGGAAATAATCCACAAGACTTTAGGAAACAGAGTCCTATTAAATTATTCATATTTTCACTGGGTTTCCATTTCTTGAGAATGACATAAATTGCTTGACAGGCTTGGTTTAGTTTTGAGGTTTTGTGTATGATTACTTTTGTTTAAAGGATATTAGAAACACTATTTGAAATGCCAGCTATGGCTGTGAATTTTAAAGGGCTAGGGACTGCCTGGAAGTCAAATGGAGTTGGAAACTCAGACTCTCTGGCAACATCTTAGTTCTCATGGCCATCATTGAAACTGACCTGTAAAGGCAAACTGAAGGCAAATTAAATTCTTCCCTTGTGTGCTAGGATGTGCACACAGCTTGGAGAGGTGATACACAGGGTGAAAGGAGAAGTCAGTTATCCCAGGGTACTAAAGTTGTGGGGAGAAACGAAGGCGAGAGGAAGAGGATGCTGTTATCAAGCTGCAGGGCTCTGGTATCGTTGCAAAGCACCCAGAATATTGCATCAGCATCTGCTTGTTTTGTAGCTCCTGTGGTGATCTTGACAAAACCAGCAGCTGCAGCAAAGCTTTATTCTTCTAGCATCACTTCCTGCCTTCCTGCCTTCCTCCCTTCTTCCCTTCCTCCCTTCCTCCCTCCCTCCCTTCCTTCCTCCCTCCCTTCCTCCCTCCCTCCCTTCNCCTCCCTTCCTCCCTCCCTTCCTTCCTCCCTTCCTCCCTTCCTCCCTTCCTCCCTTCCTCCCTTCCTTCCTTCCTCCCTCCTCCATCACTTGGAGCATGGAGCTCTTGTGCTGCTCTATTCTGTAATATCATTTTACAAAATAAGGAAATTCAGGGCTCAACCTTTTCAGCAGAAGCGTAAGGATCAGGAATGGTTCTGGGATGATTGTGTTGCTAGCATTCAGGAAATGCCATGTATTTGCCTTGGCAATGGGCATTTACTCTGTGAAGAGATGTGACTTGACTTAGAGGTAGTTTCTTAAGAGACAAGATGGAGAGAGAAAGGTACAAGTGAGGTGGTAAATGCTTGTCAAGCAAAGAGGGGTCTCAGGTTTCCTCCTATTGAATTTATCCCGCTTTGGTTGAAGGGGAGAAAAGGCTGAGCTGTCAAGGTTATGAAAGGAGTTGGTCTCTCTCTTGAGGGAGGTACTTAAGAGGACTTTCTTTCCCAACAAGAATGAGTCCTAGTGGGAGCTGTCCTATATGAGCAGACACTTCCTGTGGTCTCTTGGAAAATTAAGGCTATTGTAGTTATCCCCAGGAGAGAGTAATCTCCAACTAAGAGACACATATGTTAACACTGTCTGCTTTAATATTGTCTTTCTCTTATGTCTCCTTCCTACTGGGAGAATAAACTCTTTTGAGTATGAGCAGATTCTTTGTTTATGGTGCACAGCAGGCAGAGCAGTGTGAATCAGTTTCTCCAGACTAAACCACCCCAGTTCCCTCAGCTGCTCCTCACCAGCCCTGTTCTCCCCTTCACCATCTTTGCTGCCCAACCTCTTCATCCATCTTTCTGCTATTCTAAACCTCATACCTCCTTCCCAGCATTTCACTCATGGACAGGACATCTTCATCTGTGCTCTGAAGTTCCTGCTGCTGGAGGATCACTCTGAAAGATCATTAACTTAATCAAGGCCTTGCAATGCCAGGACAAGGGGCAATGGGTTTGAAGTGGCAGAGGGGAGATTGAAAGTGGATGTTAGGAGGAAGTTGTTTGCAGTGAGGGTGGTGAGACAGTGGCACAGGTTGCCCAGGGAGGTTGTGGAGCACAGTTGCAAACTGAACATCAGGACTTGCACAGTATAAATTCTACTGGATGGTCTGAAAGTTTTTCATAGTCCAGCACGGGAGGCATCTCCCACTAACCATGTTGTAAAGAGAGCAGGGAGGCAAAGCAATGAAATAAGAGTTCCTATGAGTCACTGTAAAGGCATTTGAGAAGGAAAACATCCTGAGTTATGGCTGAGAGGTTTGTGATTCCTCACAATTTAAACAGCATTCTTTGCCAATATGAGACTCAAAAGATCAGAAGGAATAAGAATATGCCAGGGAGGGCACGTTTGTGTTCAAAAAAAGGGTTTGACTGTTGTGGAAATCAAGGAAATAGGATAAATGATTGCTCCCATGTTATGGCACTTTAAACCGTGCTGCTGTTAAACGTCTGAGAGACATTATAAAATACAAATGGCAAAGGCACAGTGCAAAGCAAAGTGTAGATTGGATTTCCAAGTTAGGGTGGTCTAAGAATATGCAAGAAATTGGCTTACAGCAGTGCAGTGCACACTTAAAAATGAAATTGCACGAGTGTGCCTCGAGGCACAGATTTCTAATGTCTGAAGTGCTGTCAAGAGATTAGAATAGGGAAAGAAGAAAGGAAGGCAAAGGAGAGAGGCAAATAGGATGGAAAATCATAGAATGGTAAAGTTGGAAGGGACCTCAAGGGTCATCTAGTTCTAACCCCCTGCCATAGGCAGGGACACCTCCCACTAGTACAGGTCACTCAAGGCCTCCTCCAACCTGGCCTTCAACACCTCCAGGGAGGTTGTGGAGCACAGAAGCACCCAACGTGATCTTTGATCTGCAGGTCTTCTGTGCTCCACAACCTCCCTAGAGGTGTTAAACCCAGGTTGGATGAGAAGACCTACAGGGAGGTTGTGGTCACAGAAGCACCCAACGT
>VWZE01023939.1:25347-47737 GCA_013396675.1 Eubucco bourcierii | reverse complement strand
TGGCCTCCTCTGGACCCGCTCCAACAGGTTTGGTTGGAATGGGAATGGTTTAGGTTGGAAGGGACCTCAGAGATCAGCTAGTTCCAACCCCCTGCCATAGGCAGGGACACCAGCATCTATGAAATCAATCCAAGGTGGTGCCATTGCCATACTTTTGGTGCCAAGCAGTGATGAGAAACGCTGCCTTGGTTTTGCTTGATGTGTTTGTTACTTACATGACTGGTGCTTACCTTTTACGTGCAGGCAGAATCATAATCAACTTTCATTAAGACTACTTCTAACTGTTGATTTACTACAAAGAGTATTTCGATTGGATTTAGCATTTTGGATGGGGTGTGATAATTGCCTGGTGTTGACATTCAATTTTGCAGGCCTGGAGTTTACAAACAAACCCCACATCTTTGTTAGGCGCATTAGCAATTGAAATGCCCTCCCTAAATCACTGTCTGTGCAAATGGTAAATCTCTGCAATCAATCTTCCTTTTCTTCAAAAATAAATTTTGGAGGGATTTGCATAATTGGCCTTGCTTGGTAAGTCTGATGTATAATGTTGTCTTTTAAATGCACTGCTACCTGGAAATTGTGATGAAGTGTCAACAAGCAGGAAGGAAAGAGATGACAAGCCTTTAGTGAGGGAGGCAGCGGAGCTCACGAGGTGAGAAATGGCATCTAGTGGTGCTATAATTTTGAGTGGCTTCATAATTTGATGTGGGGGTTTGGCTACGAGGGCTGAGGGAGAAAAAGGCAGAACTCAATTGCATCAAAAAGCTCTAATTTTCACTGAACTTCAAAGTGGAATTTAGAATGAAAAGTGCTTTTAAAACAGAGTGAAGGTGATGCAAATGAATGTCCTCATGTTTGTTTGAAAATACATGAAGCTCCCAGTGTGGAGTGAACATGGACTAATGCCTGTGTAAGAGCTTGAGTTTCTTAGTAGCTTTACACTGTTCCAGCTGCTCTCATATGCTGCCCTGCAAGCTGCAATGACTGAATTATGCAGCAGGATTTTACATAGAATCACAGAATCATAGAATGGTAAGGTTGGAAGGAACCTGAAGGGTCATCTAGTTCCAACCCCCTGCCATAGGCAGGGACACCTCCCACTAGTACAGGTCACTCAAGGTCTCGTCCAACCTGGCCTTGAACACCTCCAGAGAGGGAGCAGCCACAACTTCCCTGGGCAACCTGTGCCAGAACCTCGCTACCCTCACTGTAAGCAACTTCCCTAGGGCCATGCAGGACACTGCATGCCCATGCAAGCTACTGATGGGGCAAACATGATGTGGAAATGCCCTGCCCAGGTGCTGCTGGTGGCTCTTGCTTCTCTTTCAGATGTGAAACTTCTGTGCTTGCTTCACCTTTCCCTCTGCATCTGAAACAGTTGTGCTATCTGCTTTCCCATATCTTCTGTGCACTGTTGATAGATGTCTTACAACCTCATTTTTGCTGGTGCTATGATAAGGTTACTGTAATACACTTGGGGCTTTTACAGTAAAAACACCTGTTGGTATGCTTAAGAAACTGTATTTATCCTCTGTAAAAAGTGATGGCTGCTACCTTGACTGCTCCTTGCACTCCAGCAGTTCTCTTTGGGAAGAAGAGAATTATCTTCCAGCACCCTGGTTCTTTTGTAAGTCATGACTTGTGGACCAGAAGTATTTTAATCTGAGGAAATCAATGTCATATCCTCAGCTGTCAATTGTTAAGGAAAGAAATTCAAAGAAGCCTGTGAGTGTGAGGAGAGATTTGATAACCTTACCAGCAAGCTGTGCTGCCGTTGGTATCAGTGTGAGAATCCTAAATTACAACAGCGTGAAGTGCCCAAGTTCCATTTTTGTGTATGTCCAAGGGAATCTCTGCCTTGCTTAGCAGAACCAAAGAATTATCATACAGCACTACACAGAGGCAGAGTTGGATGTTTGGTTTTGTTTTTTGTATTTGAACCATGACCATACCATTAAAGACAAACCTCAGTCACCATCTCTTTTTGTAGCAGAAATAATTAGCCATGCCCATTTGGGAATCTCGTTCCTGTTTCTTTCGATCTGCTGGGGTTTGGATGCACAGAAGGCATCAAAGAAGTGAGCTGATGAGATTTCTGTCACATCCCTTACAGTGTGTGTTGTTAGAAATAACATCAGCTGTTTCTGCACAGCATACAGCATGGTGTAAAACATTGCTGCTGTCCTGCTGTGGTAAAGGCTGACGCTTCTGATTGCTGTTACTCCGCTGCACGTGAGTGTAGGAACCCAATAGTACACTGCAGGATAGGAGGGGGAAGGAGAGAAGAGGTTGTGTGTAGCCAGATGGTGGGCAAAACCCTCTCAAGTGAGACCTGCTGCTGCTGCTGAGCCTTTTGGTTTTCTGTAGCCCACTTGCCTGTGTGTGCTGACGAATAATTATAGAATCATAGAATGGTAAGGTTGGAAGGGACCTCAAGGATCATCTAGTTTCAACCACCTGACATAGGCAGGGACACCTCCCACTAGCACAGGTCACTCAAGGCCTCATCCAACCTGGCCTTGAACCCCTCCAGGGAGGGAGCAGCCACAACCTCCCTGGGCAACCTGTGCCAGTGTCTCACCACCCTCACTGTAAAGAGCTTCCTCCTAACATCCAGTCTAGATCTACCCTCTGCCACTTCAAACCCATTCNTGGACCCACTCCAACACTTCCAAGTCCTTCCTGTGCTGAGGGCTCCAGAGCTACACACAGGACTGCAGGTGGGGTCTGAGGAGAGCAGAGCAAAGGGGCACAATCTCCTCCCTTGCCCTGCTGCCCACACTGCTCTTGCTGCAGCCCAGCACACAGTTGCTGTCTGGGCTGCACTCACACTGCAGCCTCATCTGGAGCTTTTCATCACCCCACACCCCCAGGTCCTTTTCCTCAGGGCTGCTCTCAGCCATTCCCCACCCAGCCTGGAGTTGTGCTTGGCATTGTGCCTACCCAGGTGCAGAATCTTGCACTTGGCCTTGTTGAATGCCATGAGGTTGGCCTGGGCACAGCTCTGCAGCATGTGCAGGTCCCTCTGGATGGATCCCTGCCCTCTAGCTACTTGACTGTGCCACACAGCTTGGTGCCATCTGCACACTTGCTGAGGGTGCACTGATTCCTCTGTCCACATCACTGACAAAGATGTTAAACTGCACTGGTGCCAGCACTGACCCCTGAGGGACACCACTTGTCAGTGGTCTCCAGGTGGATATTGTAAAGAATAAAGAAGGTCTGTGAGGTTTTGGGGACCCTTTACAGCTTCGGGTAAGGATTTTTTAAAGCCATTTTGTTCTGCTCATAATGAGATGATTAACAAGCATACTGATTTTTAAAGCATGATAGGTGAATTTTTGCTGCAACCACAGGTGTTGGGCCTTATTATCTGGATACACTAGCTGAGAGCTAGGTAAGACAGAGCATAAGGGTCATGAACAAAGGGAAAGAGCTGTTAAAAAAGGAAAGAGCTGCCAGCAAGGGAAAAAGCAGCCAATACAGCTGCTCCTCTGGCTCTGAGTCATTCAAGATAAGAAAGTAGCTATGTAGAATAGGAAGGTAGTTATGCTAAACGTGGATGTGGTGTAGCAAAACTGGATACCTGAGCATTAACTGTGTTGAGGTAGTTATCAGGGTGAGAAGAGCTCCAGAAGAGCTGCCTGTAACCAACCAGGGAATGAATAAGGTGTGAGCAGGAAGTTTATTCCTGTATAAATATGTGCTAACTCTCTGCAATAAAGGGGTGATTTGAATGGATTAAATTGATATATCTGCCCCCCATGCTTTGTGAAAATCCCCACTAGACTCAACTGGCTAAGTTAAGGGTTGAAGCTCTATTTACAGCTCAGCACAATCAATGTACAAGCAGAGACATACACAATAGACAGGAATAGTTACAGACACAGACAAGCTAAAGGTAACACAGAAACACAATTCCCCTGCCAGAATCCAGAGTGCCCAGGAGGGGCTCCCAACCACCCTTCCACCTTCTCCCCACCCCTATACCTTACCCCAGGGTCTGCCTTATGTGCAAGGTGAATTTGGAGGATGGGCAAGGGAGGTTAGAAGGAAAGTGGTTAGTTAAGTTAGCAGAGAGGCCAAGATCAAAACAACCAGAGAGCCTGAGACTATCCAAGAGAGTGAGTGTTTTATCTACGTTTATGTCCTTCTTCCTATCCATCTCAGCAAGCCCGTGAGTGCAGCAGACATCACCAGTGTTTGCTTTTCACAGCCTATAACATAATTTTCTCCATGAAAATATTCCAATTAGCTTCAAACCAGCACAGCTGCTCGTCTCATCTCGCCTCATCATCCTCCCCACACCCAGCCATCCCAGGCATTGCATGATGCCACCACACACAGGCAGAACCTTGGCATGGCTGCAGGTGAGCTCATTTCACCCATTCACTTTTCCTCTTAAAAGCAGCATCTGGTGATAGCAACAGACTTAGATGTGGAGCACTGGAAGTCAGCAGCACTGTTCTGCAGGGTCTTGAGCACTTGTGTAAGCTCATTCTCCCTATTTACTTTTCCTCTTAAGATCAGCATCTGGTGATGGCAACAGATTAGAGGTGGAGCAGTGGAAGTCAGCAGCAGTGTTCTGCAGGGTCTTGAGCACTTGTGTAAGCTCATTCTCCCTATTTACTTTTCCTCTTAAGATCAGCATCTGGTGATGGCAACAGATTAGAGGTGGAGCAGTGGAAGTCAGCAGCAGTGTTCTGCAGGGTCTTGAGCACTTGTGTAAGCTCATTCTCCCTATTTACTTTTCCTCTTAAGATCAGCATCTGGTGATGGCAACAGATTAGATGTGGAGCACTGGAAGTCAGCAGCAGTGTTCTGCAGGATCTTGTGCACTTGTGTAAGCTCATTTCCCCATTCACTTTACCTCTTAAAAGCAGCATCTGGTGATGGCAACCGATTAGAGGTGGAGCAGTGGAAGTCAGCAGCACTGTTCTGCAGGGTCTTGTGCACTTGTGTAAGCTCATTCTCCCTATTTACTTTTCCTCTTAAGATCAGCATCTGGTGATGGCAACAGACTTAGATGTGGAGCACTGGAAGTCAGCAGCACTGTTCTGCAGGGTCTTGTGCACTTGTGTAAGCTCATTCTCCCTATTTACTTTTCCTCTTAAGATCAGCATCTGGTGATTAGAGGTGGAGCAGTGGAAGTCAGCAGCAGTGTTCTGCAGGCTCATGCGTGCTCAGATTCATTTTGTCCTCCGGGTGAGTAAGACCAGAGTATAAAGAAGGGATGGGGTTTGGGTGGGCAGAAGCTGTGCAGCCTTATTGATCAGTAATTTCATTACTTCTATAGATAGAAACACTGATGGCATCACTGAGAATCCATTTCAGTTGGTGTGGCTGATAACATAATGGATTTGGGGGTAAGAGTTATGGAAACGAGAAGTAATTAGTAGTATTGACAGAGATGCCAACTTTCACTATTTCTGCTTTTTAACAAACTTTCTTATTGACTGTGACTTGCTGTGCAGGCTAAACTCCTGAGTAGCTTGCTGCTTTTTACTGACCATTTGATTGTCTCTGGAGGCACACTGAGCCACAAGGCTATGGTTGAAGCACTAACTGTGCTCTCACGCATTGAGTTGTGTGATTTCCTCCCAGAAATATATTTTCTGCCATCCTGTGTGCAATCAAAGCTGCAGAGCTGCACAGCCCCTCATAAGAAAAGTTGTGTTAGAAGCTCTGTAGTCTCTTGCTTGCCTACTTTAGCCTTTGTTTACTGTGAAGTTTGAAATGTGTGCAGGCATATCTGTTGCAAATAATGAAGTGATCTTTCCCTTCTTGTTTATTTTCATGGCACAGCTGTTTATAAGAGGTCTGGCTCGGGGGTAAACTGGACAGGCAGAAGCAGAATTGTTTAGGTTGGAAAAGATCTTGGCAGCACTGGAACTGCTCTGATTTAGACCTGAGAATCTGGCCTTTTCCCTCTCTGCCATCACACTTGCATGCTTTAAGAGATCTAACTGTGACACCCACTGCTTTGGTACAAGCAAAGGCTTACAAGAAAGATTTCATTGTCATCTCAGTGTCTACAACTACCTGAAAGGAGGTTGTAGCCAGCTGGGGTTGGGCTCTTCTGCCAGGCACCCAGCCACAGAAGGAGGGGACACAGTCTCAAGCTGTGCCAGGAGAGGTCTGGGATGGATGTTAGGAGGAAGTTACCAGAGAGAGTGATTGGCATTGGAATGGGCTGCCCAGGGAGGTGGTGGAGTCTCTGTCCCTGGAGGTGTTGAAGCAAAGCCTGGCTGGGACACTTAGTGCCATGGTCTGGTTGGTTGGCTGGGGCTGGGTGCTAGGTTGGGCTGGGTGAGCTTGGAGGTCTCTTCCAACCCGAGTGATTCTATGACAACAGGAGTGGAAATCTGAGAAGCCAATTTCCTGGACTGAGGTTGAAGGCCAAAGTTCCTCTGTCTTACCTCAGGGCCATCTCAAAGCTTGCTGAATTGTGCTTCTTGAAGCATGTTTAGGCAGCTCCAAAGCCTTTGTTCTGTTTGTGCTCTTTCCTGATTTAAGTCATTGAAAAATCTGCTTCTCATGGGCCATAATTTCCTTCTCATCTCGATATACTAAAAAGGAAAAGATTTCTACGAGGTTGTTTTTCATTTATTATTTTTCTCCTGTTTCCAGTGTTTCTTGTTGTGGAGGTAGCTTCCCACCTGAGTATTTTCACTGATTCCCCTAGGTTACTGAGTTGCACAGCCATGCCTTTCACAAGCCATCCTGGGAAGAGTAAAGGGGATTCAAGTGTCTGTATGTTGGTTAAGAGGGCTTACCAGGATTAGGACACTGCCTCAAGTGGAGTGATGAGTTCTCTTGTAGTCAATATGATCTAACTGCAAGCAGTGGCATTTCATGCCAGCCAGCAAGTCCTCCTTCAAGGAGGATTCAGAAGCAGGGAAGAAAATGTCTCAAAGTATTTTTCTAGGAACAAAGGACATGCTTTCAGTAGCCACACCTAATGATTACCCTGAGGAACCTTGTCTGTCAAAAACATGCCACTCATCACTGATCTCATTTAAGCTTTAATAAAGCAGGTGACTCAGAGCCTTTCATTTCAGCCCTGCAGTCATACTGCCCTATGCATTTAATTAGGGAGCTTAAAAGCCACTTGTGTTTAGTTCTCTAACCTACCTTGTCCCTGTTCCCATCTCCCAGCTTTCCTTTTGATGCCCAAACTGTAGCTGCATTGTGGGGAAAGAAGCCAGCTGAGATAATTGAGGGGATGAGACAGATGATCCTCTGTGTGTGTGTAAGTGTATAGATGGATGAAATGCAGCAGTGGGGACTGAGCTAATCAAGTTCACCTCTGTGGGTGAGACATGGCAGCTCCTTGACAGTGGTGCAGGAAAAGCTGTGAAGCACTTGAAGAGCAAAACTATGGAAGGGAATTTCTGTGAAGAAGATATTCTGTGTTATTTCTTCCTAGGTCCAGAATCCCACCTCCTTCATTGTGTTAGAAAAGATGAGCTTAAATTAAAGCACCTTCTTTGAATCTCTCTTGGAGAGAATCAGTTCCCAACACATTAGTTAAAAGGACTGGGACTAGAAACAGCTGTGGTGGAATGGAAACGATGAGGTTCTTCTCAAAAGATTATTAGTAATAAAAATTCTAGGAGCCACTGGCTTGGGATTATCAACCAGGTACAATTTTAAACTGCATTTTTTCCCCTGCAGGTATTTCCTCTGATTTTTATTTTTTTTTTTATCCCTGTCCAGTTCCAAATGACTCAACTGATAGGCTTCCAAGACTGATTTAATGGCTGAACTCTAGATATTAAATCATAGAATCATAGAATGGTAAGGTTGGAAGGGACTTCAAGGATCATCTAGTTCCAACCCCCTGCCATAGGCAGGGACACCTCCCACTAGCACAGGTCATTCAAGGCCTCCTCCAACTTGGCCTTGAACACCTCCAGGGAGGGAGCAGCCACAACCTCCCTGGGCAACCTGTGCCAGTGTCTCACCACCCTCACTGTAAAGAACTTCTTCCTAACATCCAGTCTAAATCTCCCCTCTGCCAGTTTCTGACTGAGCAGCAGAATTGAGTCACAGTTCTCATCTATTAAAAATTAAATATTGGATTCCCTTTGCATTTTGCATCTGCAAAATTCCTCTTGAATTTCTGCCTTGCTGTTTCCCTTTCCTTTAGTGCAAGGCTGGGATAATTAAGGGATTTTTTTTATCAAGTTAATTACGTTTTCAACAAAAGCTTTGCATCAAACTTTAAACCCAAACATCCTGACTCTGATAGTCAGGAGTTTCAGATTGGCAAGAGGAGTGTGGTGCAGCTGTTGATGCTAACAGTGGCAACAAGCTGGCCAATGTGAGACCTCATTGCTCTCTGCAGCTACCTGAAGGGAGGTTGTAGACAGGTGGGGTTGGGCTCTGCTGCCAGGCACCCAGCAACAGAACAAGGGGACACAGTCCCAAGTTGTGCCAGGGAAGGTCTAGGCTGGGTGTTAGGAGGAAGTTGTTGGCAGAGAGAGTGATTGGCATTGGAATGGGCTGCCCAGGGAGGTGGTGGAGTCGCTGTCCCTGGAGGTGTTGAAGCAAAGCCTGGCTGGGGCACTTAGTGCCATGGTCTGGTTGATTGGCTGGGGCTGGGTGCTAGATTGGGCTGGGTGAGCTTGGAGGTCTCTTCCAACCTGATTGATTCTATGAGACTACTGAGGGTGGGGACTCACTTGTTGGGCTTCAGACCTTCTGAACTTGTGTGGGGTTTGCCTTGAATGGCAATGCTGCAGTTGTTGTTGTTGGTTTTGTGGGTTTTTTGGGTTTTTTTTGCCTTCTATTTGTCTTCCCTCCCTTCCCTCCCTTCCCTTCCTTTCCACAGAACTTCTGCTTTTGTTGGAGGCAAAGATTACTGAGCAGAGTTGTGTGCAAGTGCACCTGGGCAGCTTCAGAATTGGTCTTTTAATTATCACTGGGGTGCTGGGGAAAAAAAAAATTATTCTAACAGGTCCTTCCTATAAAGCATGAATCTGTGCTACGTGGGGAAAATGTCTTTAGGATGCAAGGAATGTTGGAAAGGGCAAACACTCACAAGATAAGCAAATGAGCAAACTCCAGGCATATCAGATATAAAATCCCTTCTGTTCTCTTTTGAAGCCTCACACAACAGAGAGGCTGCATTCAGCCCAAACCCAGCAATGCCATCTCCCAGGAGACAGAGCTGTGACACCTAAAATAAGCACAACTTCATTCCCCTGATGTGGCTGGCACCTCTGAGTTCCAGTTCCACTCTGCCACAGGACGATCAAAATACGATAAAGTACATAGTCAAAGGCAGGGATTCTTAGTGCCTTTCATCCAAGTGATGATCCTTGCTGGCACAAATGAAAGAGAGAGAAGGCAGGAGATGTTCTGTGCTGTGCCTGCAAGTGCTGAAAGACTCCTTGCCCCCCGAGAGTCGCAGCTCTTGCAGCTCCTGTGTTCTTGCGCAGACTTTCACAGAAGGGTTTGGAACTGATCCCAGATTTATTCCCATTACGGGAGGCTTTCTGTCAACTCAAGATCACTGCTTGTTGCCAGTCACTGCAACAAAATGAATGACAGTGCATAGGTGTGGGAAGCCCACTGAGCTCTTGGCTTTTCACTCAGTGATTTAATTGTGTGGTTCTAATGATTTCACACACGAAAACTTTCCTGACGCTCGCAAATTCCTGCTTTGCAAAAATCCACAGAGAAGCTGAGCGTTGGAGGCTTTGATATTTTCTATTTTGCATGTCAGGATCACCTTCCTGCAGTTGAAATGTTGTTTTGGTTTGGTTTTTTTTAATTTTTATTTTAATTCAATCTCCTATGGATGGTTAAGGTAGGAATTACTGTTCCCAGGGATGTTCTATGAGTGGGTCCCACTTTAATACAAAATGCAAAGTCCGAAGTGATGAATATTTATTTTTTTAAAAAAATTTTTTACTTTGGCATTGCTTGCTCAAAAGAGTGCAGTTCTGAGTGTCTTGACTTTCATAAATAAGACAGTGTCATTTTGCACCATAAAGACCTGGGAAGTTGCTTGTGTTTGAGATGGGCAGTTGCTGAGCCAAGCAGTCACCAACCACAATGAAGTAAGTGTGAAATGACCTCCGTAGCCAATCCCAGTGTTGAAAGGACAGAGAACTGCCACAAATCCACCCCTTTTGAAGAGGGATGCACATTGAGGGTTGGTTGGTTGGACATTCCTTTGAGAGTCTCCATTCACAAAGCAAAAGTGCATTAGTCTTTGCTTGTGAGAGAGACAGAGACCCTTGCTGTGGTTAAATGGATCTTGATGCCAGGGAAGTGCAAAACCACAGCCACTCAGTAACCCAGAGTGAGAGAGGGGAGCAAGGGTGGCATGAGTGTTTTAATCAAGCACTCATCCAAGAAGGTCAAGGGGACTTGAGAAACACAGGGCACGTGGAAGACAAAAACTCAAACCAGGACAAGGCATAAAGAGGGACAGAGGACGCAGGCATAACCCAGGCTTTCTGGATAGGATCAGAATCTTTGTGAGGAGACAGAAACCAGGATGAAAAATTACCCCAGGTATCAATCTCAGGTTCTAGACTCTCTCAATTTGTGGACCTCCCATATCTTTGGGGAGGGTGCAGACCAAATGCCTGCAGAAATGTTTTTGTTAATTATGTCTCCTGGAGCAGGTTAGAATTAATTTGCAGATGGCCAGTGACCTGCAGATTGATGGGCACCCCAGCTCCAGAAGCTCGATGCTGCTGTGAGCGCTGGGGCAGATGAAAGAAAGAAAAAATGGGAAGAAAACATTGGTTGAAGTGCAAGAAACTGGAAGCATTTGTCCTCATCACAGTGTGTAGTTTGTGTGTAGTTCTCCTTTCCTCTCAAGGACAGAAACTATGATGATCTGGAAAATGGATGCTCTTTTCCAGCTGCTGCACCTGGTTAGCCCCTACTGCACAAAGGCCAGAGCAACAGCAGTGAGCAAAAGGCCAGGGATCAAACAGCTTGTTACAGTTTTCTCCTCCATGTCTCATCAATCAATGTACAAGGCATCTAGATTTGTGACCTTGCTCTAAACTGGAGTCTTCTCAAAGTTCAGGTTTGGTTGGATGGAGCAGAGAGGAGGAGATGTTGATCTCTGAGTCTTGTGTAGTAATTGTGTTGGAGGGAACACATCTGCCTACAGGACCAGGCTGCAGCTGTGCCACCTGCTCTGAAAACAGGCATCTTGTGCTGGCCAGTGCCAGTGAGCAGGATTTCTGTACCCTAAATCAGCCTCACAACACTGCCTCTGGCAAAGACACATCCATAAGTGAGGTCAGGGCTGGGGCCACACGTTTGGAGAGGTGTTGCCATTTCATGCTTTGTGCACACTCTGTAGCCATCGGCCCGTTGAAGTGAATAAGCTGTGTGGTGTATTTTTCTCCCTGAAAACAGTCAAAAGAGAGGAAAACATTCCAAAAGCAAACAACAACAACAACAACAAAAGAACTCATGCTGCATTCTGCTGAGTTTCCCCCTGACTTCATTGCCTTCATTCTGCTGCAGCTACAGAAAACTCATTTAAACTATGAAACTTCTTTGGCGTGGATTCTTTATATTGATGAAACAGAGCTGACTTTCTCTGGAGAGCCAGAATGTTATTAAAGCACTTAACCCAGCTCTGCTGTGGCTATCAATTATACCCTTCATTTACACTATACAAGGCTGACAGCTTATTTGAAGTCCAAGAGGTTTTTTTTTAATGAGATGTTAATTGAATACACCTGCAGCTGGCTAAAATTTTCATGGACAATTAAGTGTGATCTTTTCCCTTCCTGAATTCCTTGCTTTTCCTAGGTTCTTTTACTGTATTTCAGTAACTGTGCTCAGTGCAGGAGGATGGACTTTTAAAGTATGCCAACTAGAACAGTAATCAATGCTTGTGATTTATGACTAAAGCTTTAAGCTTATTAGCTAAGCCATCACGTGTGGTGGGTTGACCCTGACTGGACAGCAGGTGCCCACCAAAGCTGCTCTATCCCTCCTCAGCTGGACAGAGGACAGAAAACATTGTGGAATCTCATGGGCTGAGGTAAAGACAGGGAGAGATCATTTGCTAATTGCCATCACTGCTAAAACAGACTCGGGTTGGAGAGCTTGGTTTGGCTTATTGATGGCCAAATCAGAGTGGAGTAATGAGACATAAACCCAAATCTTAAAAACAGCTTCTCCCCACCCATCCCTTCTTCCTGCCCTTGACTTTACTCCAATTTTTTCCTACCCCTTCTTGCACAGGAAGAGACAGAGAATGGAGGCTGTGGTCAGTTCCTTCCAGGAGTCTGTTCCAGTGCAGGCTTCCCACTAGTTCACAGCCTCCTTCAGGCATTCAGTGGCTTTGGTGTCTGCAGAGCTGTTCTTTCTTCACACATATTCTCACTCCTCTTCTGCCTGCTGCTGTGCCGTTGTGGGGGTGTTTCCCTTTCTTGCTAGGTCATTACAAAGGTGCCACCACCAGCAATGATGCCCTCAGCCTTGGCCCCTGCTGGATTCCTCTTGGAGCCAGTTGACATTGGCTCTGCTTCCCACAGGGAAACCTTCCAGCAGCTTCTCACAGAAGTCCAGAGGAGGCCACGAAGATGCTCAGAGGGCTGCAGCAGCTCTACTGTGAGGACAGGCTACAAGAGTTGGGGCTCTGCAGCCTGCAAAAGAGAAGGCTTCCAGGAGACCTTAGAGTAGCCTTGCAGGATCTGAAAGGGGCCTACAGGAAGGCTGGGGAGGGACTATTGACAAGGTCTTGCAATGCCAGGACAAGGGGCAATGGGTTTAAACTGGCAGAGGGAAGATTTAGACTGGATGTTAGGAGGAAGTTGTTTTCAGTGAGGGTGGTGAGACACTGGCACAGGTTGCCCAGGGAGGTTGTGGAGCACAGAATCACCCAACATGATCTTTGATCACGTTGGGTGCTTCTGTGACCACAACCTCCCTGTAGGTCTTCTCATCCAACCTGGGCTTAACACCTCCCTGCAGGGAGGTTGTGGAGCACAGAAGACCTGCAGGGAGGTCGTGGAGCACAGAAGCACCCAACGTGCTTTGATCACGTTGGGTGCTTCTGTGCTCCACAGCCTCCCTGGAGGTGTTGAAGGCCAGGTTGGAGGAGGCCTTGAGTGACCTGTACTAGTGTGAAGTGTCCCTGCCTATGGCAGAGGGGCTGGAACTAGATGATCCTTGAGGTCCCTTCCAACCTTCCCATTCTGTGATTCTGTAAGTCACCCCTGCTAACCAAAGTCTTGCCATGCAAACCTGATAGTCTGTGACTTTTCTATCTCTGTGAACTAGAAGGACAAAGCTCTGTGATGCTGTAATTTCACTAAGCTGGAAACCACCAGTACTCATGCAACCAAATCTTCCTGACAGTGCTGTGGACTCAAGTCTCAACCAAGAGTGGATTTCTTGTATGTGTGAGAAACCTGCCTTAACTCCACTTGAAAATTTTGTTTCTGGGCTCTCCCTGCAGTCCTGCAGTTCAACATATCTGACTAAATTAGAGGGCAAACTTTGAACAGAGTGTCTGCTGAGAGGAGGAATTTGGGGACAAGAGCATTGATCTATCAGACCAAAACAAAACCCAAAGCACCGTTTCATCAAATACCAGTTTTGAACAGACATTTTCATGCTCAACAGCAACAATGAAAAGAGCTATGAAAAGAGAAACTTTTAATTGTGCCTAAGCTCTCATATTCCATTCTCATTACCAACTCAGGTGGAAAAAGTTTAGAACTATTATTGGCTTTAAAATCATCACCTGATAGAGCTGTGAAGCTGATGGATCTAAGTGTTAATTGGGCATATCCAGAGCAAAGGATTATTAGCTTCATATTGAGTCTGGGTATGTACAGTATGACTGAGGCTGGAAGGGACCTGTAGAGATCATCTGGTCCAGCCCCCTGATCAAGTGGGGTCTTGTGTTGCAGCAGTTGACCACAGTGATATTCTGCAGTTGGAAGCTGAACACTAAATTGCTTTAAAGGTGCCATTATGGTTATAACAATAATTACTCTCTAGGAGCTCAAGTGCTAAAACATTTATTTGGTTGATGAACTCTGAGTGCCTGTAGTGTCTTACTGCTGATCAAGGCCATGTGTGTTGCTTACAAATAAGGTCTTAGTGTCACTCACTGATATAGAATCATAGAATGGTAAGGTTGGAATGGACCTCAAAGATCATCCAGTTCCAACCCCCTGCCATAGGCAGGGACACCTCCCACTAGGACAGGTCACTCAAGGTCTCATTTTTTTTAACCAGTAATCAGCACCTTTAACTCTCTTAAACTGAACTGTGATCAGAGTGAAAGAAATTTTCAGAGAATCACAAAATGCTAAGGTTGGAAAGGATCTCAAGGATCATCTAGTCCCAACTCCCTGCCATAGGCAGGGACACCTCCCACTAGGACAGGTCACTCAAGGTCTCATTTTTTTTAACCAGTAATCAGCACCTTTAACTCTCTTAAACTGAACTGTGATCAGAGTGAAAGAAATTTTCAGAGAATCACAAAATGCTAAGGTTGGAAAGGATCTCAAGGATCATCTAGTCCCAACTCCCTGCCATAGGCAGGGACACCTCCCACTAGCACAGGTCACTCAAGGCCTCCTCCAACCTGGCCTTGAACACCTCCACGGAGGGAGCAGCCACAACCTCCCTGGGCAACCTGTGCCAGTGTCTCACCACCCTCACTGCAAACAACTTCCTCCTAACATCCACTTTCAATCTCCCCTCTGCTACTTCAAACCCATTGCCCCTTGTCCTGGCATTGCAAGACCTTGTCAATAGTCCCTCCCCAGCCTTCCTGGAGCCCCCTTCAGATCCTGGAAGGCTACTCTAAGGTCTCCTGGAAGCCTTCTCTTCTCCAGGCTGCACAGCCCCAACTCTCTCAGCCTGTCCTTACAGCAGAGCTGCTGCAGCCCTCTCAGCATCTTTATGTCCTCCTCTGGACCTGCTCCAACACTTCCATGTCCTTCCTGTGCTGGGGGAAAACTTTTAAAATAAACAAAGAGCTGACAAAGCACAACCTGCAGGAGCCATTCCCCTGTCATCCAGTTCTCAGCAGCCACAGCATTAACCTGGGAAGCAGATAGATATCCCTGTTTGGCTGAGACCACCTGGGTCTTGGCAGCAGAGAGGTGAGGATTCATCAGAACAAACTACCTCATCTCCCAAAGTGCTTGGTTAGAGAATCACTGCCCTCTGCTTTCTGGCTGAGTGAACACTTAATTGCTTTGCACAAAGGAGGAGAGCATCACTTGGGAAACGACCTGCATCTGTGTCACTCTCTTCTCCTCACTTTAGCTATCCCACAGGCTGATGGTTAAGTCATCTACCTGCGGAGGGAAGTTACATGAGGTCAGTTTTCTTCAAGCTGAGCAAAGGTCCTTACTAAACTACTATGGTGTTTAAGGTATGACAGGTTTTTCTAAGAAAAAATTGTAGAAATCAGTAACTTTTTAGAGCAAAAGATAACTTTTTTAGAAGAGAGAGTCTGGTCTGCAGCTCTGGTTTTTCTGAACATATTCTGAACACATATGAGTTCTGTGTGTAGTTCTGGAGCCCCCAGCACAGGAAGGACATGGAAGTGTTGGAGTGAGTCCAGAGGAGGCCACCAAGATGCTCAGAGGGCTGCAGCAGCTCTCCTATGAGGATGGGCTGAGAGAGTTGGGGCTCTGCAGCCTGGAGAAGAGAAGGCTTCCAGGGGACCTGATAGTAGCCTTCCAGTATGAAGGGGGCTACAGAAAGGCTGGGGAGGGATTATTTACAAGGTCTTGCAATGACAGGACAAGGGGCAATGGGTTTGAACTGGCAGAGGGGAGATTTAGACTGGATGTTAGGAGGAAGTTCTTTCCAGTGAGGGTGGTGAGACACTGGTACAGGTTGCCCAGGGAGGTTGTAGTTGCTCCCTCCCTGGAGGTGTTCAAGGCCAGGTTGGAGGAGGTCTTAAGTGACCTGTACTAGTGGGAGGTGTCCCTGCCTATGGCAGGGGGTTGGAACTAGATGAACCTTGAGGTCCCTTCCAACCTTACCATTCTATGATTCTATGATTCTATGACCTTCAGGGTTTCCTCTATTGCTTCAGAGGGGTTCAGGAAAAGAAAGTTGAACTACAGAGCCTGCAGATGTGAGTGTTCCACACTCTCACTGGAATGTATTTTAGGGCCCATAAATCAAGAGGTTGAAAATCCTTTCTCTAAACATGCTAAGCATACAGCAGTTTTCCACAAGGAAAGACTAAAGTGATTTGTTACAATGCAAACTAATTTTAGCACCAAATTCTCTGGGGTATTTGCTGCAGCCTCCTGGTGCCTCTAGAGCAGGAAGGTTGCAGAGTAGGAAGTTTGCAGAGCAGAAAGGTGCACGCAGCTCTGAAGCAGGCTTTGCTCATTTATATTCACAAGCCTCTGGAGCCACAGTGCATAACTTGATTGGTCTCCAGTCAGTGCTGCACCTCAGTGCTGCGTAGGGCAGAAAGCTCAGAGGCTGCCAGGAGAGAGCATTTCAAGCTCTGGCAGGAATTATCCACTAATAAATTGAAGGAAGGTTTGAAAAGTCTTCAAAGAGGCAGGTGTTCAAACTAAAACATTTGCACTATTTGCACCTGAATGGTTGCTTAACCTGAAGCCTTAGCAGTATATGAAGCTGGGGCCAAATTCTGCTCTGGTGCAACACTGCTGCTTTGTTACAGTGACCCTGATGGCAATGAGTGGATGCCAAGATCAAATGAAGAGAATGATTCCCTCCCCCACCTTTTTTTTCCCCCCTCTTCTCTGGATGGGGCTAATTATCTGTCTGTTAATGAGAAAAGTGCACTTAAAATTAATTAAACAAATTCTACAAATTTGCATGAAAGTTCAAAAGTACAGAGAAAAATTCACTGAATATATTCAAGAGGGTTTTTGTTTTTTTTTTTTCTCTTCAAGATAGGGATGAAAACAACAATGAAACAACTAAGCCACCAAACCAAACCCAACTCCACCTCCTCCCTGCCAAAAAAACCCCCCCCAAAAAAACCAACAAAACCTCCTGGACACTGCAACAGCAAACCACCCCCCAAACACCACCATAGAGATGGAAAATGACCATGTCTTGGAGCTCTTGAAGGCACCATGGTACAGCCAACATGGCCAACATGATCAATCTGCACCAAACAGGCTCTTCCCTTTGTCAGGTAGAAGAGGATAAGTAAAAGTTCCTTTTGGGGCTTGATCTGAAGTGAGTAGAGGTAAATGAGATTATTTCCCTGCATGCTATGCTCTTTAGATTGTTCTCCTTGAGGTCAATGGTTCAACAAGACCAAGGGCAAGGTCCTGCAGCTGGGTTGAGGCAGTTCCAAGCACCAATACAGGCTGGGGAGTGGGCTGGTTTGAGAGCAGCCCTGAGGAGAGGGACCTGGGGGTGCTGGTGGATGAGAAACTCGATCTGAGTTGTCAGTGTGCTCTGGCAGCCCAGAGAGCAACCAGAACCTGGGCTGCAGCAAGAGCAGTGTGGGCAGTAGGGTGAGGGCAGTGATCCTGTCCCTCTGCTCCACTCTGCTGAGACCACGCTTGGAGTAATGCATCCAGTTCTGGAGCCCCTGGGACAAGAGGGATCTGGAGGGGCTGGAAGGTATCTAGAGAAGGGCCATGAGGATGCTCAGAGGGCTGGAGCACCTCTCTTATGAGAACAGATTGAGAGAGCTGGGACTGTTCAGTCTGGAGAGGAGAAGGCTCCCAGGTGACCTTAGTGTGGCCTTTCAGTATCTTAAAGGGGGTACAAGAAAGCTGGGGAGGGACTTTATAGGCTGTCAGGTAGTGACAGGACTGGAGGAATGGAACCAAGCTAGAAATGGGTAGATTCAGCCTGGATGTTAGGAAGAAGTTGTTCAGCATGAGGGTGGTGAGAGCCTGGCAAGGGTTGCCCAGGGAGATGGTGGAAGCCTCATCCCTGGAGGTGTTTAAGGCCAGGCTGGATGAGGCTGTGGGCAGCCTGATCTAGTGTGAGGTGTCCCTGCCCATGGCACGGAGGTTGGAACTGGCTGATCCTTGTGGTCCCTTCCAACCCTGCCTGATTCTATGACTCTGTGATTTGAGAAGTTTCATGTGGCCAAAGCCATGGACAGTGTCTTCTGCTTCTGTGTTTGCCCACAGCAAGTTTCCCCTGGACTTTATCAAAGCTGTGATTTATATCCATTGCACATAGTGATTGCTTACCACAGCTTACAGCAATCACTGACAATTAGAGGGTGAAAATTTTCTTGTCTGTCAACTTTAAACAGTTTTCAATTGTTTTTTGTGGGGTTTTTTTCCCATTAAAGCACATTAAGTTTCATCAAGACCCTGCTGCTCCTACTCTATTTTCCCTGCTCTATTGATGGATAACATTTTCCTGTACCCTGCAGTCAGTGAAGTTTGTCAGAAGGAAGGAAGCTAACTGGTAGAAGTTTTTGTTGGTTCATATTTCACATGGCCTTCCTGACAAAGCTTCTTTGCTTGGTGTTGTGAGCTTGGGCCAGCCTCCAAGATATTCACATTGTTTGACTTCCCTTCATTTCTAGCTACAGAAGTAGTCATCACAGGGGTGCTTCTCTGCATTCCCTGCTGTTCTCTTACTTTTGCTAAGTTCAGTAAGTCTCAGAGTGAAGAGAGGGGAAAAAAATCTGCAACAGCTCCACAGAAGTTTCACCAAAGGTGGAGAACAACTTAATAACTCAGTGCAGAATGTTTGTGCCCTTTAATTGGTGCAACACAGCTCCATTAATGCAGCCATTCTTCTAAATTAGCTTTAAATAGCATTTGTATTAATGATCATCATTATGTATTAATGGGAAATCATTTGTTCCTTCAATATTGCCTAATGGTGTCATGGCTTCCATAGCTTCCAGAATGTGCTTGGTGCTGGTGATTGCCAACCTGAAGAAAACAAATCATCTTTGTAAGTACAAATCACTTCTTCAACGTGACACAAGTGATAAAAATAAAAATAGATCTTGCTCCTTTGCTTGGCTTCAGTCAATATCATTCCATATTGACATCTAAATGTTTTGAGCCTTGCAAGTCTTTATTTCACATGGAAGAATCTAGTTCATAGTGTCTTGATCCATCACTCTGGCATTGAGGGGCATGGTTAACAGCAGGAGAACAGCAGCAGAGACACAGGTCTCTACTGTTACGTTGTTAACTACTCCTAAACAAAACTTCCATGGCACTGAAGACAAAAACATGCCAAGAATACTTAGCATTAAAGATGTTTGGCTTAAAGCTGCTTCTGAGGGGTGTGAAGGGGGCAGGTAGGGAAGGTTCTTGAAGTATCTGGGCAGGGGCCAATGGGATGAGACTGAACAAGGCTAAGGGCAGGGTTCTGCACTTTGGCCACAACAACCCCAAGCAGTGCTACAGGCTGGGGACAGTGTGGCTGGAGAGCAGCCAGGCAGAGAAAGACCTGGGGGTGCTGGTAGAGAGGAGCTGAAGATGAGGCAGCAGTGTGCCCAGGTGGGCAGCAGAGCCAATGGCATCCTGGCCTGGATCAGGAGCAGTGTGGGCAGCAGGAGCAGGGAGGTTCTTCTGCCCCTGTGCTCAGCACTGCTCAGGTCACAGCTTGAGTGCTGTGTCCAGTTCTGGGCCACTCCATTCAAGAGAGATGTTGAGATGCTGGAAGGTGTCCAGAGAAGGGCAGCAAGGCTGGGGAGGGGCCTGGAGCACAGCCCTGTGAGGAGAGGCTGAGGGAGCTGGGGGTGTGCAGCCTGCAGNTGTGCCAGGGGAGGTCTGGGCTGGATGTTAGGAGGAAGTTGTTGGCAGAGAGAGTGATTGGCATTGGAATGGGCTGCCCAGGGAGGTGGTGGATTCACTGTCCCTGGAGGTGTTGAAGCAAAGCCTGGCTGGGGCACTTAGTGCCATGGTCTGGTTGATTGGGTAGGGCTGGGTGCTAGGTTGGGCTGGGTGAGCTTGGAGGTCTCTTCCAACCTGCTTGATTCTATGATTCTGTGATTTTATGAGTCTGTGATTCTATGAACTCCGGAGAGCGTTTACCAGTGCCAGGAAAGCGTAAAGGAGGATCTGCTGTGTGTCCAGGTTTTTTTTAAGTGGTGCTACCTGTGTCTGGAGAAAAGATGTTGAGAATCAGCCAGTATGGATTTGATCTAAGGGAAGCTCTGCCTTAAAACCAAGCTCCTGCTAGCTCTGTTCAGGTTTGACCGAGTCCCAGGAAGAGATTGGGAAAGCTTCACTCTCAGTTTCTGCTGAACACAAACCCAGACCTGCTGATTAGAGGTTGGAATAATCTTGGGAGAACAGAGGTGCTCTGCATCTACAGGTTAGTTCTGTGACCCAGTGCAATGCTCTGGCTGAGCCTGCCATCTGAAATCTTTTATCAAAAGATGTAAATGGCTCTGAGAAACCCTTGAAGGAAGCTGCTTTCAGAAATCAGTGCTTCGTTTGGTTTTAGTTTGGCTGTTTGTTTGTTTTTTCCTGTTTGTATGTTTTTTTCCTTGCAGTATTCCCCAGAAGGCTTAAATGTATACAGCATTACGTGAGGCAAGGGTCAAATCCTTGACCCAGGCAGCAGCCTTGGATGAAACAGCAATTTGGCTCTTATGGATAATGTATAGTAGCAAAATATCAGTATGAAGTCTTGCACTTCTCTAAACAGCTCAGTTTCCCAGACACTTCAAACCTCTGCTGAAACCCTCTGGAGAATAATTTTTGCAGCCAGGGCTCCAGCACATTTTTCCCTCTCTTGGGAACAGTTTCATCTTACAAATTTTTCTTTTTTTTCCCCTGGTTCTCCAGATGGGTTGGTGATTCTCTGCTGAGCTCCTAAGATAGGTACTCCACTACTCAGCTCCTAAGATAGGTACTCCACTACTCAGCTCCTAAGATAGGTACCCCACTACTCAGCTCCTAAGATAGGTACTCCACTACTCAGCTCCTAAGATAGGTACCCCACTACTCAGCTCCTAAGATAGGTACTCCACTACTCAGCTCCTAAGATAGGTACTCCACTACTCAGCTCCTAAGATAGGTACCCCACTACTCAGCTCCTAAGATAGGTACTCCAGTACTCAGCTCCTAAGATAGCTGCTTCACTGCTTAGCTCCTAAGATAGGTACCCCACTGCTCAGCTCCTAAGATAGGTACCCCACTGCTCAGCTCCTAAGATAGGTACTCCAGTACTCAGCTCCTAAGATAGGTACCCCACTGCTCAGCTCCTAAGATAGGTGCTTCACTACTCAGCTCCTAAGATAAGTAGCTATAACTAAGGCTTTGAAAAGATCACGTTGGGTGATTCTGTGCTCCACAACCTCCCTGGGCAACCTGTGCCAGTGTCTCACATTCTGTGATTCTGTGCTCCACAACCTCCGTGGGCAACCCGTGCCAGTGTCTAACCACCCTGACTAAACAACAGTTCTTGTGCCTGCTGGGAGCATTTGCTACTGGGAGTTTATGCTATGGTGGTCACAGAAGATTCATTCCCCTCCCTCTGTTGAGAAGTGGTTTGACTTGAGTTGAGGCATTAACCCTTTTGCTTTTTCCTTCTGAGCCCCTAAGGCAGCTGCTTTTACTGGTCTGGGCTCCTACAAACCTATCACTTTTACTTGTTGCATGGCAACAGCTAATCCCTTTGTTCTGTTTTGTTTAAACAGATGCTGGAACTCTGCCTGTGGTAATGAGTGAAAGCACTGCCCTCAGGCATCCTTTAAAACTGCAAAAAGGGGAGAGTGTAGGGCTTCAATTAGTGGTGCTTCCAAAAGTAAAACTTTGGGATGTAGCAGCAAGTGACCAACTTACAATCTACTTAAATAGTTACACTCAACCTTACTTCCATAGCATAACATAATTGGCTTCAACAAGGCTTGTCTGGAAGGTTAACTCATTAGAGCCCAGGACCGGCATTTCCAAGTCAAAAGCCATAGCTCCTCTGACCAGAATAAAGGAATTGTTCTGCAGAGAAGCAGTAAATGGAGACCAAAAACCTGCTGGAAATCAGAAACCTTTTTCATTAACTTTAATTGGCTGTAAACTCGCTGATGTTTCATGAGCCTCTGGGAGGGCATAAATTGTGACACGATGAGGCCACACTCCTGATTTTGATTTCTCTTGGACTGCTCTAATTTCACTGATGCCCTGAGAACTTTCCCCTGGATTCCTTCAGCTGCAGTGAGACACAAAGTAGGCTGTGAGAGTTGCACGAAGCGCTAGCACGACTGCTTCGGTGGTCAATATTACCTGCCATAAAATGGATGAGGATTGCCACTGCATCAGAGGCTTTCCTGACTAATGTGATTGGAGTGCAGCCCTTGAGACAAAAGCAAGAGGCTTGCAGCTGTGTCTGTCACAACAGAGCTGTTGCACACACTTAAGAAGTTCGTTTTGCCACCTTTGAACATTACCATAAGGAATAAACCTTGGCACTTTCTCCACCTTCCCTC
>VWZE01023939.1:4781-17237 GCA_013396675.1 Eubucco bourcierii | reverse complement strand
CTAGTGGGAGGTGTCCCTGCCTATGGCAGGAGGTTGGAACTAGATGATCTTTGAGGTCCCTTCCAACCTTACCATTCTGTGTTCTTCCACACTTTAGCCTTGGCCTTTCCTGTTGATTGTGAACTTTGGTACTTGCAGTCTGCAGCTTGTCAAAGTTCTAAATACCCACCCCTGCAGGAAAAAGCCAGCACAGAGAGTGCCTCTGCCTTCACCCCACACCCCCTCATGCAGTTAGCTAAGGTACAGTGTTCTGCTACCAGAACCTGCACTGTACTTACCCTTTTGTGGTTTTTTTTTTTTTTCTTCTTCAAAACTTAATAAAAGCCTCCCCCCAAAGCAGTACCACAGATAATGCTGATAATCATCCCTGTGCTCTAAAGTACTTGTAAATGAAGCCTAAGTACCAGCCACTTCTTGAAATCTAATTACAGGAATCCACTCGAGATGCAAGTTTCTTGGAATTTAAGGATGGAACTGGAACAGGAAAATAACAACTAATAAAGACCCACTTCTGCTTGGAGGAGAGTTCCTCTGCTCCCTCCTCTGCCATATCTTCTGTGCCTAGCATCAAGCTGATGTCATTGGGTCACTAGATGTCAGGTGCTTATTTAGCTAAGTCAGCTGAAAGTTGAAAACAGGTATTAGAAGTACTGCATTGTTCTGGTTTCATCCCTTCCTCTGCACAGAGACTGCTTTTGGAGTCTGCTAAAAGTTGGTGGTCTTTAACTCCTTCTCTGTGAGAGAAATGAATTGGCTGTGGGAATTAGTGAGACAGGAATTGTTCTTTTCCTGGAAAATGTTAAGGACACTTATTGCAATCTGTCCTGCCCTTGACCTCCTGTTGCCACATGCTGCAGGCACACACAGCATCTCTGGGGCACAGAAACTGAGTTTGGATTGTTCCAAGGACACCAATCAGGACAGGAACACGAGGGATGGAGCAGTTACTCCAATTGCTTTGCTCTTTTCCTGGAAAATGTTAAAGACACTTGTTACAATCTCCCCTGCCTTTGATCTTCTGTCACAGTGAGCGAATGTGATGACTGCATCCCTAATGCCTGCACTCAAATTGGATGTAGGCTTACATCATTTTCATATATTGTTGTCCAGGTTTGTGTAATTGCCCTTTGCTTGCTGTATCAGCACATTGCAAAGTGTGGAGTCTAACCTGCTGACCATAAGGAAGACACAGGACAGCACATGTGAATTGGCTGTGGGAATGAAGGAGGCAGGAATTATCAAATCCATAGTTATTTTATTTCCCCAAAGCCCTGCCCACAAACGAGATACAAATTAGTTAGATTGGGTTCAAATTCGTTCAGGAAGATCTTCACAAGGATGCTCATAGGCAATTTAGGAATTCAGGAAAATCAGAAAGTTGGAAAAGGTTTACCACAAAACAGCTTTGCTGCACTTACAAATAAAAGCAGCCTGGAGCCCTAGGGTAGGTCTGTGCTGCTCACAGCAGTGGAGCAGGAATTTGGAGCTGGTCCCTTGGCTCATTTGCAGCAGGGTCTGCGACTGCAAATGGTCATCCAGCAGTGGATCAATGCAGCACAGGATCCAGTGTGAGTGAACCTGCCAGAGCCCAAAGTGCCTGCAGACACTGCTGGCAGGGGCACAGAGCGTGGGGCAGCACAGGGCCAAGCCAGGCTGCTGGCAGTGTGCCCACCACTGGCGGAGGTTTGCGGCAGAGGCAGCTCCCTGCAGCAGGCAGGCAGGAGGCGGCGGTGCCAAAGCAGGGACTATGCTCGCTCCTCACCCTGCTGCCACATGTCCCTCAGGGTCCAACTCCAGGTCCAGCTCAAGGTCCAAGTCAAAATCCCAGCCAAGGTCCCCCTAGACAATGTATCCAGCTGCCATATCTCTATGCTGGGGCAATTTGCTCTTCCCCATTCAAGCCCCCGGGGATGGGGTAAGGAACTTTGCACCTACTTCTTTCACATTCCAAACCCCTGAAGCCAGAGGTGGGGGGGAACAAAACAGTTCGTGTCCCATTCAAACCTGTGGCAGGGCAGGGATTTGGGATTTGCCACAACATAGCAAAACCAAAAAAACCTCCTTTCTATATCCAACAGGAAATGCAGCTAAAATCCATTTTCTGACCAGTTTGCAGTTGAAGCAAAGTGTACTAATTCGCATTGGAATTTTACTTCCGTCAAGTATCAAGGTGGGGTGAGCAAAACAGTTCATGCCCCGTTCAAACCTGTGGTGGGGCAGGGACTTGGGTGTTCCCCATCACAAGAACCCATAAGTCACAGAAGCTTTTTGTTTTGGAGCTCTCTGTTGTATGCAGAACACCTAAAGCTCCTTCTGAAGACTTGAAGTCTGTGTGATGACACTGGAACCCTGACGACATCCTTTGTGAGCCTGGAGGATACCATACTCACCTGTGCCAGAGCAGCTGCTGCAGCAGGGATGTGGGGAGCTGGTGGAAAAGGTAATAAATTCTTCTGACTCTTGTCATATAGATGGGAGCAGAGCTGAGGAAGCAGGTTATGGCCATTTCTGTTCTCTACTCATGTGATTTAAACCACATGTTTTGTGTGTGTGCATCCATGTGAACGTGGAGAAGAACAGAGGCTTTGCAGAGCCTGGCTTTGAACAGGAAGGAAAGAGTAAGACATGCAAAGGGAGCTCTTTAAGTGCAGTGACATGGAGACAAACCCAAGAAGAGAGGAATTATGCCAGGAGTACATTGAGGCTGTGTTTGAGAGCTGATGTGAAGGGGAGGGAAGCTGAACTTCCAAGATGCTCTTCATGTTACTTAGCTGTAGCTGTTCTGGAGACATGGCCGTGAGGAGGTAGTTGCAGCAGCTCTAAAGCAAGAGTAGAATGAAAGCTTGCATCTTCATGTCAGGGACTTACAAATTAGTGACAGCATTCAAGAAAGGTTTCTGCCTCTGTTTTTACAGACTGTGCTGAGTGCCTGGCACTAGCTGCACACAGCAGAGCCCCACATGTCTCCAGCTATCCCAGGAGCATGCTGGGTGGTGGATTGATGAACCCAGTAGTAGTGCTCAGCGTGGCTGCTGCCTTCTCCTTCTGCCCTGGTTCTTCCTGGGATCTGTTGTTCTGCCAGCTAAGCTGAGAGCTAGCTCCCCTGGTGGAATTACTTTGTGTGGCTTGAGCACCCAACCTGGACAAACCCTGGGCTTTCTGGGGATGCATTTGTTCCCTACCAGCACTCTTAAATGTTCCCTCAGGCTTAGCACAAACTGAATATGCCATTCTCACCTGTCAGAATTAAAGTCTCTGGTGGGGGGGATGTGATTTCCCTAATCCCCACAAACTGCAGTAAAATGAAACATTAGCAGCCTGTGTCATCACAAGAACCCTTTCTCAGTCAGAAAACTCAGGCTCCTCCTCTCTGGAGGAAACAATTCATCAAACAGCTGCCACTGGATGCAGTTGCAGTGCTGCAAGGTGCCCTGTCCACAACAGCTATCCGTTAGGAGAGGAGTTTCATGCATATTTGATGGCATACACAATGGAAACAATACTGCAATTAGTGTGATTGGGTTGCAGTCTTTGATTATCTGGGAGACCTAAATGGTATCTAAGCCAGTTCTGTAATTGCTCAGCCTCCTCTGAACACAACTGCCTGTTAAAATGTGGCATGGACCTGCAGGGAAGATTTGTGGTGCTTGTCAGGAAATGTATCAAGTTGTCATTTATTATTATTCTTCAGTACTGTGAACACACTGGAACATGATCTTCCAATTTACAAGAGAGGACAAATGTACTTCCCTGCTGAAGGAAACCTCTTCCAGCTCAGAAAGTGTGTTTGCACTGAGAGAGAAAAAGCCACTGTTAACTGAATTAATGACTTAGAATCATAGAATCACAGAATAGTAAGGTTGGAAGGGACCTCAAAGATCATCTAGTTCCAAACCCCTGCCATAGGCAGGGACACCTCACACTAGTACAGGGCACTCAAGGCCTCATCCAACCTGGCCTTAAACACCTCCAGGGAGGCTGTGGAGCACAGAATCACCCAACGTGATCAAAGATCACGTTGGGTGATTCTGTGCTCCATAACCTCCCTGGGCAACCTGTGCCAGTGCCTCACCACCCTCACTCCAAACAACTTCCTCCTAACATCCACTTTCAATCTCCCTTCTGCCAGTTCAAACCCATTGCCCCTTGTCCTGGCATTGCAAGACCTTGTCAATGGTCCCTCCCCAGCCTTCCTGTTGCCCCCTTCAGATCCTGGAAGGCTACTCTAAGGTCTCCTGGATGCCTTCTCTTCTCCAGGCTGCAGAGCCCCAACTCTCTCAGCCTGTCCTCATAGCAGAGCTGCTCCAGCCCTCTCAGCATCTTTGTGGCCCTCAAATGATGACTTAATGATGATTGTTTATTATTTGTATTACAGTAGTGTTTAAACCGAGGCTGCAGCTTTTATGTGTTCACTGTTGCACAAAAGCTGATTGCAAAAGTGGCTTCCCCAAAGAGCTAAATGGAAATCAGATAAAAGACAGCAGAAAAATGACTTTTCCTGCATCCCAGAAGCAGAGAGCAGAGCTTCCTTGCCTGGGGGTACGTAGCTAGTCTTTGGAAGAGCTTGGATGTGAACCCAGATATATCAGTACAAGATTTTTCACACCAGTTGATGAGGCATCTTGATTGGTATCTGGGCTTACATTAACTACTTAGTGCTGCACTGGTGTAAGCATCCATCTTGTTGTAAGAACACACATAGTTTGTGTATAACATAGGTGTAGAAAGCTAATATTCATACCTGAGAATACCTGCACTCTCTCATTCCCACGTATGTACAGTTCCTAGGAAGATAGATCTCTCTGCAGCTACAAATCCCACTAGTAATGCTTGTTAGATGCAAGACTGCCCTGCCTCTGGAGCACTGGGCTGGTGATCTGAGTGCTGGCCTGGCTCCTGCCAGCTATGCTGCAGCTCTGCTAACATGCTGCAGGGTGTGTGGCCTTTATGGATTGCTTTTAATTTTTTCATGGCATCTTTCAGACTTTCAGACAATGTTTATAACTACCACAACCGCCTCAGACTAGGTCATGACAATCCTCCCCTCGTGCCCTCAGCTGAACCATGGCTGCTCCGTTTGCTGGAAGTCACCTGAAAGGGAATGCCAACAGCTTCCTGCAGTGAAGCCTGCTGCAGAAAGCCCCAGGCAAGTTTTGAGCATGGTGAAAGCACAACGATAGGGCTGGGCCCTGCTGGGGTGATGGTTTGAGGCTGGCAGCAGTGTGTACTGGAGAGAAAACCCAGAGGGTTTAGCTACAGCATGGGTCTGAGGCAGCTCCTTTCAGGTTCGGCACTAGCATAGTTGAGATGTTTGCACAAGGCTGCTTTTAGCCCTCAAGCTGCCTGCACCTCTGCAGTGCAAGTAGCTGGAAGAGATCAAAACAGTGCCTCTGCTGCTGGCTCCCCAAAGCTGTGCTTCAACCCTCTGCCAAGCTCCAGAAGTGAATTACTTTGTGTTTTCATGTTGTTTCACTCACAGCACCTGTGTTGGGCAGTAAGAGGGAATTAAGAGATCCTTTCATTAAGTGTTTGCTACCACTTTGGCTTTGCACAGTTGGCACAGCAGTAATACCTACTCGAGGGTGTTTTCAGAGCCTCCCTTGCTGAAACAGGTATTTCACTGACACTTCAGGGTTTGTGCTTTGCTGGGTTTCTTTTTTTTTTTCTTTTTCTTTTTTTTTTCTTTTTTTAAGCCAACTGCCTCATTTCCCAAGACAGAAGTTTCTTCAAGAAGGAGCTTCCTGCTGCGTTCAGTGTTTATTTTTTAATTAGTTGAGCTAATGTGCAGTTAATGTTTATAATGCAGGCTTGTCTGGGGCCATCCATTCTCTTAATCAGAACACTTTTAGTAATTGCATTTTCCTTGGCATTTTTTTCTTTGTGAGTAAAATACAGTGCCTCTGTAGCAGCATTTCTCTTGAACCTTGCTGTAAGCTTGCCTGCCCCTACAAATGTGGTCCTCCAGAGAGCAGCTCTGATGTGCTTTTTTTTTTCCTTTGCTGCCTAACAGGTTTGTCACACTTTCCCAGAACAAAATGAACCAGCAATGGAACATTTCCCACTGCCAGGAATTTTTTTAGTCTCTTTGATGCTTGATACTTGACGGAAGTAAAATTCCAGTGCGAATTAGTACACTTTGCTTCAACTGCAAACTGGTCAGAAAATGGATTTTAGCTGCATTTCCTGTTGGATATAGAAAGGAGGTTTTTTTGGTTTTGCTATGTTGTGGCAAATCCCAAATCCCTGCCCTGCCACAGGTTTGAATGGGACACGAACTGTTTTGTTCCCCCCCACCTCTGGCTTCAGGGGTTTGGAATGTGTAAGAAGTAGGTGCAAAGTTCCTTACCCCATCCCCGGGGGCTTGAATGGGGAAGAGCAAATTGCCCCAGCATAGAGATATGGCAGCTGGATGCATTGTCTAGGGGGACCTTAGCTGGGACTTTGACTTGGACCTTGAGCTGGACCTGGAGTTGGACCCTGAGGGACATGTGGCAGCAGGGTGAGGAGCAAGCACAGTCCCTGTCACGGAGACCAATGCACTCCATGTCAAAATGCAGCTTGTGTTTTTGCAATGAAATGCATCATCCAGAGGTGCTGCTGGCACTGAATTTGGTAGTACTTGAGTGTATCCATAGCTTTAGACAGAGCAGAAATGACATTGATCATAGAATGGTCTGGGTTGGAAGGGATCTCCAAAGGTCATCTAGTCCAACCCCCTCTGCAGTAGGCAGGGGCATCCTCAAATAGATGTTGAGTTAATGACTGTGGGGTTGGTTTGTTTGGCTTTGGGTTGTTTTGTTTGTTTGGGGTTTGGTTTGGTTTGTTGTTGGTTGGTTGGTTTGTATTTTCTTTCCTTCCTCCCTCCCTTCCTCCCTTCCCAATTCCTTCCTTCCTTCCTTCCTTCCTTCCTTCCTTCGATCCTTCCTTCCTTCCTTCCTTCCTTNCTTCCTTCCTTCCTTCCTTCCTTCCTTCCTTCCTTCCTTCCTTCCTTCCTTTCCTTCCTTTCCTTCCTTTTAGAAGTAGCATCTGGCATCTACAGGTGCACAGAGAAGCTAGCCTCACTGGATTTACTCTTGCATCCTGCTAAGTTACCCTCACAGATCCCCTGAGCTCTTGGTAGTTACAAGAAAGAGACCTTAAAGGAGGAATTACAAGTTGGGCTCTTCCTTTGAGTTATCCTCTGGAGGATCTGGCTTTCCTCTGAGCATCTGCAGATCCTGTGGAGACCACTGCCTGTGTCAATGCCTAAATCTGTCTGCTGGGAACTACATGTGCAACGTTATCTCTGGTTTAAAGATTAGGGAGATAGATGTAGTATGGCAAAGGCAGAGCCAGAATTTAGATTTTGTGACTCCCAGCCCTATCTTCTGCACACACTGAGGTGAGTCCTGCCTGTTGCAAAGGGGCTTCTGATGCGCGTATGATTAAAACCACGCCTGAGTGTCTTCCAGCTATAGGGGCCATTACTGTCATAGCATACAGGTGTGCTGAAGGGAGGGGGAGGGTGTTTGTGAGCAATATCAGCCTTCTGTCCCCAGCACACTGAAGTCAGATTAACAGTGTGTGTTTAATTGGATGCTGCTGGCAGCTGCCCTGAACCCTCCACCTCTCTGAGGCAGGACGGCTCCAGTAAACATGGCAATTACCTGGCGCTGCAAAGGTCCCTCTGCTGCCTAATGACTTCATATCACTGCCTCAACACTCTGTTCTCCACTGCTCCAAATTAGGCTTCTCAGAGGGCTTATAGACAACCTGATTTCAGGGATTTATAGTATTTAAATTATAAATAGCCTGCAAGAATAGGATTTGTAATGGAACTTGGAATGTTAATATATTTAGATAGATAACAACTTAAAATAATTAGTTTGTGAAGAGCGAGGTAAAGAACAAAAGTTTGGGTGGTTAACACATTTTGCTTCTCAGGGCTACAGCTGAAAATGTAATCTTGTGCCTGTACAAGTCTGGGGGAATTGGGATGGCTGGTACAGGGCAGCAGTGTAGCAACTGAGTGCCTGGTTGCTGAAAAGCCTGCAAAAGAAGAGAATACAAACCCTTGCTCTGGTGTCTGGCTGCCTGCACACAACAGCACCTGAAGCATAAGGTACCTTCCAGCTGACTTTTTGGAGCTCTCCAAGCATCACTGCTGGTCTGCTCTAAAGAGCTTGTGGCTCACCTTGAGATGATGGTACTGTGCTGAAGTTAAGTGGGGACATGTGTATGAAATACTGATTTGATTGCACAGCAGCCAATTGCATTCTTCATGCCATCAGTTTCTGGGCTGTTAATTACAGTGAAGTGTTTCATGGAGGGAACTAAAGTAAAATCCATTATGGTGTTGGTCAGCATGGAAGTAATTATATCCTCCTGATATGGTCTGTGGGGAAAAAGAAAAAGGGCTGAGTAAAGATTGTGATTAGTCTTCCTTCTAAAACAGGAATGTTCCAAAATAATTAAAACCATCATCATCAATGCCTTAATGGAGGAGAATCAAGAAAGAGGCAAGACCAATGGATGGGTCAATTTGTAGGGCATCAAAATCAATATCCAATTATCAGAGAGTGCTTTAAAAACACTAGTGAAAAAAAAAACCAAAACTCAGAAAGAGTGACCTTAGCTTGGGGTTAATTTACTCTTATTAATTTGAGTAAATTTCATTTGTGCATTCAGAAGAAAACTTATTCTAGGCATGGTTATGTGCTGTGTGAAGATGTGTGTGTGCAGGGAGGGGAAAACCTTTCTGTGTGAGGTTAGAAGACAGGGTGTGTAGGCAGTTCCATGGGCAGAGCTGACAGGCTTTGCTCAGGGATAGGCTGACTAGGCTGGTGAAGTGGAGAGAGGTCTCAAGGGGGAGCAGAAAGAGCAGGTGTGCAGTGCTTCTGTCAGTATCTTCTGCTTGCAGTGTACATCCTTCTGCAAATGACATCCAAAATGACTCACAAGAACTTGCCTATGCTTCAGAAAGGAGAGTAAACCCCCAAAAGGTAAGCTACATAGAACCATAGAATGGTAAGGTTGAAAGGAACCTCAAAGATCATCTAGTTCCAATCCCCTGCCTTAAGCAGAGACACCTCCAACTAGTACAGGTCACTCAAGGCCTCCTCCAACCTGGCCTTGAACACCTCCCTGGGCAACCTGTGCCAGTGTCTCACCACCCTCACTGCGAACAACTTCCTCCTAACATCCACTTTCAATCTCCTTTCTGACCCTTCAAACCCATTGCCCCTTGTCCTGGCATTGCAAGACATTGTCAGTAGTCCCTCCTCAGCCTTCCTGTAGCTCCCTTCAGATCCTGGAAGGCTACTCTAAGGTCTCCTGGAAACCTTCTCTTCTCCAGGCTGCAGAGCCCCAACTCTCTCAGCCTGTCCTCACAGCAGAGCTGCTGCAGCCCTCTCAGCATCTTGGTGGTCTCCTCTGGACCTGCTCCAACACTTCCATGTCCTTCCTGTGCTGGAGGCTCCAGAACTGCACACAGGACTCCAGATGGGGTCTGAGGAGAGCAGAGCAAAGGGGCACAATCCCCTCCCTTGCCCTGCTACCCACACTGCTCTTGCTGCAGCCCAGCACTCGGTTGACTGGAGAGTACCAGACATGTGTTGCCATAGTGATGTTGCATGCAGGGCATGAAGAAGTGCCATGGTAAGAAGCCAGCAGGGTCATTAACATCAGCAACAGGCTCAGTGAAGCACATCTCTATGGTAGATAAAATGGCTTCACGTTGTCTTCAAACAGCACCTGTGGGAGTGCTGCACAAAGCCAGAGAGAAAGGTGAAAGTAACACCAGCGGTGTGTGTCCTACCTCTGGCAAGGTTGGCTCTGACTCTGTGGCAGCTGTTTTGGCCCTCAGTGCCAGAAACATCTCTTCACACCAATCCTGCTTTGCCAGGGCACTATCAATGATTAAGGATTAGTATTACAAAATGTCACACCTTGATTAAATTTCCATAGAGGCACAATGCCTGTTGTCTGTAGCAGTTGCTCATGTTTTATTGGTAGCAGTGGCACTAGGGCACAGCTCTCAGTCCTAGCAGAAGCTGAGAAGAAACTCTCAGGTCCCACCTCTTGTTTTGCCTCCTTTCCTCAGCAGCATGCTCTTGCCCCTGGACTGAAGCACGTTTGACCTCTGTGTTCTGCAGACACAGGCTCTCTCCTTGCTGTTGATGCACTGTACACACCTTCAGAACAGATTGCTTACAGCCATTCTACAGGGCTGAGAGATGCAGCTGGGTTGGGAAGTGAGGCCAAAATGTGTCAGGGAACATATTTCACTTCTGCTCTGTAGTGATGAAAAGGTGCAGCTCAAAGATGCCACCCAACCCCTCTCCACCTTGCTGTCTGCAGGAAAACATTGTGCTTTTTGTTGCTGCCTTCCAAAAAAAGCCAGAACTCCACATCCTTTGGAGATGGGGACAAAACTGGAGGCACAGCACAACTCTCTTTTCATGTGGAGTAGAGGTATTTGCAGCCCAGTTTTGTATCTCCACATCCTTTGGAGATGGGGACAAAACTGGAGGCACAGCACAACTCTCTTTTTGCATGGGGCAGAGGCACTTACAGCCCAGTTTTGCATCTTCACACCCTTTGGGGATGGGGACAATGGTAGAGGCACGCCACAAATCTCTCTTCACGTGGGGCAGAGGTATTTGCAGCCACTTTTGGACACAAGGAGTGGGCAAAACAGGGGCAGTAGTACATACTGAAGAAACAGCTTTGCTGCTTGTTTCTATCTAATGTGAAAGACAGGCCAGAACTGTAAGACTGACAGGGCTCTTATCCTTTACCTGGTATCAAGCTGTAGAAATACAAACCAGAAGGGAGTCTTGCAAGCTTTTCACTGTCATTCCATTAAGGTTCCAGAGATCTCACTACTTGCAGCTCTGTTCTGGAGAAAGTCCACCATGCAGAGTGTTAACACCTTCTGGCAGTGCTGCTGTGGAGCTGTAAATCACTAATTCTTGACGTGCAAGTGGATCAATGGAACCCTTGCAACATCTAATTAATGTGTAGTTGTGAAGAATCTACAGATGATCATTATTGGTAATGAAGTTATTGATGCAAAGTATACAAACTAGACCAAAAAACAACAACAACAACGAAAAAGGAACAGGTGAAGGCTTCAGGTCAGATCCTTTGATAGCCATCACCAGCAATTTAATGACCTTAGGGAGGTTTTGTTGAGTAGCATCAGCTGAGAACACCACACATAAAATTTAATGTCCCTTGAACTGTTTCAGGACATAGCAATAATGTAGCTGCTGTGTACACCTACACTGAAATGTTCAAAGCTGCCTAGGGGAGCTGAATGCTGATTGTAATAGAAATGGCCACTCAAAGCCCTTAAATGGCCTTCCAGATCTCAGCTCCACTGCTGGGGGGGAAGCAAGCAGGCATCCCTTACTCAGCCCCAGTGCTCAGGCTTTCAATGGCTTTTATGCATCTGAGGACTTCTTGTTTTTAACCAGAAATCAGCATCTTTAACTCTCTTCTTCTAAACTGAATTGTGATCAGAGTGACAGAAATGAGACTCCTTCACTACTGTGAACTTACATTGAAGAGATGGTTTTGTAAGGCAATCATAGAATCACAGAATGGTGAGGTTGGAAGGGACTTCAAAGATCATCTAGTTCCAACCCCCTGCCATAGGCAGGGACACCTCCCACTAGTACAGGTCACTCAAGGGCTCAACCAACCTGGCCTTGAACACCTCCAGGGAGGGAGCAGCCACAACCTCCCTGGGCAACCTGTGCCAGTGTCTCACCACCCTCACTCCAAACAACTTCCTCCTAACATCCACTTTCAATCTCCCCTCTGCCAGTTCAAACCCATTGCCCCTTGTCCTGGCATTGCAAGCCCTTGTCAATAGTCCCTCCCCAGCCTTCCTGCAGCCCCCTTCAGATCCTGGAAGGCTACTCTAAGGTCTCCTGGCAGCCTTCTCTTCTCCAGGCTGCAGAGCCCCAACTCTCTCAGCCTGTCCTCATAGGAGAGCTATGCTCTCCTGGATGCTCTTGGATGCTTTGCCAGTGACCCAGTAGCTTGGTAAAATAGGGCAGGGTGATCCAAATGTTCCAGGTTCCAACTCTAACATCACTTTCTAATTTTAAAAGATAATTCAGGAAATACAAATTCTGAAGCTCACTGCTTGTGCTCTCACTGTTCTTTCTCCTTGACTGTTTGGAATGCAACTACCACATGAGAAAGAGAATCATTTCAGTCATGACAAGAAATTAATTTCTTGCACAATTCCATTAAAACTAATAGAATTATAGCAGGATTAGTTTGGACCCACTTCATAATTTTTAGACAGTGGGGAAAAAAAATCATATTATGCTTGTCATGAGCTAAAATAAACCTGACTCTACCTTCTATGAATTCACCTTTTATTAATGTTGGAGGGTATTGCTGCCCTGGATTGCTTTTCTAGCAGCTAAGACATTAGGCAGTGTGAGTGCAGCCCAGACA